>CM055894.1:74840126-75440126 GCA_029582155.1 Panopea generosa | reverse complement strand
AAGGGCGCACTGACAGGCTGATTCAAGGGCGCGCTAACTAGCTCAGTATTAACCAGCTGGCTGATTCAAGGGCGCACTAACTGACTCAGTAATAACCAGCTGACTGATTCAAGAGCGCACTTACTGGCTGATTCAAGGGCGCGCTAACTGACTCAGTAATAACCAGCTGGCTGATTCAAGGGCACACTGACAGGCTGATTCAAGGGCGCGCTAACTGGCTCAGTAATAACCAGCTGGCGGATTCAAGGGCGCACTGACTGGCTGATTAAAGGGCTCACTAACTGACTCAGTAATAACCAGCTGGCTGATTTAAGGGCACGCTAACTGGCTCAGTAATAGTCAGCTGGCTGATGATTCAATGGAGTGCTAACTGGCGCAGTAATAACCAGCTGGTTGATTCAATGGCGTGTTACCTGGCTCAGTAATAGCCAGCTGGCTGATTTAATGGCGTGCTAACTGGCTCAGAAATAGCAAGCTGGCTGATTCAATGGAAAGTTAACTGCCTCAGTAATAGCCAACTAACTTGGTCAGTAATAGCCAGCTTGCTGATTCAAGGACATGCTAACAGGCTCAGTAATAGACAACTAACTGGCTTCGTTATAACCAGCTTGCTGATTCAAGGGCATGCTAACAGGCTCAGTAATAGACAACTAACTGGCTTAGTAATAGCCAGCTGGTTGATTCAAGGGCGTGCTAACTGGCTCAGTAATAGCGAAGTAACTGGCTTAGTAATAGCCAGCTGGCTGATTCAAGGGTGTGCTAACTGGCTTAGTTATAGCCAGCTGGCTGATTAAAGGGTGTGCTAACTGGCTCAGTAATAGCCAACTAACCGGCTTAGTAATAGTCAGCTGGCTGATTTAAGGATGTGCTAACTGGCTCAGTAATAGACAGCTGGCTGATTCAAGGGCGTGCTAACTAGCTCAGTAATAGCCAACTAACTGGCCTAGTAATAGCCAGCTGGCTGATTCAAGGGTGAGCTAACTGGCTTAGTTATAGCCATCTGGCTGATTAAAATGTGTGCTAACTGGCTCAGTAATAGCCAACTAGCTAGTTTAGTAATAGTCAGCTGGCTGATTCAAGGGCGTGCTTACTGACTCAGTAATAGCCAGCTGGCAGATATAAGGGCACGCTAACTGGCTCAGTAATAGCAAGCTGGCTTATGATTCAATGGAGTGCTAACTGGCACAGTAATAGCCAAGTGGCTGATTCAAAGGCGTGCTAACTGGCTCAGTAATAGCCAGCTGGCTGATTCAATGGCGTGCTAACTGGCTCAGTAATAGCCAGCTGGTTGATTCAATGGCGTGCTATCTGGCTCAGTAAAAGCAAGCTGGCTGATTCAATGGAGTGCTAACTGGCTCAGTAATAGCCAAATAACTTGCTCAGAAATAGCCAGCTTGCTGATTCAAGAGCATGCTAACTGGCTCAGTAATAAACAACTAACTGGCTTAGTAATAGGCAGCTGGCTGATTCAAGGGCGTTCTAACTGGCTCAGTAATACCTAATTAACTGGCTTAGTAATAGCCAGCTGGCTGATTCTAGGGCGTGCTAACTGACACAGTAATAGCCAGCAGGCTGATTCAATGGCGTGCTAACTGGCACAGTAATAGCATGCTGGCTGGTTCAATGGAGTGCTAACTGGCTCAGTAATAGCCAACTAACTTGCTCAGTAATAGCCAGCTTGCTGATTCAAGGGCATGTTAACAGGCTCAGTAATAGACAACTAACTGGCTTAGTAATAGCCAGCTGGCAGATTCAAGTGCGTGCTAACTGGCACAGTAATAGCCGACTAACTGGCTTAGTAATAGCCAGCAGGCTGATTCATGGGTGTGCTAACTGGCTTAGTTATAGCCAGCTGGCTGATTAATGGGTGTGCTAACTGGCTCAGTAATAGCCAACTTACTGGCTTAGTAATAGCCAGCTGGCTGATTCAAGGATGTGCTAACTGGCTCAGTAATAGCCAGCTGGCTGATTCAAGGGCGTACTAACTGGCTCAGTAATAGACAACTAACTGGCTTAGTAATAGCCAGCTGGCTGATTCAAGTGCGTGCTAACTGGCACAGTAATAGCCGACTAACTGGCTTAGTAATAGCCAGCAGGCTGATTCATGGGTGTGCTAACTGGCTTAGTTATAGCCAGCTGGCTGATTAATGGGTGTGCTAACTGGCTCAGTAATAGCCAACTTACTGGCTTAGTAATAGCCAGCTGGCTGATTCAAGGATGTGCTAACTGGCTCAGTAATAGCCAGCTGGCTGATTCAAGGGCGTGCTAACTGGCTCAGTAATAGCCAACTAACTAGCCAAGTAATAGCCAGCTGGTTAATTCAAGGGTGTACTAACTGGCTTAGTTATAGCCAGCTGGCTGATTCAAAGGTGTGCTAACTGGCTCAGTAATAGCAAGCTGGCTGATTTAATGGAGTGCTAACTGGCTCAGTAATAGCCAACTAACTTGATCAGTAATAGCCAGCTTGCAGATTCAACGGCATGCTATCTGGCTCAGTAATAGACAACTAAACGGCTGAGTAATAGCCAGCTGTCTGATTCAAGGGCATGCTAACTGGCTCAGTAAAAGCAAACTAACTTGCTGAGTAATAGCCAGCTGGCTGATTAAAGGGTGTTCTAACTGGCTCAGCAATAGCTAAATAACTGGCTTAGTAATAGCCAGTTGGCTGATTTAATGATGTGCTAACTGGCTCAGTAATAGCCAGCTGGCTGATTCAAGAGCGTGCTAACCGGCACAGTAATAGCCAAATAACTGGCCTAGTTATAGCCAGCTGGCTGATTTAAGGGTGTGCTAACTGGCTTAGTTATAGCCAGCTGGCTGATTCAAAGGTGTGCTAACTGGCTTAGTAATAGCTAACTAACTTGCTTAGTAATAGCCAGCTGGCTGATTCAAGGGCGTGCTTACTGACTCAGTAATAGCCAGCTGGCTGATTTAAGGGCCCGCTAACTGGCTCAGTAATAGCCAGCTGGCTGATTCAATGGCTTTCTAACTGGCTCAGTAATAGCCAGCTGGTTGATTCAATGGCGTGCTAACTGGCTCAGTAATAGCAAGCTGGTTGATTCGATGGTGTGATAACTGGCTCAGTAATAGCCAGCTGGTTGGTTCGATGGCGTGATAACTGGCTCAATAATAGCCAGCTGGTTGATTCAATGGCGTGCTAAATGGCTCAGTAGTAGCCAGCTGGCTGATTCAATGGCAAGCTAACTGGCTCAGTAATAGCCAGCTGGTTGATTCAATGGCGTGCTGACTGGTTCAGTAATAGCATTCTGGGTGATTCACAGATTGCTAACTGGCTTAGTAATAGCCAACTAGCTGGCTTAGTTATAGCCAGCTGGCTGATTGAAGGGCCTGCCAATTGGCTCAGTAATAGCCGAATAACTGGCTTAGTAATAGTAAGCTGGCTGATTCAAGGGTGTGCTAACTGGTTTAGTAATAGCCAGCTGGCTGATTCAAGTGCGTGCTAACTGACTCAGTAATAGTCAGCTGGCTGATGATTCAATGGAGTGCTAACTGGCTCAGTAATAGCCAGCTGGCTGATTCAAAGCGTGCTAACTGGCTTGGTAATAGCCAGCTGGCTGATTCAAATGAGTGTTAACTGGCTCAGTAATAGCCAACTGGTTGATTCAAGGGCGTGCTAACTGGCTCAGTAGTAGCCAACTGGCTGATTCAAATAAGTGCTAACTGGCGCAGTAATAGCCAGCTGGCTGATTCAAAGCGTGCTAACTGGCTCAGTAATAGCCAGCTGGCAGATTCAAATGAGTGCTAACTGGCTCAGTAATAGCCAACTGGTTGATTTAAGGGCGTGCTAACTGGCTCAGCAATAGCCAGCTGGCTGATTCAAATGATTGCTAACTGGCGCAGTAATAGCCAGCTGGCTGATTCAAAACGTGCTAACTGGCTCAGTAATAGCCAACTGGCTGATTCAAATGAGTGCTAACTGGTTCAGTAATAGCCAGCTGGTTGATTCAAGGGCATGCTAACTGGCTCAGTAATAGCCAACTAACTGGCTTAGAAAAAGCCAGCTTGCTGATTCAAATGTGTGCTAACTAACTTAGAAATAGCCAGCTGGCTGATTCAAGGGTGCTAACTGGTTCAGTAATAGCCAACTGGCTGATTCAAGAATCAGATTTTATGAGTTATCAAATTGTAGTAACAAAGGAAAGCCCTTTAGTGGTAATAAAACTAATAACGCAAATATAGAAAATTCAAGGTCGATAATCTTTATACTTTTTATCTGATCCGGTCAGTTCAAGATTAATTAATTAATTAATTTTAATTTATATTTGTTATTTAATATTTAGAAATTTAATTCTAGATTTAGGCGGTACGTATGAATATGAGACACACAGGGACATAGAAAAAAGATGCCTCGCTTTCATATACCAGGATAAGTACAAAGCCTATCCCTGCGACTCCACGGATGTAACGGGGTATCTCTTAATGACTCGTATGTATCAACCTCAAGTTAAAGTAACACATTCGATATTGTAGTTAACATGTTATAAACAATTTCTTTGCTACATGTGACAACCTACACTAAAGGGGGTACCATTTCTATTCTAAAGGCAGTCTATGTTTAAGTTAATAATTTCTAAACTAAAGTAAACAGCGTGAGGTAACAATTGCTGAAGTTACCAATTTTACACTAAATGTAGTTGTCTACTTAAGGTAACATCCTTCGATAAAGTTAACAATGCATGCTTAAGTTAAAAATTATGCAGTTAAGGTTACAAGCACTGCTATATGTTACGTTTTTTAACTAAAAGTTTAATAGCAATGGTGACATCATCTTCTCAATGTTACACTTACCACACTAGTGAAACACACTTTCTAAATGTTACTGTGGTTGTTTGCTTGGCAATTATAAATATAATATGCTGTTACCTTTAGCTTGGCACTTGTAAATGTCTCATTGAAATGTGGTTGTTATATCTCAATGTTACATTTATAATTACCAAGCTAAAGGTAACCACCACATCTCAATATTACATTAATCTTACAAGAGCCCCAAGTATAACAACCACATCCAAATGTTATTTTTACACATGCCAAGCTAAAGGTAAAAACACATCTCAATGTTACATGTACAATTACCAAGATAAATGTAACAAGCACATTTCAATGTTACATGTACAATTGTCAAGATAAAAGTAGCAAACACATCTCAATGTAACGTGTAGTATTGCCAAGCTAAAGCTAACAAACACATCTCAATGTTACATGTACAATTGCCAAGATAAAGGTAACAAACACATCTCAATGTTACATGTACAATTGCCAAGATAACGGTAACAAACACATCTCAATGTTACATTTACAATTGCTAATATAAAGGTAACAACCACATCTCATTGTTATATGAACTATTGCCAAGCTAAAGGTAACAACCACATATCAATGTTACATGCAATATTGCCAAGATAAAGGTAACAACCACATCTAAATGTTACATGCAATATTGTCTAGCTAAAAGTAACAAATACATCTAAATGTTACATGTAATATTGCCAACAAGTTACAACAACGTCTGAATGTTATCATTGCCAAATTTAAGGTAACAACATCCCCTTAAGGTTACAATTACCAAGCTTAGGGTTACTTCCACTTTTCCAGATAACCAAGTAACATCCTCTCCTCAATGTTACAATTGTCAATCTTTAAGTAACACTCTCCTCTCATTTGTCAAGTTTTAGACAACACCCTTCTCTTAATTGTCAAGCTTTAGATACTATCCTGTCTTCAATGTTACAACTGTCAATCTTTAGGTAACACACTCCCCTCAATGTTACAACTGACAATCTTTAGGTAACAGTCTCCCCTTAATGTTACAACTGTCAATATATAGGTAACACTCTACCCACAATTGTCAATATTTAGATACTCCCTTCCCCTCAAGTGTCAAGCTTTAGGTAAGACACTCCTCTTAATATCACAACTGTTAATCTTTAGATAACATCCTCTCATCAATGTTACAAATGTCAATCGTCAGGTAACACCCTCTCCTTCAATGCCAACCTTTAGGTAACACCCTCTCCTCAATTGTCAAACTTTAGATAACACCCTCCCCTCAATTGTCAAACTTTAGATAACACCCTTTCCTCAATTGTCAAACTTTAGATAACACTCTCCCCTCAATTGTCAAACTTTTGATAACATTCTCCCCTCAATTGTCAAAATTTAGGTAACACTCTCCGCTCAATTGTCAGATTGAAGGAAACATCCTCCTATTAAGGTTACTGTTACTCCGTTCAGGTAACATCCTCCATACAAGGTTGCAATTTTTCTAATAAAAGTCATTTTATGCATTTTAAATGTTATAACAATCTTAATTTCATAAGGAAAATATAGTCCAACCAATAACATTTCGCCATTGACATGGGAGGAAGCTGCGGAGAAGGCAAACAAACAAGGAAGCTTTGGTTATGCATTCCCGAGTGACAAACGATTTGCCAATAACATCCGCTACTGGACATCATTGAGACGCAGCTCGTCATTGGTCTGGGGAAATAAACCTGGTAAGTAACAAACAGAATACAAACGTATATGACTATTTGTGTCAAGTATTCTTTCATATACAAGCACATGGTTTTGGGCATTTGCAATTGTGGAAATGAGCATATAAGCAAATCATACTTGCCTGTGTGTACTGGTGATTACATGGACCAAACCCAATTTTCCCCAGAGATTTCAAATAAAACTACACAACCTGTATCCCCAACCCTTGCATTTTTAGAATACTTTTTGTCCATTGAAACTCAATTAAATATTCAAATAATTAAACTGGATAAAAAAATTATTCTTTTCTATCATGAAAACCGACCTTATTCCATATGTTGTAGTCGATGGCTATCCATTGTGTGTCGCGGTTAAGCTGACCAACCAGACATTCTCAATATCTGAACAAAGTTGCAACAACCAACACAGATTCATTTGTGCCGATGGTGAGTTCTTAATTTTCATCATTCATGTATCGAGTATTGTTCCTGTCCTATCATTATACATTGTACATTATCTATTTCAGCTATATTGGGAAGTACCCTCACAGTCACGATCCAATCTCAAGTCTAATACATAGGCAAAATTAACCAGTATGAAGTTGATATTTTTGAGAGGTCACCGGGGTTATTAGGGATTCAAAATTGTAAACATCATATGAGTGTACAACAGGGTGTGAAAACTATGCAGCCAGTCCATGACTCAAACCCGACACCATTCACTTACAGGGCAAATGCTCTACCGACTGAGCTAACCAAACCGCTGACTTACGTTTCTCTCCTTACAGTCTACGTATACTCTGTGACAAAGTTTCTTCACAAATTTGAAAATTGTCCCTGAATTTCCATAGACCAGGAAATCATGCAAATGTTTCTCACAAAATATATAAGCCACAGTCCCCTGTTGGGTGTCTATGTAACAGGACGAGAAAAAATATGCAGCCAGTCCAGGACTTAAGCTTACAGGGTGAATGCTCTACTGATTGAGCTAACCGGACGGCTGACATACGTTTCTGTCATTACAGGTTACATACATACTGTGATATGAATGGCCAACACTCTATCCATCACACTATAGCACATGTCTTCTTGTTACTTAGTTGTACCTTTCTTGCCTAAATTTGGTAACGAGGAAGTAGGGGAGGTAGAGACAATCACAAGATAAATTTAATTAGAAATAGATGCTGACAGTCTCTTCTTCTGTACATTTATTATGTTTTCCATATTTGCAATACAATGGTGTAAACTTTCATGTTGGGGTCTTCTGTGTCCGAGTGACCCAAGGTGCTGTCATATAATGACTTTTGATCTCTCGTCGCCAAGGTCGTGGGTTCAAGTCTAAAATCTTAATGTGAGAAAATTTGCCAGTTACTTGCCAAATGGCGGTAGTTTTACTCAGATGTGTGTGCCATATTTAACTTGTCATGTGTTGAAACTGGCATAAAACCACATTTAAAATAAGATTACTAAGAATGAATGATAGGAGGGAGTTCTTTTTTATCCTTGGGTGAAATTTGTTTCGTTTTAAACATGTTAGTTGTACATTGATTGTTAAATAAGAACCTTGTGCACATTCGTATTTAAAGCGGTATCGTCTAAATAGACCAATAACATTGACAGTTTCCTGGTTAGAAGCAGTACTTAGTGCAATTAATGTGATAAAATAGTATGCTCATGGTTAAAACACATTGCCGTGGCGCGGGATCGAACCCACAACCGTCCAATTCTTGGTCCACTAGTCTAGCTAAACATAAATGACAATTGCATTGGAATCCAATAATCACACTACGTTCATGCATCACCAAATAAGAGTGTTAGTTCTATTTCTATTAAATTATATTCCTCAAGTTTTATCCTTATTGGGTTTTTAGCCGGCCATATTAGCTCAGTTGGTTGCGTGTCTGACTATCAATCCAGGGGTCGTGACTTCGAAATCCCGCCATGCAAGTCTCCATGATGATTGATATATGACATTGTGTCTCATTATCATTCGTCTCTCACCGCTGCTTCAAGTGGGAAAGTTATCAGATACTTGCAGAGATGGGGTGTGCTCGAGTACTGGTTAATATTTCAGGATCCCAGGAAACAGTGGTTAGGTTATCATCTGTAAGCCGTCGGTGGCATAAAAATGACACTAAATATTCAATCAATCGATCAATCAACCATATAAGTTTGTCTCCTCCATTCATAAAAACACAAATGACACTCTATCTGGGCTGATAGAATTTATTCAGCAGGTGGTTATTTTTCACAATTATGTCTTAATATTTGTTAATCTCTGGTGTAGGGTCCTACACAGCCACATTATCTCAGGTGTGTTGTCTTATGATCACTTACATCTGACATCTCAGGGTCCTACGTGGCCGAGTGGTCTAAGGCGCCGTCTCATGATCACTTACATCTGACATCTCAGGGTCTTCCGTGGCCGAGTGGTCTAAGGCGCCGTCTTATGATCACTTACATCTGACATCTCAGGGTCCTCCGTGGCCGAGTGGTCTAAGGCGCCGTCCCATGATCACTTACATCTGACATCTCAGGGTCCTACGTGGCCGAGTGGTCTAAGGCGCCGTCTTATGATCACTTACATCTGACATCTCAGGGTCCTCCGTGGCCGAGTGGTCTAAGGCGCCGTCTTATGATCACTTACATCTGACATCTCAGGGTCCTACGTGGCCGAGTGGTCTAAGGCGCCGTTTCATGATCACTTACATCTGACATCTCAGGGTCCTCCGTGGTCGAGTGGTCTAAGGCGCCGTCTCATGATCACTTACATCTGACATCTCAGGGTCCTCCGTGGCCGAGTGGTCTAAGGCGCCGACTCACCTCTCACCACTAAGGTCGTAGGTTTGAGTCCCACTCGTTTCAAAAACTTTATGTGAGAAAGTTTCCAGTTACTTGCGGAAGGGCAGTGGTTCTACTCAGTCTGAGGTCTTCTTCTTCCTGTAAAACTGGATATACCATATATAACATTAAATGTGTTGAAAATGGCGTTAAACCCCATTAAAAAACAAAAAACAAAAATTTGACATCTGAGGTTGTGGTTTCGAACCAAGGTCGGTAAAGAAACTTAATGAGAAAGTTTGCCAGTTACTTGCTGAAGGAGGGTTACTTTACATAGATTCTTTCTTAGGTCTCCATCAAGAAAACGAGATATGCCTGTAAATAACTCAGTTTTGAAAGTTGTGTTAAAAAATCGAAATATGTATCTCCGTTTTATGTGTGTACATTATACCAAAAATTAATTCTAAAAGTGACTGCCCGGCTGTATATTATCCACGAACACATATTTTTTCCAAGAAAACTGCACGGATATCCATGGATGTAACATTGAAATGCATAGAAAATAGATGTTTGACCATGGAAAAGTCAAATCCATGGACAATGGAAGGGATAGCATGGACTTTGTTCAGGGAAAGTTAATTGTAGAATGAACAACTGTCCATGGACAGCATGGAAAACTGTCCATGGATAGTATGGACATGATCCATGGACAGCATAGTCATTGTAAAGGGACAGCATGGACATTGTCCAGGGACAACCTCGACAATATTCCCCGATAATTATCCTGGTTTTGTCCATGGACGATCGTTCCAATACTCCATGGATAATTTTCCATTCTAAAATCCATGGATTCCATGGATAATCCACAGCCGGATTTCTGTAAATTTGGACTGATGATATTTAACATTGAACTTTACCTGTATTTAATAGTATACATCTACACACTTAATACTACCTGTATTTAATAGTATACATCTACACACTTAGTTATACCTGTATTTGATAGTAAACATCTACACACTTAATACTACCTGTATGTTATAATAAACATTTACACACTAAATATTACCTGTATTTAATAGTATATCTCTACACACTTAATACTACCTGTATTTAATAGTATACATTAACACACTAAATATTACCTGTACTTAAATATATTACATATATTGAGCGGAACCTATTATTTTACCAAACAGTCAGTCAAAAAGGGCCATAACTCGTGTAGAATTAGACCAACGTTTACAAATATTAAACTGGACCTGTATTTGACATTATAGAATACAGCTACAGATATTATTTAAATACATAGCCCCTTTTAGAAGTTATTGATCGTAAAACATTTTCACAAATGGATGAAAGTACAAAAGAATGAACGGACAGGGGTAATACATCTAATAGCGGGGGCGGGGCTTAAAAATCTCCGTTCTGTAGGTGAAATGTATACACTTCAGATTTATTGCATTATATAAAAGGACTGAATATTATTTAATATCTTAATGTCTTTGCAGACACAAAACTGCCATGGGTGATTATAGGTTTGGCTCCGTTATTCGCTGTCCTGGCTATCACAGTTTTTGGAGGCCTATGCTGGTGGAGGTAAAAGTAGCTGCTTAATATATCAAATCATGATAGCGGAAATTTGTGAAGTCTTGTATCAGGATAACAGTCAAACCTGTCTTAAGCAACCATGTAAGGGAAGGAGCAAAAGTGGCATTTTAAGACAGGTAGTTGCATAATACATGCTAATTTACTCTGAAAGCATTGCAATAGAAAATATGGTTGCTTAAGACAAGTGGATGCTTAATAGAAAAGGCCACTTACACAGGTTTGACTGTATACTTAGAACAAGTAGAGTACCAATGTTCAAAATAATTGAAAGTCAGTTAATTATGGCTGAACAATGTTCAAGCTTCAATGAATATTTTGTTTAAACAATTATAGAGTTTATTTAACGGTTGTAAACTGCTGTGGAGTCAATTTTGTTTAACAATTCCTACTGCAATGTTAAATTAGAAATGAAGATAGAAAACCTGGACTGTGACACCATTGTTGGTGTTGTTGTTTAATATTTACTACGAGAAATGAAGATAGAAAATCTGGACTGTGACACCATTGTCGGTGTTGGTTAACATTTACTACTAGAAATGAAAATAGAAATCCTGGACTGTGACACCATTGTTAGTGTGGATTAACATTTACTACTAGAAATGAAGAAACAATACCTGGACTGTGACACCATTGTCGGTTATATTTAACATTTACTTCTAGAAATAAAGATAGAAAACCTGGACTGTGAGACCATTGTCGGTGTTGTTTAACATTTACTACTAGAAATGAAGATAGAAAACCTGAACTGTGACGCCATTGTCGGTGTTGTTTAACATTTACTACTAGAAATGAAGATAGAAATCCTGAACTGTGACACCATTGTCGGTGTTGTTTAGCATTTACTACTTAAAATGAAGATAGAAATCCAGGACTGTGATGAAGATAGAAATCCTGGACTGTGACACCATTGTCGGCGTTGTTTAACATTTACTACTAGAAATGAAGAAAGAAAACTTGGACTGTGACACCAATGTCGGTGTTGTTTAACATTAACTACTAGAAATGAAGATAGAAATCCTAGACTGTGACACCATTGTCGTTGTTTGTTTAAATACTACTACAAATGAAGATAGAAATCCTTAACTGTTACACCATTGTTGGTGTTGTATAACATTTACTACTAGAAATGAAGGTAGAAAACCTGGACTGTCAAACCATTGTCGGTGTTGTTTAATATTAACTACGAGAAATGAAGATAGAAAACCTGGACTATGACACCATTGTCGGTGTTGTTTAACATTAACTACTAGAAATGAAGATAGAAATCCTGGACTGCGATATCATTGTCAGGTTAGTTAACATTTACTACTAGAAATGAAGATAGAAATCCTGGACTGCTACACCATTGTCAGGATGGTTAACATTTACTACTAGAAATGAAGATAGAAATCCTGGACCGTCACACCATTGTCAGGTTGGTTAACATTAACTACTAGAAATGAAGATAGAAATCTTGGAATTCGACACCGTTGTCGGTGTTGTTTAACATTTACTACTAGAAATGAAGATAAAAAACCTGGACTGTGACACCATTGTTAGTGTTGTTTAACATTATTAGTAAAAATGAAGATAGAAATCATGGACTCTGACACCATTGTCGGTGTTGTTTAACATTTACTACTAGAAATGAAGATAGAAATCCTGGACTGTGACACCGTTGTCGGTGTTGTTCAACATTAACTACTAGAAATGAAGATAGAAAACCTGAACTATGATAAAGATCAAATTCCTGAACTGAGACACCATTGTCGGTGTTGGATAATATTTACTACTGGAAATGAAGATAGGAATCCTGGACTGTGTGAAGATAGAAATCCTAAACTGTTATACCACTGTCGGTGTTGGATAATATTTACTACAGGAAATGAAGATAGAAAACCTGGACTGTGATGAAGACAGAAATCCTGAATTGTGACACCATTGTCAGTGTTGGTTAATAATTACTACTAGAAATGAAGATAGAAAACTTGGACTGTGACACCAATGTCGGTGTTGTTTAACATTAACTACTAGAAATGAAGATAGAAATCCTAAACTGTGACACCATTGTCGTTGTTTGTTTAAATACTACTACAAATGAAGATAGAAATCCTTAACTGTTACACCATTGTTGGTGTTGTATAACATTTACTACTAGAAATGAAGGTAGAAAAACCTGGACTGTGAAACCATTGTCGGTGTTGTTTAACATTAACTACTAGAAATGAAGATAGAAATCCTGGACTGCGACACCATTGTCAGGTTGGTTAACATTTACTACTAGAAATGAAGATAGAAGTCCTGGACTGTGACACCATTGTCAGGTTGGTTAACATTTACTACTAGAAATAACGATAGAAATCCTTAACTGTTACACCATTGTTGGTGTTGTATAACATTTACTACTAGTAATGAAGGTAGAAAACCTGGACTGTGAAACCATTGTCGGTGTTGTTTAACATTAACTACTAGAAATGAAGATAGAAATCCTGGACTGCGACACCATTGTCAGGTTGGTTAACATTTACTACTAAAAATGAAGATAGAAATCCTGGACTGTGACACCATTGTCAGGTTGGTTAACATTTACTACTAGAAATGAAGATAGAAATCCTGGACTGTGACACCATTATCAGGTTGGTTAACATTAACTACTAGAAATGAAGATAGAAATCTTGGAATTCGCCACCGTTGTCGGTGTTGTTTAACATTTACTACTAGAAATGAAGATAAAAAACCTGGACTGTGACACCATTGTTATTGTTGTTGAACATTATTAGTAAAAATGAAGATAGAAATCATGGACTCTGACACCATCGTCGGTGTTGTTCAACATTAACTACTAGAAATGAAGATAGAAAACCTGAACTGTGATCAAGATAAAATTCCTGAACTGAGACACCATTGTCGCTGTTGGATAATATTTACTACTTGATATGGAGATAGAAATCCTGGACTGTGTGAAGATAGAAATCCTAAACTGTTATACCATTGTCGGTGTTGGATAATATTTACTACAGGAAATGAAGATAGAAAACCTGGACTGTGATGAAGATAGAAATCCTGAATTGTGACACCATTGTCGGTGTTGGTTAATAATTACTACTGGAAATGAAGGTAGAAATCCTGGACTGTGACACCATTGTTGGTTTTGTTTAACATTTACTACTAAATTTGAAGATAAATATCCTGAATTGTGACACCATTGTCGGTGTTGTTTAACATTTACTACTAGAAATGAAAATAGAAATCCTGGAATGTGACACCATTGTCTGTGTTGTTTCACATTTACTACTAGAAATGAAGAAAACCTGGACTGTGACACCATGGTCGGTGTTGGTTAAAAATAACTACTAGAAATGAATATAGAAATCCTGGACTGTGACACCATTATCGGTGTTGTTTAACATTTACTACTAGAAATGAAGATAGAAAACCTGGACTGTGACACCATTGTCGGTGTTGGTTAACGTTTAATACTAGAAATGAAGATGGATAACCTGGACTCTGACACCATTGTAAGTGTTGTTTAACATTTACTACTAGAAATGAATATAGGAATCCAGATCTGTGACACCATTGTCGGTTTTGTTTTACATTTACTACTAGAAATGGAGATAGAAAACCAGGACTGTGACAACGTTGTCGTTGTTGGTTAACATTTGCTACTAGAAATGACGATTGAATACCTTGACTGTGACAACAATGTCAGTGTAAGTTAACATTAACTATTAGAAATGAAGATAGAAATCCTGGTCTGTGACACCATTGTCGGTGTTGATTAACCTTAACTACTAGAAATAAAGATAATAAACTAGGACTGTGACACGTTGTCGGTGTTGTTTAACATTTTCTTCTAGAAATGAAGATAGAAAACCTGGACTGTGACACCATTGTTGGTTTTGTTTAACATTTATTACTAGAAAGAAAGATAAAAAAAACCTGGTCTGTGACACCATTGTTGGTTTTGTTTAACATTTACTTCTAGAAAGGAAGATAGAAATCCTGGACTTTCACACCATTGTTTGTTTTGTTTAACATTTACTGCTAGAAATGAAGATAAAAATCCTGGACTGTGACACCATTGTTTGTTTTGTTCAACATTAAAAACTAGAAATGAAGATAGAAAACATGGACAGTGATACCATTGTTGGTTTTGTTTAACATTTACTACTAGAAATGAAGATAAAAATCTTGGATTATGACACCATTGTTGGTTTTGTTCAACATTAACTACTAGAAATAAAGATAAAAAACCTGGACTGTGACACCATTGTTGGTTTTGTTCAATATTAACTACTAGAAATGATTATAGAAATCCTGGACTGTGACACCATTGTTGGATTTGTTTAACATTAACTAATCGAAATGAAGATAGAAATACTCAACTATGACACTATTGTCGGTGTTGTTTAATTTTAAATACCATAAAGGAAGATATAAAACCTGGACTGTGACTCCATTGTCAGGTTGGTTAACATTTACTACTAGAAATGAAGATAGAAATCCTGGACTGTGACACCATTGTCAGGTTGGTTAACATTAACTACTAGAAATGAAGATAGAAATCTTGGAATTCGACACCGTTGTCGGTGTTGTTTAACATTTACTACTAGAAATGAAGATAAAAAACCTGGACTGTGACACCATTGTTATTGTTGTTGAACATTATTAGTAAAAATGAAGATAGAAATCATGGACTCTGACACCATTGTCGGTGTTGTTTAACATTTACTACTCGAAATGAAGATAGAAATCCTGGACTGTGACACCATTGTCGGTGTTGTTCAACATTAACTACTAGAAATGAAGATAAAGACCTGAACTGTGATCAAGATAAAATTCCTGAACTGAGACACCATTGTCGCTGTTGGATAATATTTACTACTGGGAATGGAGATAGAAATCCTGGACTGTGTGAAGATAGAAATCCTAAACTGTTATACCATTGTCGGTGTTGGATAATATTTACTACAGGAAATGAAGATAGAAAACCTGGACTGTGATCAAGATAGAAATCCTGAATTGTGACACCATTGTCGGTGTTGTTAATAATTACTACTGGAAATAAAGGTAGAAATCCTGGACTGTGACACCATCGTTGGTGTTGTTTCACATTTACTACTAGAAATGAGGATAGAAATCGAGGAATCTGATGAAGATAGAAAACCTGGACTGTGACACCATTGTTGGTTTTGTTTAACATTTACTACTAGAAATTAAGATAGAAAACATGGACTGTGACACCATTAATGGTTTTGTTTAACATTTACTACTAGAAATGAAGATATAAATCCTGGACTGTGACACCATTGTCGGTGTTGTTTAACATTTACTACTGGAAATGAAGATGGAAAACCTGGAATGTGACACCATTGTTAGTGTTTTTTAACTTGTTTAACATTTACTACTAGAAATGAAGATAAAAATCTTGGATTATGACACCATTGTTGGTTTTGTTCAACATTAACTACTAGAAATAAAGATAAAAAACCTGGACTGTGACACCATTGTTGGTTTTGTTCAATATTAACTACTAGAAATGATTATAGAAATCCTGGACTGTGACACCATTGTTGGTTTTGTTTAACATTAACTAATCGAAATGAAGATAGAAATTCTCAACTATGACACTATTGTCGGTGTTGTTTAATATTAAATACCAGAAAGGAAGATATAAAACCTGGACTGTGACACCATTGTCGGTGTTGCTTAACAATTACTACTAAAAATAAAGATAGAAAACCTGGACTGTGACACCATTGTCGGTAATGTTTAACATTTAATAGTAGAAATGAAGTTAGAAATCTTATACTCTGACACCATTGTCGGTGTTGTTTAACATTTACTACTAGAAATGAAGAGAGACATCCTAGACTGAGACACCATTTTTAGTGTTATTTAACATTTACTTCTAGAAATGAACATATAATTCCTGGACTGTGACACCATTGTCGGTGTTGTTTAACATTTACTACTAGAAATGAAGATAGAAAACCTGGACTGTGACACCATTGTCGGTGTTGTTTAACATTTACTACTAGAAATGAAGATAGAAAACCTGGACTGTGACAACATTGTTAGTGTTGTTTAACATTCACTACCAGAAATGAAAATAGAAAACCTGGACTGTGAAAACATTGTCGGTGCTGTTTAACATTTACTACTAGAAATGAAGATAGAAAACCTGGACTGCGACGAATATATAAATCCAGAACTGTTTTATTGTTTTAAGTGTTGTTTAATATTTACTACTAGAAATGAAGATAGAAATCCTGGACTGTGACACCATTGTCGGTGTTGTTTAACATTTACTACTAGAAATGAAGATAGAAAACCTGGACTGTGACACCATTGTAAGTGTTGTTTAACATTTACTACTAGAAAAGCAGATAAAAATCCTGGACTGTGACACCATCGTCGTTGTTGTTTAACATTTACTACTAGAAATGAAGATAAAAATCCTGGACTGTGACACCATTGTAAGTGTTGGTTAAAATTTACTACTAGAAATGAATATAGAAAACCTGGACTGTGATTAAGATAGAAATAATTAATGGTGACACCTTTATCGGTGTTGGTTAATATTTACTACTGGAAATGAAGACAGACAACCTGGACTGTAATGAAGAGAGAAATCCTGAATTGTGACAACAATATGGGTGTTGCTTAACATTTACTACGGGAAATGAAGATAGAAATCCTGGACTGTGACACCACTGACGGTGTTGTTTAATATTTACTACTGGAAATGAAGATAGAAATCGAGGAATGTGATGAAGATCAAAAACCAGGATTGTGACACCATTGTTGGTATTGTTTAACATTTCCTACTAGAAATGAAGATAAAAATCCAGGACTTTGATGAATATGAAAACCTGGACTGTGAGACAATTGTTGGTTTTGTTTCACATTTACTACTAGAAATGAAGACACAAATCCTGGACTGTAACACCATTGTCGGTGATGTTTAACATTTACTACTTGAAATGAAGATAGAAATCCTGGACTGTGATGAATATAGAAACTTGGACTGTGACACCATTGTCGGTGTTGTTTAACATTTACAACTAGAAATGAAGATGTAAATACAGGACTATCATGAAGATAGAAAACCTGCACCCTAAAACCGTTGCCAGTGTTGTTTAACATTTCCTACTAGAAATGAAGAGAAAACTCACAGTCTTTGACACCATTGTCGGTGTTGTTTAATATTTACTACTAGAAATGAAGATAGAAATCCTGGAATGAGACACCATTGTCGGTGTTGTTTAACATTTACTACTAGAAATGAGAATAGAAATCCTGGACTGTGACACCATTGTCGGTGTTGTTTAACATTTACTACTTGAAATGAACATTGAAATCCAGGACTGTGACACCATTGTTAGTGTTATTTAACATTTACAACTAAAAATAAAGATAGAAATCGAAGACTGTGACACCATTGTCGGTGTTGTTTAACATTTATAATTAGAAATGAAGATAGAAATCTTGGACTGTGACACCATTGACGGTGTTTGTTTAAAATTTACTACTACAAATGAAGATAGAAAACCTGGACTGTGACACCATTGTTAGTGTTGGTTAACATTTACTACTAGAAATGAATATAGAAAACCTGGACTGTGATGAAGACAGAAGTACTGAACGGTAACACCTTTGTCGGTGTTGGTTAATATTTACTACTGGAAATGAAGATAGAAAACCTGGACTGTGACACCATTGTTAGTGGTGGTTATCTTTTACTACTAGAAATGAAGATGGAACTCCTGAATTGTGACACCATTATCGGTGTTGCTTAATATTTACTACTTGAAATGAAGATAGAAAACCTGGACTGTGACACCATTGTTAGTGGTGGTTATCTTTTACTACTAGAAATGAAGATGGAACTCCTGAATTGTGACACCATTATCGGTGTTGCTTAATATTTACTACTTGAAATGAAGATAGAAATCCTGGACTGTGACACCATTGTTAGTGGTGGTTAACATTTACTACTAGAAATGAAGATGGAAAACCTGCACTGTGATGATGATAAAAATCCTGATCTGTTACACCATTGTCGGCGTTGGTTCATATTTACTACTGGAAATGAAGATAGAAAACCTGGACTGTATTGAAAATAGAATGCTGAACTGTGACTCAATTGTCGGTGTTAGTTAATATTAACTACTGGAAATGAAAATAGAAAACCTGGACGGTGATGCAGATAGAAATCCTGAATTGTGACACTATTGTCGGTGTTGCATAATATTTACTACTGGAAATGAAGATAAAAATCCTGGACTGTGACACCATTGTCGGTGTTGTTTAATATTTACTACTGGATAGGAAGATAGAAATCCTTGACTGTGAGACCATTGTCGGTGTTGTTTAACATATACTACTAGAAATGAGGATAGAAATCGAGGAATGTGATGAAAATAGAAAACCTGGACTGTGACACCATTGTTGGTGTTGTTTAACATTTACTACTATAAATGAAGAAAAAAATCAAGGAATGTGATGAAGATACAAAACCTGGACTGTGAGACCATTGTTGGTTTTGTTTAACATTCATTACTAGAAAGGAAGATAAAAATCCTGGACTGTGACACCATTGTCGGTGTTGTTTAACATTTACTACTAGAAATGAACATAGAAATCCAGGACTGTGACACCATTGTTAGTGTTATTTAACATTTACTACTAAAAATAAAGATAGAAATCGAAGACTGTGACACCATTGTCGGTGTTGTTTAACATTTACAATTAGAAATGAAGATAGAAATCCTGGACTGTGACACCACTGTCGGTGTTGTTTAACATTAACTAAGAGAAATGGTGATATAAAACCTGAACTGTGATGAAGATAGAAATACTGAATGGTGACACATTTGTCGGTGTTGGTTAATATTTACAACTGGAAATGAAGATAGAAAACCAGGATTGTGACACTATTGTAAGTGTTGTTTAACATTTACTACTAGAAATGAAGATAGAAATCCTTGACTGTCACACCATTGTCGATGTTGTTTTACATTTACTACTACAAATGAAAAAGGAAATCCTTGACTGTGACACCATTGACGGTGTTGTTTAACATTTACTACTAGAAATGAAGATAGAAAACCTGGACTGTGACACCATTGTTAGTGTTGGTTAACATTTACTACTAGAAATGAATATTGAAAACCTGGACTGTGATGAAGATAGAAGTACTGAATGGTAACACCTTTGTCGGTGTTGGTTAATATTTACTACTGGAAATGAAGATAGAAAACCTGGACTGTGACACCATTGTTAATGGTGGTTAACATTTACTACTAGAAATGAAGATGGAAATCCTGAATTGTGACACCATTGTCGGTATTGCTTAATATTTACTACTTGAAATGAAGATAGAAATCCTGAACTGTGACACCATTGTTAGTGGTGGTTAACATTTACTACTAGAAATGAAGATGGAAAACCTGGACTGTGATGATGATAAAAATCCTGATCTGTTACACCATTGTCGGCGTTGGTTCATATTTACTACTGGAAATGAAGATAGAAAACCTGGACTGTATTGAAAATAGAAATGCTGAAATGTGACTCAATTGTCGGTGTTAGTTAATATTAACTACTGGAAATGAAGATAAAAAACCTGGACGGTGATGCAGATAGAAATCCTGAATTGTGACACCATTGTTGGTGTTGCTTAATATGTATTACTGGAAATGCAGATAAAAATCCTGGACTGTGACACCATTGTCGGTGTTGTTTAATATTTACTACTGGAAAGTAAGAGAGAAAACCTGGACCGTGACACCATTGTCGATGTTGTTTATTATTTACTACTGAAAATAAAGATAGAAATCCTCGACTGTAACACCATTGACAGTGTTGTTTAATATTTACTACTGGAAATGAAGATAGAAATCCTGGATGTGACACCATTGTCGGTGTTGTTTAACAATTACTACTAGAAATCAAGAAAGAAATTGAGGAATGTGATGAAGATAGAAAACTTGGAATGTGACACCATTGTTGGTGTTGTTTAACATTTATTACTAGAAATGAAGATAAAAATCCAGGGCTGTGATGAAGATATAAAACTTAGACTGTGACACCATTGTCGGTGTTGTCTAACATCTACTAATAGAAATGAAGATAGAAATCCAGGACTGTCATGAAGATAGAAAACTTGAGCTGTGACAACATTGTCGGTAATGTTTAACATTTACTTCTAGAAATGAAGATAGAAATCCTGGACTGTGGCACCATTGTTGGTGTTGTTTAACATTTACTACTAAAAATGAAGATAGAAATCCTGGACTGTGACACCATTGTCGGTGTTGTTTAACATTTACTACTAGAAATGAAGATAGAAATCCTGGACTATGACACCATTGGCAGTGTTGTTTAACATTAACTACTAGAAATGATGATAAAAAACCTGAACTGTGATTAAGATAAAATTCCTAAAATAAGACACCATTTTCGGTGTTGGATAATATTTACTACTGGAAATGGAGATAGAAATCCTGGACTGTGATGAAAATAGAAATCCTAAACTGTGACACCATTGTCGGTGTTGGTTAATATTTACTACTGGAAATGAAGATAGAAATCCTGGACTGTGATGAAGATAGAAATCCTGAACAGTGACACCATTCTCGGTTTTGGTTAATATTTCCTACTGGAAATGAAGATAGAAAACCTGGACTGTGATGAAGATAGAAATCCTGAATTGTGACACCATTGTTGGTGTTGCTTAATATTTACTACTGGAAATGAAGATAAAAATCCTGGACTGTGACACCATTGTCGGTGTTGTTTAATATTTACTACTGAAAATGAAGATAGAAAACCTGGACCGTGACACCATTGTTGGTGTTGTTTATTTTTTACTACTGAAAATAAAGATAGAAATCCTGGACTGTGACACCATTGTCGGTGTTGTTTAATATTTACTACTGGAAATGAAGATAGAAATCCTGGACTGTGACCCCATTGTCGGTGTTGTTTCACATTTACTACTAGAAATGAGGATAGAAATCGAGGAATCTGATGAAGATAGAAAACCTGGACTGTGACACCATTGTTGGTTTTGTTTAACATTTACTACTAGAAATTAAGATAGAAAACATGGACTGTGACACCATTAATGGTTTTGTTTAACATTTACTACTAGAAATGAAGATATAAATCCTGGACTGTGACACCATTGTCGGTGTTGTTTAACATTTACTACTGGAAATGAAGATGGAAAACCTGGAATGTGACACCATTGTTAGTGTTTTTTAACTTGTTTAACATTTACTACTAGAGATGAAAATAGAAAACCTGGACTGTGACACCATTGTCGGTATTGTTTAACATTTACTACTAGAAATGAAGATAAAAATCCTGGACTGTTACACCATTGTCGGTGTTATTTAATATTTACTACTGGAAATGAAGATAGAAAACCTGGACTCTGACACCTTGTCGGTATTGTTTAACAGTTACTTCTAGAAATGAAGGTAGAAAACCTGGACTGTGACACCATTGTCGGTGATGCTTAACATTTACTTTTAGAAATGAAGATAGAAATCCTGGACTGTGACACCATTGTCGGTGTTGTTTAACATTTACTACAAGAAATGAAGATAGAAAACTTTGACTGTGACACCATTGTCGGTGTTGTTTAACATTTACTACTAGAAATGAAGAGAGAAATCCTGGACTGAGACACTATTGTTAGTGTTGTTTAACATTTACTACTCTGAATGAAGATAGAAATCCGGGACTGTGACATCATTGTCGGTGTTGTTTAACATTCACTACCAGAAATGAAGATAGAAATCCTGGACTGTGACACCATTGTCGGTGTTGTTTAATATTTACTTCTGGAAATGAAGATAGAAAACCTGGACTGTGACACCATCGTCGGTGTTGGTTAAGATTTTCCTGCTTGAAATGAAGATAGAAATCCTGGACTGTGACACCATTGTCAGTGTTGGTTAACATTTACTACTATAAATGAAGATAGAAATCCTGGACTGTGACACCATTGTCGGTGTTGTTTAACATTTACTATAAGAAATGAAGATAGAAATCTAGGACCTTGACACCATTGTCGGTGTTGTTTAACATTTACTACTAGAAATGAACGTAGAAAACCTGGACTGTGACACCATTGTTGGTGTTGTTTAACATTTACTTCTGTCATGTTATATTGGTAAGAAATGTGTGTCAGAGGTTACTTTGGTAAGAAAAATAAAGTGTATATTGACGTTTTACCTCATTACCGAGGTGGTTGTAGTGCATCTTGGTCTAGAAACTTTATATGAGGAAATTGGGGATTGAGATTCATTTTGAAGTCTTCCTTCACCAATAACAACGAATATGCCATATATAACCTATGATGTGTTGAAAATAGAATTAAACCCCTTAAAAATAGGAGATTCAAGGGAAACTTACATGTATACAGGGATTTTAAATTTTAAGTAGAGTAGTTACGTTAAACAAGTTGAATATGTATTATGCCAACCTTTACATTGGATAATATGTCTCTTTAACTCTTTACTTCATGGATACGCGTTTTCCTGCACCAATCACAGGTCTTTGAAAACAGTGCAGGAAGAGTTTAGATTGCTCGTAACTCTGTCAGTTAATATAAACATAATTCACCCAATAATTCAAAAGCCTTCTATACTAGGTGTCCAAAGGCGTCTATATTAGAGGTGTCCAAAGGCGCGTCTATATTAGAGGTGTCCAAAGGCGTCTATATTAGAGGTGTCAAAATGCATATTAGAGGTGTCCAAAGGCGTCTATATTAGAGGTGTCCAAATGCCTATAAGAGGTTTCCAAATGCGTCTATATTAGGTGTCCAAATGCGTCTATATTAGAGGTGTCCAAATGCGTCTATATGAAGTAAAGGTTTAAAAATACCCAAAGGTTGCCTAATGCCATGAACTCGACCCCACTCCCTGAATTTGGAGTTAAAGTTAAAAAAGAGTTTAAAAGAGACATATACTAAATAGATGTACATGTAATGTGTTTATATTTCATAACTTATGTATATAAGTGTCTTGAATAGTTCACCTAATAGAATGTATTCATACAACACAGATGCCCCAGTTTTATGCTAATAAACTTTACTAGTTAAGTTGAGAAAAGTTCAACCCTTGTAAAATTTGACCAATGGTGAACTCAATCTTTATTTCATAACATAACTGAACAGCTACACACCAAATATTATTGAAATTACATTCGACACTTTTTGAAGTTATTCTTCTTAAACCAATTTGATGGATGAAATGGGGAAACACCGTAACACTTAATACTCCTTGAAGTGACATGCAACTATTGTGTTGATAAGTATAACTTTATTACAGAAGACGTAAAGCCCGAAAACGCTCAGCCGGTTTTCAAAACACGACGTTTGGCCAGATCATCCTTTCAAAATCCTGCTAAAGGTCATAAGCTGCTGGGAGGTCCACAAAGCACCAATCTAACCCAAATATTTCCAACACCGTTGAAAGCATATATGCTTGCAGCAATTGACAAGGACGAGAATAAAAACAAAACAATAACAAATGAAAGAAAAGGAGCAGATGGTAAAATAAGAAATCGGAGATAAAAATTTATGACACAACATTTATGAAAAGAACAATCCCCAAATGTGACAACAATGTGGAAAAGGGTATATACAATACTGTAGGAGAAACTGCAGACACAGTATAAAACACCTTGTGTCACACCAAGTCTAGCAATCCTAGTCACGGCTCCAACTACAACACTTGCAAACCAAGTAATAAGATACGTATGAAACAACACAACTCAAACGTAAGGGAGATAACCAAATGGCTGGTTACAGCAAAGTACAAGTTGATGACAACATTTACAACGTCACGTCTCTGACTTCCAAAACAAATCGTCCAAATCAAGATGACTCGCCATACAATAGACTGGCAACTGTCGATGAGACATGTGATAAAAGTGTTGAACAAGAAAAACAGTAAAATGAAATATACAGAAAGTGTAAACATGGATAATTACTAGTTAATGATAACAATTCAACTTTGTACTTTGTCATATTTCACTTTAATGAGCTTTACAATTGATGTGTTTTTTCACACATTTTTGCATGTTTTATTGTTACCTTATATCGTACAAATGTGCATTATACTGTCGTTAGACCATTCGTTGCATCACTGTTGTGGTAATTATATATTATTTTTTCGACAGTGGGTATCCAACTACATCATCTTTGGGTGGGCTATAGAGTGGCAGATTGTTGCCCACATTTTGCTTTGGGAATGTTTGATTTAATTACAAAATGGTATTATTGAAACAATCATGTTATGTAAGAATGTTAGTTAACTAGTCATGTATATAACATTCTACTCACATTATAATATAATGTAAGCAAAGATATATTACATTATAGTCATTTTGGTAAAATAAAAATATGATGTGGTTAGATACTTTAGAGCTGCATTAAGCAAGCACAAAATATAATTATTGTAAATAATTGAGTTTGTGCGGTTAATAAACCGTCCTTGTCGGAATTAAGCGACACTGTGTCTATTATACACAAAGGTAATATCATATTACTCCTTACCTTCCATTTTCAACACAGAAACATTAACATAGTTTAGCTGTCGCAATTTCATCAACCCGCCACCATCCACATATCACCGCCTGTTTTGTAATGCATTCTATTCAGATCTGGCGTATGGTAGCTTGTGGTTATACTTGTTTATTTTGAAGCAGGGACGGCTTGTTACTTACTAAACATTCATTATGTCATGTATTGTTACTAGATATCTATATTTGTTCATGTTTACTGTGTGGGAGGATTGTTGCCCACCTTTTGCTTTGAGAATGTTTGATTTAATTACAAAATGGTATTATTGAAATAATCATGTTATTTAAGAATGTTAGTTAACTAATCATGTATATAACATTCTACTCACATTATAATATAATGTAATCAAAGAAATATTACATTATAGTCATTTTATGGTAAAATAAAATGACATGTTCGCATAACACGGTATTCTGTATTTATTTTGATTCCCATTTACAAAACAAGCTGCATATTGATCTGGTTGGATCATTTAGAGCTGCATTAAGCAAGCACAAAATATAACTATTGTAAATAATTGAGTTTGTGTGGTTAATAAGCCGTCCTTGCCGGTATTAAGTCGTCACTGTGTCTATTATACACAAAGGTAATATCATGTTACAAGAAAGTTCATTTATATTGCCAAATTGGACTTTTTTCCTAACAATATCCAAGTATAGGTAAGAACCACAGTATTGTTCTTAATAGTAAGAATAACAGACATTGAATGATCATTTAATATTGTAATCTGAGAGATGAATAAACTGATACTGTTAAAACACTGGAAAGGTGTTAAAGGCAGTTTGTTAAAATAATAGAATTACAATACTTTGACAGTAAACATAGGCCGTCTTAATTATAGGTAGTTTGATTGTGTTTTCACACTTCATGACAAACAATACACACTGTCTTTAAATTAATCAGTCGGCATTTTCTTATATTTTCAATCATGGTAAATACGTGTTAATAACTTAATATCGATATATAATTATGTTTTAAATAATTTAAATTGTGTTACACTACTTTGACAGTAAAAACACGCCGTCTTAAACATTATGGACATTTGATTATAGTTTTCGCACTTCATGACAAACAATATACACTTCCTTTAAATCAATCAGTCGGCACTTTCCGTATATTTACAGTCAACGATTTGACACATTTTTGTGCTAAAATAATTGCTCAAGTTCATCGCTTCGTAACTTCTTTATTACTTGTCCGATTTTAATTTTCTTTATATCACAGAAAACTAAAGAGCTTCAAAATTACAATCATATAAAGCAAATTAAAATCAAATAACAAATAAAGATTTTAAAGGGTATCGCCATGTTTTTCCGTCAGCAAAATTTATTGCGAAATATTACATTTTAAGTACGTATTTTGTAAGAGTGTATCTTCCGTAATACTTGATCGATTTTTAATAACTTTAGCTTTTCTAAAACTACATTATGTTACTTACATAGACATATAAAAAAATGAATTTCCAATGATAAATAAAAAAGTTAAAAGGTACCGCCAGGTTTTTCAAGCGAGAAATGTGGCGTAAATTTAGTCGCAATGATGTGTTCGCTTTAACCGTCCATATCTCATTCATTTGATAATGGATTTTTTTTATCTTTTCAGTTTCAAAAACTGCATATTCTAAGCTTTTCAATGGTTTAAACATTTTTAAAATCGGTTAATGAATAAAGAAGTTATTAGGCACCGCCAGCTACTCCGTCTAAAAATCCTAAATTTAACACTACCGCCAGGTTTTACACCTGTCTGTTACTCCTTACCTTCCATTTTCAACACAGAAACATTAACATAGTTTAACTGTCGCAATTTCACCAACCAGCCACCATCCACATATCACCACCTGTTTTGTAACGCATTCTATTCAGATCTGGCGTTTGGTAGCTTGTGGTTATACTTGTATATTTTGAAGCAGGGACGGCTTGTTACTTACTCAACATTCATTATGTCATGTATTGTTACTAGATATCTATATTTGTTCATGTTTACTGTGTGGGAGGATTGTTGCCCACCTTTTGCTTTGGGAATGTTTGATTTAATTACAAAATGGTATTATTGAAATAATCATGTTATGTAAGAATGTTAGTTAACTAGTCATGTATATAACATTCTACTCACATTATAATATAATGTAATCAAAGATATATTTCATTATAGTCATTTTATGGTAAAATAAAAATGACATGTTCGCATAACACGGTATTCTGTATTTATTTTGATTCCCATTTACAAAACAAGCTGCATATTGATGCGGTTGGATACTTTAGAGCTGCATTAAGCAAGCACAAGACATATTCCTTAATATTTCTCACCTCATCTTGCAATTGTTTTTTACTTTTCATATATCATGTCAAAATGCGGAGTAATATATGCCTTTTTCGCCCACCTGACCAAGGTCAACGTCATTATTTTTACAATTCACGATCAGACCTTACAGTGTCAGCAAACAACACACTCGGAGGTTTACGTCACACGTTTTAATCAAATGACCCTTAAAATTCTTCAATCTGCCTATAAAGTTTCATGATATAGAGGACAAATGACCCCTAATTTCAAAGTGTTCGGGAACACTGAACACTTATTTTGACATCTCTACCAACTTTTCTACAACAAAAAGTCTATTAGTTGCTGATCATTTTCACCTTGATGAATTATTTCCAAGTTACTTTATAATAGCTAGATAAGAATTATTCATTCTGTTGTCAGAGTAACCACTCTTGCTGTATCAACAGAAAAAAAAATGTGCAAAATCTCTTCATTGCCATCTAAGGTCTCACTACACAGTTGAATTTTGTTCTTTGTTCTATATAAAACAAGGTCTAGGATTTCCATGGTAAAAAAAGAATCCACATATAATTTTTGTTATTTGTTAGTTTTTTTTCATAGCAGGAATGTAAACCCACATAAAAATGCACAATAACTGGTAGGTTGTCCACGTTGGTTTTATTTTAAAAGAGGGTGCAGTGACACCCTGAGATATTTTGAAAAAAGAGACTCATAAATACATGCATATGTTGAAATCCTGCAAAAGACACTTTTTTAACACCTGTGATGTCTTATTGCAGTAATTGCTATACAAACTCTTGCTCTACTATCTGCAACAAGAAATCACAGCTACTATGAACCATTTTCAAAATATTTCATTACATAGGCCTTGTTTTTGAGCGTAAGAATCATGTTACCGTGGGAAAATGGGGGCGTAACTTGTAGTGAGACGTCTACCAACATTTTAAGCTTTGTAAAAAAACTAAAAGAGTCCTTTTTTCAATATTATTGGATCTATCGGACGGACCGACAAAATTACATTTTTTATGCTGCACTATTCACTTTACAAACACTGTGTCACCAAACAAAAAAACAATGAATGAATGGGGTTTTACGGCATACTACTATATTATAGGTTATTCGACGCCAACAGGAAGGAAGATTCAAGATTCACTCTACATTTACAAAACAACAAATTAACATACAGATAAAATAAAATACATCAACAAATGAATACGCAGAATGAACCTTGAACCTTGATACATGCAGAACCTCAGAGTTTCGGCAAATTCTACCGTATTACTCAAATTGTCGCTTCCTACCACATGCAAGAGCCACAGTGATCCTATTCTTGCCATCACTCATATGGCTCCCTGGAACCACACAGGGGTTGATAATTTAACCACAATAGTGAACATGACAAAAAATGATAAAATGAACATGACACCCATTCGGAGGATTCCTTACCCTTTGCAGAGATCACAACAAAACAAATATCAAATTTATGTTTTATCTTTATTATATGTAGCACCATATATGATTATCATAAATGCAAACATTGGATTTATATACCGGAAACATTGTAAACACCAATATACAGATATATACATAATATATGGAAATAATATACAGTCAAACCTGTCTTAAGCAGCCAGTCAAGGGAGGGTGCAAAAGTGGCCTTTTTAAACAGGTTGTTGCTTAAAGCAGGTTAATTTGCTCTGTTGTCATAGAAATGGGAAATAGCAAATGTAGCTGTTGAAAACAAGTGGCTGCTTAATAAAGGTGACCGCTTACACACGTTTGACTGTTCAGTCATGTAACAAACTGACTTGATTTGTAAAGTTGAAAGTGTCTATAAAAAATTGAAAAATGAAATAAGGCACAGCCTACGAGAGAAATGATACATTTCATTTAGTGCTTTAAAACCAGAGAATCACATTCTCACCCTGCTCAGTCCTGCTTTAGTCATAACAGTTTTTGTATGTGTAAAGTTGATTAGTATCTTGATTAATAAACAAAACACAAATATATGCATAAGGGAACTAACTCCTATCTTGATTAACCTTAAATCAAACAGAATGATGTTTTTTTGTTTTAAACTTATTTATATTACAACTGTGAAATAAGTTCTTACAATTTTGACAAGTCATACTCAGTTTTTATTTGGTCTAGTCAGTACTAAGCATCCGCAGATAAAGTGTTTTGCTTAAGACAGCAGCAGATCCCAATTAACTCAGTTGGTAATGCGTCTGACTATCAATCCAGGGGTCGGGAGTTCAAATCCCTACCCGGCAACAGTCTCTATGATAATTGATATACGACATTGTGTCTCATTATCATTAATCTAGCACCGCCGATTCAAGTGGGAAAGTTATATGTTACTTGCTGTGATGGGGTGTGCTAGGGTATTGGTTAACCTTTCAGGATCCCAGGAAACAGTGGCTATGTTAACTGATCGTCTTTTAGCCCTCGATTGCATAAAATGACACTTAACCTTTTACTATAAGATACCCCTTTTCCGACACCAATCACAGAAGGCCTTTGAAAACAGTGCTGGAAGAGTTCAGATTGCTCGTAAAGAGCAATCTGAACACTACCTGCACTGTTTTCCACTCTGTCTGTTAATATAAACATCATTCAGCCAATAATTCAAAAGCCTTCTATATTAGAGGTGTCCAAAGGCATCTATATTAGAGGTGTCCAAAGGCATTTATATTAGAGGTGTCCAAAGGTGTCTATATGAAGTAAAGGGTTAATATTCAATAAATCAATTAAGGACAGCACACATTACCATGGTGAGGGACTGAACCCACAACCATCCAATACTGGATCCGACATTGAACACTTTGTAGGGGTCATTCTTTATTCACTAACATTTAAACCAGTAGAGCATCAGACCCTAGTTCTCGGGGTTGTATGTCTGATCCTCTGCCACAGCTGTGTGTAGTGTCCTTGAGCTAGACATTTTATCTACATATGCTTAGTACTGGTTATACCCTAGAAAAATGATCGTGACTTGTCTAAGTTGTAAGATCTTGTTTCACGTTCAATGTAAAACAAGTTTAAAAAAACAAAAACTAAACCAGAACTCAAAGTGACATATTTAATGGAAATCACTATTGAATGATACATGTATATTAAAATTTTATAAAGTACCAAAACACTTGTACAATTCTCTATTATTCTGCTGTACATTTTCCCCACATGTCTAATAACAACTAAAAGAAATTTTGTTCAACAAACTACCTAGAAGTAAAGTTAAATTAAAGATGTTTACAAAACCATTTTATCCTAGTTGTTTTGTTTACCATGAGTAACATTATAATCTATGGATGTGATACAATGGCTATACTACACTCGGGTCGTGTTGTAACGCAGTCCCATATAACACGAAACTCGTTATATCGCAGTTTTTCTATGGCTCCAAAATTTAAAATTGTTATTTTCAACCAGATTCATTTAAAACTCGCGGTATAATAACTGATGAGTTAATCGAAAATTTCAACTAAATCGCCAAGTGTTTGCAAACTCGTTATGTTTTTCAAAACTGTGACCATGCTATGCACCTTTATAATTCAGACAGAAATAATAACAAGTTTGTATTGTTATAAACATCGCTTTTAATTGATTTACGCCGACAAACAAGGTTCTGTCATATTTATCACACAATATCGCACATTTTAATAATATAATAATAATTTAATAATATAGCGCAGTCCACCTTTGGATATTTATAACTCAACTCAGCGTATATCGCAGTTTTATTCAGTGAGTCCCCGACTACCGAGTTATAACAAGACCCGAGTGTATATGAAAGTTAATTGTACCAAAATTAGACTGAAACCAGCCACATTTCCTGTAAAGATTACCCAAGGTTGACAAATATCGAACGTAAACTCATTTTATAATCTTACAGTTACACACCATATATTAATTAAATACATTGACCATCAGAAGTTATTCATAGGAAACTCATTTTACGCACGGATACACAGATAGTTTGACACTTCTACCATGGCAATGATATATAAATCTGACTGTGACTACAGTATATACTAGTACAAGATGGTGTATACTTGGCAGTGATTATTTTTATTTTTTTATTTTATGCTTTTTGGTGAATTATAGATATTTCTCAGTTGATTATTTATGGTAATCCACTGTTACAAACAGTGAAATTATGAAAAAATAAATAATTGCATATTAATTTAATATTTCTTATTTTTATTATTTTTTATTAATCCAATAAATGGCAATTGAGATCAGGATATACAAAAATATATGTAAATGCATAAAATAACAAGACATGTCACTGGTAAGTGTCGCATGCCCCCAAATGGTCGTTGAAAAATAACAATATAATTATGTTATAATAGGTAGCAATGAATCCATGAATATAAAGAGTAATGGACTGATGTTTCAGACTAGACATGCAATTTCGTGTTTTTTTACATTAAAGCGTGACCTTGACCTTTGTGTAACCTTGACATTGACATCTGATGTAATGGTCTGGGTATTTCAGCAATTAAGTGCTGCTGAAACATCATCATGACATGCTGATCACTTGTGTCAAACTATTTTAAAATCCCTAAATGTACGACAAAGTTACAGATCAATTGTTGATAAATTGAGCCAAGTGTTTTTGAAATTCATCCATGTATGATAAAGTTAAAGATAAAGACGGACTTGAAATCTCAAACAGAATCAAAGTGTTGTCATACATACTGGAAGTGTGACCTTGACCTTTGAGGTATGGGTCTAGGTCTTACTTATGACACGTTGTCATGTCATCTTGATAAATTGGGCCAAGTTAAAGGCAAAGTCACAGACCAGACACACAATATCAAACAAATTGAAAGTGTGGCCTTGATCTTTGAGGAAAGGTTCTGGGTCTTACATGTGACACTTAATTATGTCATGTTGATCAACTGAGCTAAGTGTTTTGCAAATTTATCCATAGATGACAGACCGGACAAGAAATGTCAAAATGACTGAAAGTGTTGTCAAACAAAGTTAAATTGTGACCTTGACCTTTGAAGTGGGAGTTTGGGTATTAAGTGTAACACTTATAATAAAATCCATCTATGCATGACAAAGTTACAGGCCGGACACGAAATCTCAAACAAACTCGAAGTGTTGTCAAAAGTATCACAATAGTACATTCAACAATCTCAATGGTATCACAGTAGTACATTCAGCAAGCAATATTAATAGTATTGCAATAGTATATTCAGCAATATCGATAGTATTGCAATAGTACATTCAGCAATATCAAAAGTATTGCAAAAGTACAGTCAGCAATATCAAAAGTATTGCAATTGTACATTCAGCAATATCGATAGTATTGCAATAGTACATTCAGCAATATCGATAGTATTGCAATAGTACATTCAACAATATCAATGGTATCAAAATAGTACATTCGGCAATATTAATAGTATTGCAATACTACATTAACCAATATCGATAGTATTGCAATAGTACATTCAACATATCAATGGTATCACAATACTACATTCAGCAATATTAATAGTATTGCAAATGTACATTCAACAATATCAATAACATCGCGACAGTAGATTCAACAATACCAGTGTTATTGCAATATTCACAATTGGCATCAATAAGCACCCCTATTAATCAGGTGACATAAGCTGATTGGACAGTAATATTATCTTTTCTGCTTGGCCTAGATTCTTTCTGTCAGACACAACCCCCCACAGAGTATATATTGTTATGAACCAATGCTGTTGTGGTCCGCAGCCACTAGACAGGGCCTCTGCCCACATGTTCCATAAAGATAACGGCAGCTATAATTGCACATTTGTCATTAATCCACAAAAACACAGAGATCCATGTACATCAAGGAGGAACCATATTCAGCGCAGTCTGACATCCTTTCAGCTTATTCTCTATCGAAAGTATCACGTCTCTGAAACATAAATAAATATATATTTCTGATATTAAAGTAATATGGCAGATGATTTGTAATTTCTAACAAGAAATGTCACTGGTTAGTGTCACATGCCCGCCACAAATGGTCTGTGAAAATAACGATATATTTTATAATAGGTAGCGATGTATCCATGAATATCAAGTCATAAACTGACGTTTCGGCTAGATATGCAATTTCACGTTTATTTGACATTAAAGTAAAGGTCTGGGTGACACATCATCATGATATGTTAATCAATTGTGTCAAGCTATTTAAAATCCCTCCATGTAAGACAAAGTTACAGACCAGACATGAAATATCAAACAAACTATAAGTGTGACCTTGCCCTTTGAGGTAAGGTACTGGGTCTTTACGCAACACTTCTTCATGTCATGTTGATCAATTGATGAATTGAGCCAAGTGTCTTTGAAATTCCTCCATGTATGATAAAGTTACAGACCGGAGTTGAAATCTCAAACAAACTCAAAGTGTTGTCGAACAAACTCAAAGTGTCACTTGGCCTTTGAGGTAAGGGTCTGGGTCTTACGTGCGATACATCATCATGTCATCTTGATCAATTCAGCCAAGTTAAAGACAAAAAAACAGACCGGACACAAAATATCAAACAAATTGAAAGTGAGACCTTAACCTTTAGAATAGGTTCTAGGTCTTACATGCGACAATTCATGTCATGTTGATTAAATGAGCCAAGTGTTTTTTAAATTTATCCATAGGTGACAAATTTACAGGACACGAAATCTCAAACAGACTGAAAGTGATGTCAAACAAAGTTAAACTGTGGTCTTTTCCTTCAAGCATTCGTGCGGGTCTTACACGCGACACAGCATTATGTCATGCTGATGAATTAGCCAAATATTTTTGAAATTAATCCATACATGTAGGTGACAAAGTTACAGACCGGACATGAAATCTCAAACAGACTGAAAATGTCATCAAACAAAGTTACTGCCAACAAATATCCATAACAGTAGACATTTGAAGAGTAGCCTGCACAAGAAAGTGTGACATACGGACACAAATTGTTCACGCTGATAACATACTTAATTGTATCCTGATCTTCATTTGACAGTTCTCGTGTTTGTCTGTCCGTCTGTGTGTGAATAACTGTCCACAGTTCCTTCTAACCAAGTTTTTCTTGCTTACCTATAGAAATATAGAAATTAAATCTTTGAACAATGCAACTTATAACTGAACATGTATATATTCTTTAATTGAAAGAAAATTAAAACATGTGACCTATATATATAACATTATTTTTATGGAAAATCAAAGTTAACAACATATATGGAGGATACATAATAGATCTATATAAGGAGTTACTAAAATTTTAAAACTGGTTTAAAACATTTTTTCCCCAATAGATCCTATGTAAGTGTATATCCACTGACCCCATATTGCCAACAAAATATCAATTTAAACATTCCAAAATAATATATTGAAAAGGGGTTTCCTAATTTGGGTTATATGCCTAGGTTAGACTAAAATAAACTTCTTGCTTAAAATTGAAACAAATTATTAATAAGTGAGGTATTATATGAATCACATGATTTAATTTCAGTTTGATCTGTGATACATTTGTACATGAAATAAAAGTTATTCCATCTAGAAAGAGTCCAAACAACGACATGAAGGTCATCAAGCAGTATTTAAGTGTAGCTGTTTTAAGAAGTGGGATTTCGTTGCAAAGTTAATACTACAATTCAAATATTGAATATGATTTTGTCATGTTTTGGTGGGTTTGATTTGATTTGATTTATATATTGTAATAAATGCCTTTTATTAATTTTAAAAATATTTTTATTTTTTAAAGACACTTATAGCACCCCCCCCCCCCCCCCCCCCCCCGCGATATACATGTACTCCCATTATGATAAATAAATTCATTAAAATAATTTGCTTTTATCCAAGTCCACGAAATGTGTAAAACTACTTTATCTGATAACTCCCTTTCCCGATAATGTACTCACATGCTGAATTTGGTAAGTTATTGTTTGAAATATATATCTTTTGCACCATGCCGGTCAATAAAAGAGGTGAATACATGAATAAATCTCAAAAGTTTTCAATTTATTTTTAAAGAAAACACATTTAACAGATTTTATTAAAATTCAATGTAATTGAACCAAGATAACTTCAAAAAACAATTTTTGTAGAGTTTGAAAGTATGAAACAAGAATTCAACAGATCGAAACCGGAATTGATCAATAAGTAGCAATGATAGCAATGCCAAACACCAAATTTGTTTGAAATATGTCAAATCAAACTAGAAATTATTTCTGAAATCTGAATCTGAATTTAATGGAATCATGTATAAAACAAGGATCAATGCAAATTTGTAGTTCTAACCTTTTTTGAAAAAGATGAAACAAAAATCCATATCTGCACTTATTTATTGCAACATAAAAGCTGTCTACAAGTTCATGTAACCTTTTTAATTATCTACATCAAATGACAATTAGCTTTAATATTTCTTACACTTCGTTAAACAAGACAGCAAGTGAATAACTCCATGTAAACTGTGAACACCAGTTACTGCCCCTGACTCGCAACAATCGGTCAACTCCTTTATAAAATATCTAAAATGAAGAAATTTACTTCAATTAAAACTGCGGACAAAATGAGACAATACTTACTGACAAACAACCATCAATTAAAATTGTATCATATAAAATTATATACAGTCAAACCTTTATTAGTGGTCACCTCTATTCAGCAGCAACTTGTCTTAAACAACCACATTCGCTTTTTCCCTTTTCTATATATTTTCAGAGCAAATTAACCTGTATTAAGCAACAACCTGTCTTTAAAAGTCACTTTTGCTCCTTCCCTTGACTGGCTGCTTACAACAGAGTGACTGTATATTTATATTTATCAACATCTTTTTCCAGATTTTTTGTCAAGAAAAGAAATACTTCGAGGTTGAACACGACTGGTAATGCAATGTATATTTCAATCAGTAATATAAAAATGCTCTGTGAATTAAATGCCATCCTCACACTCAGACTAAGACCATGATGACTGCTCTGTGTCCTGATAATTTCAATGAGCGCAGCGGGGACGTGGTCAAAATGGTAAAATATTCAATTTTCAAGTTCATACTACGTTCCTGCCAGGTTCTCATTACGTCCAACACGTCCGTACTAATTTCTTACCATGTGCATGATCAGGCGCGCATCACGTTTAATGCATTCTTACTACGTCCTTACTTCATTCTTACTACGACCAATCAGATCACAACACGCACTTACCACGCTTACAACCAAGTGACAGCACAATGAGAACACCATGCAATCTTTCCCATCAGCACCACGCTTGTACTACATCAATGAAGTCCTTACTAGATTTTAGTTACATTGATACTAAATTAATGCCATCGTAACTGTTCATAATGTGTCCTGATTCGACCACTTCCTCAATTCAATCATCTAACAAAAAATATATTTTGCAAATAATAGTTGGATTGAGGCCGTGACCCAGCAGGAATTTTAACTCGAGAGCTCTAGATTGATAGTCGGATGCACTACTGACTGAGCTAACCGGACCAGTCAATTTAACGTAATGAGACTTTAATACATATAACAAGGATACTTACTTTGTAATATTGGTCCTTTTCTGTAAGATGTCAATTAGCCAGGCAGATAAGGGAGGTAATGTCACAACCGTGGTTACATCTTCCAAATCATACTGAAAACAAAATAACTGAAAATGTCAGTATGAAAAATGATTGAATTGTAATCATACAAAGAGCTATTTGACATCAACAAAAGAAGAACATCCATTCCAGTAAGTACATGTATTCTTATTGCTTGAGGAAAAAACTAAAACATAAATCAGAGTAGAATCACTGATGAATCAAGTGTAGATCCAACCTGTTTCAGAAAGTAAAAGGTAAAGTTTATCACTAAAATGTTTTTGGAAAAATCTGGTTTCGAACCCTCAGTGGTGAGATACAAGTGATTTTGAGATGGTGCTTTAATCAGGGAACTTTTGGTATAAAAACGGGATTTTATGTGGAATGGCAATAAAATCAAAACTGCGTCACCATAAACGTACTGAAATTCCACTTCTAACACTTTGCTTGATAAAATAATGGATGTGAAACTACAGATGTAAATACCAAGACATCTGCTGTTTAAACATTGTCATACATACCTGTTGACTATGGAAGGTCATTTCTGCCAAAATGGCAGCCATGATGGTTGCCATGACTTCATGCAATAATAAGTCGTTTTGAGACTGGCCTTGAAACATGACCTTCATCAACTCTATAATATGACCTTTTACTTTTCCCAGGACCTGTAATATGCAAACATTAAATAAAAAGACAATTGAGGTGTACAGCATCATATCGCAGTCTTTTAAAAACTATGATACATCCATTGTGTAAAGTTAAACTTGGATGTGACATAGTTTTCAAAAGACTTCGATTTTCCTGAAGAAGGCGTAAGCCGAAAGTTTATGAAAAAAAAGAGTTTAATATAGTCATTGGTATTATATTTTCTTCCCTATGGAAGATCGATAATAAAATTTATACATCAAAATAGTTCATTAAGTAGGTCAAGGGCAGGGATGTTGACTTTTTAGATCTTTGACAAATATCGAACTTGCCCTGTGTTGTTGTTATACAGCTACACATCAAATATACATTAAATATAATTTAGAGATTTTTCCTGAAGTTATGTTGACATTAAAAGGTAATCGTTTTCATTCATTCCCTGAATTCTCCTAATTGTAGCAGATCTAGACTTTCAGTGGTATAAAGACACATTTAGTACAGTGTTTACATGTTTTAGTCACACAACATTAAACTAATGAACTTGATGTCAACGATGTCATATTTTTGCATGATGTTAAACCGGCCAAATCACATCTTGTCAGACTAACCACTGGGGATCTTGGATGTGCTTAATACATGTATGTCTTTCACCCATCTCTATATCACTCTTCCTTTAAACAGTGCAATGATGCATTGAGTTTGTAACTGAAGTTCCTGTAGATATGATCGGTTAAACATTGTGCCAATACTTGACGTTGTCGACGTAATCAAACTGCTCCTGGTAGCCATTACATACATATTTTCTAGCGCTGCTGCTACAGAATGGTATTCAATATCAATATGAAATTCAGCAATTGCATAGAGGAAATATAACCTTTTATGGCAATATAATTTTTCTCATGTGCTATATTAAATGTTGAAAATATCACAAAAGTCCACATCTTTTTTTAATACACCTCGTATGTTGTTAAGAGACTGCTCTGTTCCTGCATTATACAAACATGCGTTATTCCTTCATTTTTCATACAGATGCTTTGATATTAGCAGCGGTTACAAAATAAAGACTGGACTTCATTTGGTATTGGTCTCAATTTGATATTGATGACATCCGAATTATGAGGACAGTCTGTTAAAAAAAAAGAAAAATACTAACCTGAAAAATTTAACCTATGGTATTAGAAATTAAACTATGAAAGCTTTGCTAACTTTGCTGTTTGTATACCTTAATATGAATGTATTGCTGTTTGTGTACCCTAATATGAATGTATTTATGTTTGTATACCCAAATATGAATGTATTGCTGTTTGTTTACCCTAATATGAATGTTTGTATACCCTTATATGAATGTATTGCTGTTTGTATACTCTAATATAAATGTTTTTTATACCCTAATATGAATCTATTGTTGTTACTATACCCTAATATGAATGTATTATTGCTTGTATACCATAATATGAATGTATTGCTGTTTCTATACCCTAATACGGATATTTTTATGAAGTGAACAATATAAGTAGTTTGTTGAGAAACAAATAAAATGCTGAACTAAACACAAAACTTTAATTATCCTCTGCCAACGCCATTATCATGCCAGAAAGACAAGCTAAAAAGCAGTGAACATACTTTAACACTTTGACTTGGATAGTTCTTGACAGAACTGGCTTCACAAACATTCTACTGAGAGCTTCGGGTATCATGTCACCATGACAACCATTGTCAGTGTTGTCACTTTTCAAAGAATATTTGGAGAACTCTGTGACTTGGTACAAACATAGAAGTACATCAGGTAGAAGATGTAATTCATCATCTGTAACAATAAAACAACAGTTAGATATACATTGTACTAGTTGGATATACATTGTACAAATTAGATATACATTGTATCAGTTAGATATACATTGTACAAGTTCGATATATATTGTACAAGTTCGATATACATATATATACATTGCACAAGTTAGATATATATTGTGCAAGTAAGATATACATAGTACAAATTAGATATACATTGTACAAATTAGATAAACATTGTACAAGTTAGATATACATTGTATAAGTTCGATATAGAGTGTACGAGTTAGATATACATTGTACGAGTTAGATACACATTGTACGAGTTAGATACACATTGTACGAATTAGATATACATAGAACAAGTTAGATATACATAGTACAAGTTAGATATACGTAGTACAAGTTAGATATACATTGTACAAGTTATATATCTATTGTACGAGTTAGATATACATTGTACAAGTTAGATATACATTGTACAAATTAGATATACATTGTACAAGTTAGATATACACTGTACGAGTTAATATACATTGTACGAGTTAGATATACATTGTACGAGTTAGATATACATTGTACGAGTTAGATGTACATTGTACGAGTTATATATACATTGTACGAGTTAGATATACATTGTACGAGTTAAATATACATTGTTCAAGTTAGATGTACCTTGTACAAGTTAGATATACATAGTACGAGTTAAATATACATAGTACAAGTTAGATATACATAGTTCAAGTTAGGTATACATTGTACAAGTTAGATATTCATTGTACGAGTTAGATATACATAGCACAAGTTAGATATACATTGTACAAATTAGATATACATTGTACGAGTTAGATATACATTGTACAAGTTAGATATACATTGAACGAGTTAGATGTACATTGTACGAGTTAGATATACATTGTACGAGTTAGATCTATATTGTTCGAGTTAGATATACATTGTACAAGATAGATATAGAGTGTACATGTTACATATACATTGTAAAAGTTAGATATACATTGTACGAGTTAGATATACATTGTACGAGTTAGATGTACATTGTACGAGTTAGATATACATTGTACAAGTTAGATGTATATTGTACAAGTTAGATATACATTGTACATGTTAGATATAGAATGTACATGTTAGATATACATTGTACGAGTTAGATATACATTGTACGAGTTAGATGTACATTGTACGTGTTAGATATAGATAGTACGAGTTAGATGTACATTGTACGAGTTAGATATACATGTACATAGTTAGAATTAGATATACTTTGTACAAGTTAGATGTACATTGTATGAGTTAGATATACATAATACACGTTAGATGTACATTGTACAATTTAGATATACATAGTACAAGTTAGATATACATTGTAAGAGTTAGATATACACTGTACAAGCTAGATATACATTGTACAAGTTGGATATATATTGTACAAGTTAGATATACATTGTACAAGTTAGATATTCACTGTACAAGTTAGATATACATTGTACCAGTTAGAAATACATTGTACAAGTTATATATACATTGTACGAGTTAGATATACATAGTACAAGTTCGATGTACATTATACAAGTTAGATATACGTTGTACAAGTTAGATGTACATACATTGTATAAGTTCGATATACATTGTACTAGTTAGATGTACATTGTACAAATTAGATGTACATGTTAGATAACGATATACATTGTGCAAGTTAGATATGTATTGTGCAAGTTAGATATGCATTGTACAAGTTATATTTACATAGTACAAGTTAGATATACATTGTACAAGTTAGATATACATTGTGCAATTTAGATATACATTGTACAAGTTAGATACACATAGTACAAGTTAGATATACATTGTACAAGTTAGATATACATTGTGCAAGTTAGATATACATTGTGCAAGTTAGATATACATTGTACAAGTTTGATATACATTGTACAAGTTAGATATACATTGTACAAGTTTGATATGCATTGTACAAGTTAGATATACACTGTACAAGTTAGATATACATTGTGCAAGTTAGATATACATTGTACAAGTTAGATATACATTGTACATGTGTGTGGCCTAAATTAAAATACTATTTGTTTGTCAGTTAGATATACACTGTATAGGTTTATGGCCTAAATTAAAATATTGTTTTTTGTCATTTATCTACCCATCATTTTCATCTTGAGAAGGTAGTAGGTAGGTTAATTATTATATACTTTTTTGGTTTTGTAAAACAAACATTTAATTAAAAACGTTTCCATGTTCCTTGCACATTTCCTCATTAAAGCAGCATAACCTGTAACTACAGATGTTTTAATTTATAAGGAAATGAACAACATATTAATGAATTACATACATTTTCGTGAATTTTCATCACCTTCAGTGAATTTTATTTTAATGGAACCTAATTTTATGCATTGGAGAAACAGTTTAAGGAGATCTGTACAAAAATATTATGTTGTCAGGGAAATGAACAAAAAGTACAATTCTTGTAATGGGATTCAACTTGGATCGCCCAAATCTGCAATGTTCACTAAATGTATTAGTGAATATGTATCACAAGGGCATCTCGGTCAAGTTGGACAATAAGCCAGTTCCCAGGACAGTGATTATTCATAAAATTATGGTCCTTGACTTTGCCAAACCTGACATGTTCACTCAATATATTAGAGAATATGTATCACTAGGACATCGAGGTCAAGTTGTATAACTAGCCAATTCTCTGACCAGTGAATATCCAGAGAAGTATGGCCCTTGACTTTGCCAAATCTGCAATGGTCACTAAATATATTAGAGTTGTATTACTAGTACATCGAGGTCAAGTTGGATAACTTGCCAGTTCTCGGGCCAGTGAATATTAAGATAAGTATTGCCCTTGACATTGCCAAATCAGCAATGTTCACTCAATATATTAGTGAATATGTACTTTTAGGGCATCTAGATCAAGTTGGATTTCCAGCCAGTTGTCGGGTCAGTGAATATTCAGAGAATTATGGCCCTTGACTTTACCAAATCTGCAATGTTCACTAAAAGTATAATTGAATATGTATTACTATGACATCTAGGTCAATTTGGATAACCAGCCAGTTCTCGGGCCAGTGAATATTCAGAAAAGTATGGCCTTTGACTTTACCAAATCTGCAATGTCACTTAATGTATTAGTGAATATGTATTACTATGACATCTAGATCAATTTGGATAACCAGCCAGTTCTCGGGCCAGTGAATATTCAGAAAATTATGGCCTTTGACTTTACCAAATCTGCAATGTCACTTAATGTATTAGTGAATATGTATTACTAGGACATCTAGGTCAAATTTGATAGTCGGTTCTCGGGCAAGTAAATATTCAGATAATTATGGCCCTTGACTTTTCCAAATCTGAAATGTTCACTTAATGTATTAGATAATATGTATTACTGGCGCATCTAGGTCAAGTTGGATTACCAGCCAGTTCTCAGACCAGTGAATATTTAAAGAAGTATGGCCCTTGTCTTTGCCAAATCTGCAATGTTCACTAAATGTTTTATAGAATATGTATCACAAGGACATCGAGTTTAAGTTGAATTAACAGCCAGTTCTGGGACCAGTGAATATACATAGAATTATCGCCCTTGACTTTGCCAAATCTGCAATGTTCACTCAATATATAAGAGAATATGTATTATAATACAGTTTAAAAAAAACACCAACACGTTAAAAACGTTAAAATTTAATACCGACGTATCGGCTCAGCGCCTTAATCATGGAATAATAAATATATAAACACCGGAAGTAACGTCACATAACGTGACGTTGAAATAGCGGAAAAAACAAATGAGCCGCGTCGCGTGAAATTCGGCTCAAAGAATTATTCTTCCAGGAGCCAAACACGCGACTCATATAGAATAATGTCACAAACACAAGTACATGAAATATCGGATCGAAACGATACTTAAATTCCTATAAATAGTACGGATAACTAACCAGTTCTCGGGCCGTTGAATATTCAGAGAATTATCGCCCTTGACTTTGCCAAATCTGCAATGTTCACTTAATGTATCAGTGAATATGTATTAGTGAGGCATCTAGGTCAAGTTGGATAACCAGTCACATTTACAAGGAATCTCCATCTTCAACCACAATAAGGATGTGACGAACGACAACAATACATATATCTTGAGCAGAATCGTGACTTATAATTACCGGCCATGAGTTTTTCCTGTCGGTCACAAATGACACTTCATTTTGTACTTATGTACATGTAATGAATGATATTCAGTCTTGTAGATTACCGGAATTAAAATTAACGTTTATTGAAAATGAAACAGGAAAAAATACCGGCTGGGATGTTGATATACAAGTTCAATATATGGTGAGGATCTAGATGTGTGTGAGTGGGCAGGGGGCTCTCATTTGTAATTTTTTGAAATATTTTCAAATGCTGTGCTGGTTGTTCTGTCCGTTTACATTGTATGCATTTTAGTACTTGTATTTAAGTGTTGATTGTCTTATAATTTACACAGTTGTTATTTTATGATACCCTAGATATTTCTCGGAACTGGTCAAATCAGATAGCGTTGACCTTTGAATCATGAATTCAACATATTTAATGTACTCTCCTATTGGTTGACATTTACCCATTTAATCAACTTTCCTATTGATTGAGTGTTGACATGCCGTAAAACACCATTCATTCATTCATTCCTATTGATTGACATCAACCCATTTAATCAATTTTCCTATCATTTCACATCAACCCTTTAATCCACTTTCCTATCGATTTACATCAACCCGTTTAATCCACTTTCCTATTGATTTACATCAGTCCGTTTAATACACTTGCCTATTGATTTACATCTACACGTGTAATACACATGCCTGTAGATTTACATAAACCCATTTAATTCACTTTCCTATCGATTTACATCAACCCATTTAATTCACTTTCCTATCGATTTACATCAACCCGTTTAATACAATTTCCTATTGATTTAAATCAAACCATTTAATTCACTTGCCTATTGATTTACATCAACCCGTCTAATACACTTGCCTATTGATTTACATCAACCCGTTTAATATACTTGCCCATTGATTTACATCAACCCATTTAATTCACTTTCCTATTTATTTACATCAACCCGTTTAATACACTTGCCCATTGATTTACATCAACCAATTTATTACACCTGCCTATAGATTAACATCAACCCGTTTATTACACTTGCCTATTGATTTACATCAATTCATTTAATCAACTTTCCTATTGTTTCACATCAACCCATTAAATCCACTTTCCTATTGATTTACATCAACTCATTTAATACACATGTCTATTGATTTACATCAACCCATTTAATCTACTTTCCTATTGATTTACATCAGTCCGTTTAATACACTTACATCTGTCCGTTTAATACACTTGCCTATTGATTTACCTCAGTCCTTTTAATACACTTGCCTATTGATTTACATCAACCCATTTAATACACTTTCCTATTGATTTACATCAACTCATTTAATACACTTGCCTATTGATTTACATCAACCCGTTAGTCCACTTTCCTATTGATTTACATCAGTCCGTTTAATACACTTGCCTACTGATTTACATCAAACCGTTTAATACACTTGCCTATTGATTTACATCAACCAATTTTATACACTTGACATTTGATTTACATCAACGCATTTAATACACTTGTCTACTGATACACGTTTAATAATGCATTTTCCTATTGATTTACTGTCGAAAACGTACAAGCAATTAAATCACTGCTCTGAATCCACTTTCCAAGCCTACTTGATATATTAAATTAGATTGTCATTCTTTGTAACTATATATCACTTTTCCGCTGTGACTTGATCAGTCGAGTTTCTTGGACGTAAATTTAAACATAACAATGGATTGAATACATTACTTTAATATAATTATCCACACTTGAAACCAGAGAGTAACCAAATTGACGTTTGGATACAGTTGCTGATACATGACACAAGAATGTTACAAACTGTTGTGTTTTTTCTGCTGCTGTCAATGGTGATAATTTTATGTGCCCAGACACAGGCTTCAGGTAAGTATACCTTATGTTATTAGTATTTTGATCGTTGGCCATTAAATAGCATGACTAATCCAGTTCCTTGATTAAAACATTTGTTTTAAAAATACAGAGACAATGATTTTTGCTAGTAGGTACATAATTATATAGGAAATTGTGTCACATGTGCGACTTAATGCAAACATATTTAATTTTAAAAAAGCATTTTAATGGGGTTTGATATCATTTTCAACACATGACATGCTGGCTATATAATTATGACATATCCAGTTTTATTGGTAGAGGAAGACACAACAATGAATCTAAGTAGAACCTGTTTTTTGTATTTTTGCAAGTAACCGGTAAACTTTTTCACAAAGTTTTTTGACCGAGCTGGGCTCGAGAAATTGGACAACAGCGCCTTGGAACTGTCGGCTACGTGTGGACTTATCATAACACCTAGAATATGATAATTATAATTATGAAACCTAGTTCATGAACCTAGTATAAAAGAAATATAGTTATAGAACACAGTATATGAGAATCATAATTATGGAACACAATACATGAACCTAGTATATGATAATGATAATTATAAAAAATATAGTACAATAATTGTGAATCATAGTGAATCCTAGTATGTGAAAATTATAATTATGGCATTTAGTACAGGAACCTAGTATATGAGAATTATAATAATGGAACACAGTATATGAGAATCATAACTATGGAACACAATACATGAACCTAGTATATGAGAATGATAATTATAAAACATATAGTACAACTATAGTGAATCATAGTGAATCCTAGTATAAGAAAATTATAATAATAGCACCTAGTACAAGAATCTAGTATATGCGAATTATAATAATGGAATAAAGTATATGAGAATCATAATTATGGAACACAATACATGAACCAAGTATATGATAATGATAATTATAAAACATATAGTACAACTATAGTGAATCATAGTGAATCCTAGTATAAGAAAATTATAATAATAGCACCTAGTACAAGAATCTAGTATATGCGAATTATAATAATGGAATAAAGTATATGAGAATCATAATTATGGAACTTAATTCAAGAACCTAGTATATGCGAATTATAATTATGGAACAAAGTATATTAGAATCATAATTATGGAACACAGTACATGAATCTAGTATATGAGAAATAAAATTATGGAACAAAGTATATGAAAATCATAATTATGGAACTTAGTTCAAGAACCTAGTATATGCGAATTATAATTATGGAACAAAGTATATGAGGTTCATAATTATGGAACACCGTACATGAACTAGTATATGAGAATGATAATTATAAAACCTGTAGTGCATAACAATAGTGAATAATAGTGAATCCTAGTATATGTGAATCATAATTTGTTTTATTTTGTTTATTATTTTGTCTACACATATCATGGATATTTTCCTGATATACTCCTTTTAATGTCACATATCTGTCTGTAAGTTTCTGTTTCTGACATAGATATCCACATCTCAGAAGAAAGTGTAACATGGGGATCAGCAACTTCACAATGCAAGCAGTTATTCATCTTTAAAGAGGCGGAGCGTGTTAACTTGTTAAAGAAAACCATACAGAGCGGGGAGGAGTTTTGGATCGGAGCTCGTGCAAATCTGACAAAATTTGTAGCCTGGGATGGTAAGTGCAGAGGCGGATGCAGGGTTCTAGGGGACGAAGGGAAGAAACTCAAAATCTGAAAAAGGCCTACATCTTTTTCATTAGAAATATAGTGGATTTTAATAAAATATGGGAGTAAATGGGAGTTGGGGGTATGCCGTGTTATTTAAAAAGTCATTAATTTAAACGTGGATACCGCCATGAAGATTAATGAACTTTGTGTTATTATACAGTATGGCCATATGGAATTTGTGTTGCAGTCAACAATTTATCAGTCATATCAGTGGCCACGTCTACTCGATAAAATATTATTACCACTACCACTGTGAAGTGACATGCCATAGGCACATTTCATAAGTAACTCCGCCCACTGACAGGAAAATCCTCCCATTGAAGAGTTCAAGTCCAGCAGCATCATTCTCACCAACATATAAATATATTCTATTACAAAAACTGGTGCAGAACTTGTAACAATTGTGTTTTGAATAGTTCCCTAACATTTTCAGTATTAGTCGGCAGATAGCATTATTTATATACTGTATTTGTGAAATACTTTCAGTATCTGTGTGTAAATTGTTCTATTTGCAGACAATATTTACACATTTATGAGTCCTGCTGACATACAGGCAATCTTTGCTTATCTGCCAAATATTTTTAGTATCTGTGTGTAAATTTTTCTGTTTGCAGACACCATTTACACATTTACGAGTTCTGTAGACATGCAGGCAACCTTTACATATCTGCCCAATATTGTCAATATTGCTGTGTAAAACTGTTCAGTTTGTAGACAGCATTTAAACATCTGCCCAATATTAATTGATGTGTAAAACCGTTCTGTAGGCAGACAACATTTACATATCTGCCAAATATTTTCAGTATTGGTGTGTAAAACTGTTCTGTTGCCAGACAACATTTACACATCTGCCCATTTTGTCAGTATTGGTGTGTAAAACTGTTTAGTTGGTAGACAACATTTACACATCTGCCAAATATTGCCAGTATTGGTGTGTAAAACTGTTTAGTTTGTAGACAGCATATACACATCTACCAAGTATTATCGGTATTGGTGTGTTAAACTGTTCTGTTGGTAGACAACATTTACACAACTGCCCAATATTGTCAGTATTGGTGTGTAAAACTGTTCTGTTGGTAGACAACATTTATACATCTGCCCAATAGTGTCAGTATTGGTGTGTAAAACTGTTCTGTTGGTAGACAACATTTATACATCTGCCCAATATTGTCAGCATTGGTGTGTAAAACACGAAAACTTCTATATGGAATGATAGTGTATTGGAATTTCAGTACTGCTGATGTCCATATTAAACTGATATATATATTTATGTCATTACAGGTTGTGTGAATGTGCGGCACGGGGCTATTACACACAGATTCCCTTTAGGTTATGACAACTCAATAGCCAAATGTTCAGAAAAGTGCTCCCAGGTGGTCCCGGACTGTAGACATTTTTTGTTACAGGTAAGATTTGCAGTTTAACAATTATGTTCGGAGAAAACGTGTATATTGTAATATGTGTTTCTTTGTTTTAGTTTTATAATAATCAGTAAATTAAGTTTATAATATTAATGAATCAATTCTTGGCACAGATGATTTTATGAGCTAGCATAAATCATACATTTTATTGATTCCAGTCAATCATTAATAGTTTATGACATCAATAAATCTAATATATGTTATCAAGATATTTCACTATATGATATCAAGATATTGAACATACCTATACCACGGTGGGGGAAACAAAAACTATCACGTGATCACAAATGATGTCGCCACACCAAATATCTGATGAAAACGGAGGAATTTAGATAAAAAAAGTCGTTCATAACTTTTTTATTAATGAAGCAATTTACAAACAATAACGCGCAACAAAAAGATGTCATTGTATTCTCTTCTCAATGATGTTATTATATATGACGTGAATGTTATACTTTTTGAAACATTTCGATAATATTTCCGAGCCAGCACAGATGTCGACCACACTTTCCGACACTCGGAGATATAAAATCGTGTTTTATTTAAATATTTGCTGTGTTTTAACATGAATTGAACCTTCTTTCAATTTTATAACAAAAAAAGCCTTTATTTTTTTGTAAAATAGTGCAAATAAATCATTTATAGCATAAACATAGTAAAGATGTGAACCACACCAATTTTAGCACATTGAAATTTTGATAGCGACCACACTCGAATAAACTCTCGCTATAATTTATCTTTTCAGTTTGTTTTGGGCGCCATTGTCACTTGATTGTTTACTAGAAATATCCTAGATTCTTGTTTTTATACTTTTATTTTCTCCCATTTCTAAATGATATCCGAAAAGATACTGGTCTTCTTTCAATGTCAACATCTTGAGGATCAAGGAACGAGGTATCTTTGTGTCGGATACAGCAACTTATCTCTTTCAAATCAATTCGATTAGTCCGAATCATTATTTTAATCTCTTATAAAGTTGATGAATCTGCCAGCAAATAGACACCATTCCAATTTCCAAAATATCTTCGTTTGCATAGAATTTGGCATACTCGTAGTATTTTTTACAATAAAACCACCGGAGCACACTTGTTCACAGTAAAATACCATTTTTGTACTTGTGTAATATGACAGCTTGAACGAATTAAGATTATTACACTTTAATAATGTTTTCATTACATCAGGTTTAATAAGTTTTTCAGTGGTACCTCCCCTGGAATCTTTTGTAGATATTTCGTGGCCATTTTCATATAGCTCCGCGGATACGTTATTTACAACGACGTACATGTATGTGTCATTTTTGAGAGTTGTTTGATGTTAGCATTTATTTGTTCACAAAATATTTCATTTTCACATGTAACCATTCTGTAAAGCATGCTAATAAAGTACCATCAGTTGTGTCTGTATCAAAATTAGTGCTTGAAAGTTAACACTTTAGCTTTTTAATTTTTAGCTAGGCTTTTAGAATAGCGATCCAAATTGCTTTGACAAATGTGATTTTAAGGAAGATAACTTTCTTTTTCCAAGTCTTTTCCAGAAAGGTGATGTTCGCGTGGATTATTACGTGATGGTCATATGATACAAGTACCGACCACGTTGTTTCCTTCTACACAGAGTTCAATATGGCTTCCGCTCGTTACAATCCTCTGAAATTAGAAGAAAATAATTATGGAAACATTTTTTATTATTATTACTACATCTCCTGCTTATCATTAACAAACATTTTATTGAAACCCTGCTAAAACGGTGGATGTAATCGCTGTACAAGTATGGCAGACAGAAAAAGGACAATAACGTTGAATGTAAATATTTCAAGCACAACTTCTACTTATGTTGACCACGAATATAAAATGCCATTGAAATCAAACAAAATGTGGAAATATTTCGCGCCACACGTTCAAGTATACAAATTGCCGGGCAGAAAATATAAATCCAAGGGCAAAACTCAACATGGTAATGGTCACGGTTTTAACAGAAAATATGTCAACCACAACTACACTTCATGCTAACCATGTACACAAAGTTTTATGGGAATCCAACACAAACTGTGAAAGTAAAGCCGTCATGTTTGAAAGTCTGTAAAATAAACCCAACTAGGTGATTCTTACAGCCCCGTCTAAACTTCGTTGGCGGATAATATAGAAAACTTTATGAAACGTTATTAGAGTGGTCACAATGAACCTGCGGTTGTATATTAAACAGTGAATAATGTGGACATTTTTTCGAGTGTGGACATCATATCGATTTCAATCTACTGATATGGTGTGGTTGACATCGATACTCTATTTATGCTATAAAATTATTTATTTTCATTTTTTTATGAAAAAAAAAGTCGTATTTTGGTCTAAAATATTGAAAGAAGGTTTAATTTATTTAAAAACTCGGCAAAAATAAGCTATAATGCGATTTCATATCTATAAATGTTGGAAGTGTGGTTGGCATCCGTGCTGTTTCAGAGATATTATCGAAGTGTTTTCAAAATGGAAAGCTTTCCCGACGCATATAACATCACTGGAAAGAATAAGTACTTACATCTGTTTTGCGCTTTATTGTTTGTAAATTGCTTCATTAATAAAAAATGTTATGAGCGATTCCTTAACTAAAACACTCCGTTTACATCAGATATTTGGTGTGGCGACATCATTTATGGTTACGTGATATTTTTTTTCTTCACCGTAAAAACATCCTGATTCCTAAAATCAATTTATTGATATAGCAATATATTGTTAATCACAAATTTTGTTCACAATTCCATCAATTATACAGTTGGTCAATATCTACCAAATTTGGTCAACATTCTTTTTGATCAACCCTTAATGCTAAATTACAAATATTCAATTAATTATGTTTACTGTATAATTCTTTATTTCTATCTCTTAATTCTTAAGATTAGTTCAAATTTTCATTCATGTCAAATGCCAAATTCTTAATGCTTGATTATCATTTGTATACAATTTGTATAGAGTTTTATTCTTAATTTCTATTTCTTAGTTCTAAATAATAAATTATTCTTCTAAATGATTAATTCTATATTTCTGTTTAATAAATTTTGAATTGAAAATACTTGTGTGTTTATTATCATTGTTTAACTCTTAATATTCTTAATATACAATGTGTAATTCGTATGCCAATTGCTATTTCTGTCTTGCGAACAAAATTAGAACTCGCTTTGAATTGTGGGATGCAATAGTCTTAGCTAATTTAAAACACAATTTCAAGATTCCAAATTACATTTTTCAATTTTGATAACAGAGGGCGCTGCCCTGTGTTACTTCAGATTACGTGATTAGCTCTGATTTATGTCAGTGCGTACCTAGTGGTACAACAATGGCTAAAGCTCCAAACCAAAACGTATGCATGAAATACACTGGTCAAAAAGTACAATAGCATCGTCATGTCTTCCTCTGTCTGGTCTACACGCACACAATTTTGTATTGGACAAGTTGAGAATGTCCAAGATGGCTGCTCACTGGGCGATGATGCGATAAGATATCTTCCAGTGTCACAAATATGCCAAGTATATTAAACCTGGAATGCCTTGACCGCCGTCGTATTGACTACAGACTGACAATGTTACAAAACATCTTCCATAACGAAGTTTCCCACCTGAAAATTATCTCATATCAAATGAAAGATCAAGTCGATTATGCCATCGTATCACCTACTGACAATTTCGGACTGGCTCCATTTTTAAAAAAGATACTCCTTTTTCCCAAGCACTATTGTACATTGGATTTCTTTTCCTGACAATATGGTGTCACAAGATGACTCCAAGTTCAACCAAGCAGTTTGCCAGATAGAACTTTTGTCTCCATAGTAAATCTCTTCATACCTTTTTTTTTTTTTTTTTTCGAAAATTAAAATGTTTAAGAAATTGGTATGTTTTACATTGGAAAAAATTCACACAAAACCCCTGAAATTGCACTATTGGGCAATTGCATTTTTAAATAAATCTGGTGGAGGACCTCCAGACACCCATAACAATGTCTAGGCGAGGATACGCCCCTAAAACTTGATGACGAAACAGATTCATATAAAACATACGAGAAAAATACAAGCCAAGCATATTGGTAGCTTTTCTAATGTTTAAAGCTCAAGAGCATCTTTGTTCATATTGTCAACAATTATCGCCAGTAGTGAAGACCTCGTGAACGGTGCTGTCGTACATTTTGGCTAGTGTATTGCATGCATTTGATTTGTGACATGATGCGGTTCTGTTTGGTTTGAAGCGCACACTGTAATCAAAGTACAAAATGTAATTAGAATATTGAAGTTAAATTAGCTAAGATTTTTGCATCCCACAATTCATAGCGAGTTCTATATTTGTTTGCAAGACAGAAATATTAACTGGCATAGAAATTACACATTAGGTATTAAGACTTTAGAGTTAAGTGACCAGAATAAAAACCTAGGCATTTTCTGTTTAATATACATTGAATATAAAGAATTAATCATTCAATTGGCATGAAGAATGTATCATTTAGAACTAAGAAATAGAAATTAAAGATAAAAATGTATGCAAATTGTGTACAAATGACAAGAACATATAAAATATGTAATTCAGTCACTGCAAATGATAATCAAGTATTTGGAATCAGGCATTTGGCATGAATGATTTTGAACTAATCATTTAGAAATAAGAAATGGAAACAAAGAATTAAACATTAAGCAGGTTCAATTGAACATTTAGAATTAAGCATTTACACAAGAAATTAGGATCCCGTTGGCTTCCCATAAGGGATATGGTGGGGAGCTAATGACTTTACAAAAGACTGATAAATGATATTTATTCATTTAATGACATCACTTCATATTTCACGGTGGCTAATTCCGTTAGTGCAAGGATGACATAAACATTATTCACATATAATGCATATCGTAAAGAAACATCAGATGACAATAGAATCAACCTGGTCAACGCCCGATCGGCATACAAGAAAAGCGTCCGATTTTTTTTTCCAACCGGATAAGTCATCATAACTAATAAATGCTAAAGTTAAAACTGTTAAACAATACTGGAAACGATTCCTAGTAATTCTAAAAGTATAAGCGCTGAAACATTTGTAGAATATTTAAAGACTATTAATAACCCAACAAACACATTTATTCGAGCGGATTAAGATGTTATATATTTAAATACTCTGAAATACAAATAATGTTTGATGAACTGAATATTCCTATATCTGAATCAGATTAGCAATCTCTGAAATAGGTCATGGTCATGCAGGAGGCCCAGATATGGTTCTAACTGATTTTTTTATTCATGAAGTGAATCATTCAGCTCCATATATTACAAAGTTATTTTATAAAATTCTTGATCAAGGTTATTTCCCGGATAGCTGGAGAGATGGTTATATTATTCCTATCCATAAAAAGGATAGTTTAGGCGAAGATGAAAATTTCAGAGGTATCACTTTACTCAGTACCTTAGGAAATTGTTCACTAAGATCCTTAATAACAGACTAACCAAGCGAGCAGAGGAATATTACATTTATGTTGAATCCAACTGGATTTAGGTAAAAAAATGGGAATGACAGACAATATTTATTTCTTTTCACGGTATTATATATAAGTCATATGTTAAATAGTGGCCATAAAGTATTTTTGCCATGGTAGATCTTTCTAAGGCTTTTGATTATGTCGTTAGAGAAAATATTTAGTATTAACTAATTAAATTAGGGTTTAGAGGAAAGATTTTTAATAGCATCGAATCAATGTAAAGAAATGTAAGGTCAAGGGTAAAATTTAATAACACTTTAAATGATAGTTTTGAATGTTATCTAGGGTTAAGGCAAGGTGAATGTTTGTCGGCATTCCTGTTTCTAATGTACCTAAATGACTTAGAAGATGAATATTTTCTAAAAAAAAAAACTATAGAAAACAGAAAATGCAGTATATGTAATATCTTGGAAGGTGAATTTCATTTTTTATTTGAATGCAATGCATATAATAACATAAGATGCCAGTACTGAAAGCCTTATTTTTTAAGAAACCGCAGCATACATAAGACCGTCAAGTTATAACAGTCTGGTTACAAAACTCTGATTAAAAACTTTGCAACATATACATTCAAAGGTTTTTTCATCAGAAATACATTCATTTTTTAAATTAACAACACTATCCTGTTGTGAAAGTTCCATAACTGTGTTGATTTCAAGTTGAACAGCAATCTTAACTAAAGCTTATGACAAAAAGTATTATTATTATTATTTGTTTAAAAAATGTGTTTAAAATATTAAATATGTCTAGCTTATTAAAGCGTTTGGGGGGATGTTTCTTTACACAGGAATATATTTAAACATATAGGTAGATTAAGATATTCCATATAATTTGCGTGCCATTAAACACATACATGTTTGTATTAATGCTATTATGTTATCTGTTTTCTCATTGTCATTTGTGACCGATGCATAAGTTTACATGAAACTTTGTACGGTTAATTGGGGATGGCCTCGACCCCAGTTGACCTATGACGTGATAATAAAATATTCTTCTATATTATAAATTGATATTTCAGGGTGAATACTGTTCAGTGGCATCAACAAAACATATATCGTTCACCACTGGACCATGTAACATCAGTTGTCCTGGTAACATAAATGACAGGTGTGGCGGAACAGGCACAGTGATGTCATTGTATACAACAGGTATGTTGCAAATACATAATATAAATGTTGTACTTTTTAAATGTGTTTAGGGCCTCATGGAAGATTAAATGTGTTCAAATAAGTCCTCTCATTAATAAAAGTCTTTATCATTATTAATTTCATTATAATTTATTATCATTATTATTATTATTATATAATTCACCTTTCAACAAATCATTTGATCAGTATCACATGACTGCCATTAAGGATTTATTTTAAGCAAGTAACACATATACAACGTCCGATTATCAGGTACGTTATATCTCTTTCAATCATATAATCTTTAATATCAGTGAAATAGTATTTGTTGTTGTTGTTGTTGTGTTGTTATTGTTGTTGTTGTTGTTGTTGTTGTTGTTGTTGTTGTTGTTGTTGTTGTTGTTGTTGTTGTTGTTGTTGTTGTATGGTGTTAAGCGTCGCTTCCAACAGTTTTCAGTCAAATGGCGACGCTGTCTTCTCGGGATAGTATTCATAAGCACTGCCACAGTATGGTATATCATGCCGCAAACTGTACATGGTATGATATCCCACCAAGTCACAGTATACTGAAACTGGACCGGCCAAACCTAAATCTATCTTCTAAATGCTGAGCACCAGGCGAGGAAGCTTCTGGTGCCATTTTCATGTCTTTAGTATGACCCGACTGGGGATCGAACACACAAACCTCTGCATGCAGTGAATTAGTATATACATGTATGCGCAAGTAAGATTATACTGAATGGAACAGCTAACCTGCCATCGGACATTTTATCTATTTTCTGAACTGAAAGTAACAGCGGACTCTCTACCTGACATGTTATGTATTTTCTGAACTGAATGGAAAAGCAGACACTCCACCTGACATTTTATGTATTTTCTGAACTGAATGGAACAGCGGACTCTCAACCTGACATTTTATGTATTTTCTCAAAAATCATCTTGTAATATGTGAAAAACAGTTGTAGGTGGAAATATCATGTGTATGTTGAAATACCATGAAGGCGGAGGTCAAACAAAAATAAATATTGTCTGATTGAATATTTAGCGTCATTTTATGCCATTGAGGTCTTATAGACGATCAGTTAACCTAACCACTGTTTCCTGGGATCCTGGAAGGTTAACCAGTACTCGAGCACATCCCCTCTCCGTAAGTAACTGATAGGTTTTCCACTTGAATCTGCGGTGAGAGACGAATGATAATGGGACGCAATGCTGTATATCAACCATCACGGAGATTATGGCCGGCGGGGATTCGAACTCACAAGCCCTGGATTGATAGTCATACACGTAACTGACTGAGCTAATTGGGCCCGGCTACATGCAACAAAAAATGCCATTTAAGTTGTCTGTGAATGTTTCTCACTGAGTAATAAACCGAATTTGCTAAAATAAGATTGCATCCCAGATGTTATGAGTATTTATCACAAAGCATGATAAAACATAATATAGAACATAACAACACGAGTGTGGCAACAATACAAAATATTGCAAATTCACAGTATCCAAGGGCCTTAACTCCAACAATATCAGATCAGGCCGATTCAATAAAGGAACCAAGATCTTGTGGTTATGTAGTTTTTTCGTAAATTTGGTCAATATTCATTAAAAAAGTGAAAGTGCTATATATTGCATACAGAATAGAATGTTTTATAATGCATTTTCGGACAATTCAAGAGCATGTAACTCCGCAAATAAAAGCTGGCTGGTTCATGGGTGCGCTAACTGACTCAGTAATAACCAGCTGGCTGATTCAAGGGCACACTGACAGGCTGATTCAAGGGCGCGCTAACTGGCTCAGTAATAGCCAGCTGGCTGATTCAAGGGCGCACTGACTGGCTGATTAAAAGGCGCACTAACTGACTCAGTAATAACCAGCTGGCTGATTCAAGGGCACACTAACAGGCTGATTCAAGGGCGCGCTAACTGGCTCAGTAATAACCAGCTGGCAGATTCAAGGGCGCACTGACTGGCTGATTAAAGGGCGCACTAACTGACTCAGTAATAACCAGCTGGCTGATTTAAGGGCACGCTAACTGGCTCAGTAATAGTCAGCTGGCTGATGATTCAATGGAGTGCTAACTGGCGCAGTAACAACCAGCTGGTTGATTCAATGGCGTGCTAACTGGCTCAGTAATAGCCAGCTGGCTGATTTAATGGCGTGCTAACTGGCTCAGTAATAGCAAGCTGGCTGATTCAATGGAAAGCTAACTGCCTCAGTAATAGCCAACTTACTTGGTCAGTAATAGCCAGCTTCCTGATTCAAGGACTTGCTAACAGGCTCAGTAATAGACAACTAACTGGCTTCGTTATAACCAGCTTGCTGATTCAAGGGCATGCTAACAGGCTCAGTTATAGACAACTAACTGGCTTAGTAATAGCCAGCTGGTTGATTCAAGGGCGTGCTAACTGGCTCAGTAATAGCGAAGTAACTGGCTTAGTAATAGCCAGTTGGCTGATTCAAGGGTGTGCTAACTGGCTTAGTTATAGCCAGCTGGCTGATTAAAGGGTGTGCTAACTGGCTCAGTAATAGCCAACTAACCGGCTTAGTAATAGGCAGCTGGCTGATTCAAGGGCGTTCTAACTGGCTCAGTAATAGACAGCTGGCTGATTCAAGGGCGTGCTAACTAGCTCAGTAATAGCCAACTAACTGGCCTAGTAATAGCCAGCTGGCTGATTCAAGGGTGAGCTAACTGGCTTAGTTATAGCCATCTGGCTGATTCAAAGGTGTGCTAACTGGCTCAGTAATAGCCAACTAGCTGGCTTAGTAATAGTCAACTGGCTGATTCAAGGGCGTGCTTACTGACTCAGTAATAGCCAGCTGGCTAATATAAGGGCACGCTAACTGGCTCAGTAATAGCAAGCTGGCTGATGATTCAATGGAGTGCTAACTGGCACATTAATAGCCAGGTGGCTGATTCAAAAGCGTGCTAACTGGCTCAGTAATAGCAAGCTGGCTGATGATTCAATGGAGTGCTAACTGGCACAGTAATAGCCAGATGGCTGATTCAAAAGCGTGCTAACTGGCTCAGTAATAGCCAGCTGGTTGATTCAATGGCATGCTATCTGGCTGAGTAAAAACAAGCTGGCTGATTCAATGGAGTGCTAACTGGCTCAGTAATAGCCAACTAACTTGCTCAGTAATAGCCAGCTTGCTGATTCAAGGGCATGCTAACTGGCTCAGTAATAAACAACTAACTGGCTTAGTAATAGGCAGCTGGCTGATTCAAGGGCGTTCTAACTGGCTCAGTAATACCTAATTAACTGGCTTAGTAATAGCCAGCTGGCTGATTCAAGGGCTTGCTAACTGACACAGTAATAGCCAGCTGGCTGATTTAATGGCGTGCTAACTGGCTCAGTAATAGCAAGCTGGCTGGTTCAATGGAGTGCTAACTGGCTCAGTAATAGCCAACTAACTTGCTCAGTAATAGCCAGCTTGCTGATTCAAGGGCATGTTAATAACAGGCTCAGTTATAGACAACTAACTCGCTTAGTAATAGCCAGCTGGCAGATTCAAGGGCGTGCTAACTGGCACAGTAATAGCCGACTAACTGGCTTAGTAATAGCCAGCAGGCCGATTCATGGGTGTGCTAACTGGTTTAGTTATAGCCAGCTGGCTGATTAAAGGGTGTGCTAACTGGCTCAGTAATAGCCAACTAACTGGCTTAGTAATAGCCAGCTGGCTTATTCAAGGATATGCTAACTGGCTCAGTAATAGCCAGCTGGCTGATTCAAGGGCGTGCTAACTGGCTTAGTTATAGCCAGCCATCTGGCTGATTCAAAGGTGTGCTAACTGGCTCAGTAATAGCAAGCTGGCTGATTCAATGGAGTGCTAACTGGCTCAGTAATAGCCAACTAACTTGATCAGTAATAGCCAGCTTGCAGATTCAACGGCATGCTATCTGGCTCAGTAATAGACAACTAAAAGGTTGAGTAATAGCCAGCTGGCTGATTAAAGGGTGTGCTAACTGGCTCAGCAATAGCTAACTAACTGGCTTAGTAATAGCAATTTGGCTGATTCAATGATGTGCTAACTGGCTCAGTAATAGCCAGCTGGCTGATTCAAGGGCGTGCTAACTGGCTCAGTAATAGCCAAATAACTGGCCTAGTTATAGCCAGCTGGCTGATTCAAAGGTGTGCTAACTGGCTCAGTAATAGCCAACTAGCTTGCTTAGTAATAGCCAGCTGGCTGATTCAAGGGCGTGCTCACTGACTCAGTAATAGCCAGCTGGCTGATTTAAGGGCCCGCTAACTGGCTCAGTAATAGCCAGCTGGCTGATTCAATGGCGTTCTACCTGGCTCAGTATTAGCCAGATGGTTGATTCAATGGCGTACTAACTGGCTCAGTAATAGCCAGCTGGTTGATTCGATGGTGTGATAACTGGCTGAGTAATAGCCAGCTGGTTTATTCAATTGCGTGCTAACTGGCTCAGTAATAGCCAGCTGGTTGGTTCGATGGCGTGATAGCTGGCTCAATAATAGCCAGCTGTTTGATTCAATGGCGTGCTAAATGGATCAGTAGTAGCCAGCTGGCTGATTCAATGGCGAGCTAACTGGCTCAGTAATAGCCAGCTGGTTGATTCAATGGCGTGCTGACTGGTTCAGTTATAGCATTCTGGGTGATTCACAGATTGCTAACTGGCTTAGTAATAGCCAACTAACTTGATCAGTAATAGCCAGCTTGCAGATTCAACGGCATGCTATCTGGCTCTGTAATAGACAACTAAATGGTTGAGTAATAGCCAGCTGGCTGATTCAAGGGCATGCTAACTGGCTCAGTAAAAGCCAACTAACTTGCTGAGTAATAGCCAGCTGGCTGATTAAAAGGTGTGCTAACTGGCTCAGCAATAGCTAACTAACTGGCTTAGTAATAGCCATTTGGCTGATTCAATGATGTGCTAACTGGCTCAGTAATAGCCAAATAACTGGCCTAGTTATAGCCAGCTGGCTGATTCAAGGGTGTGCTAACTGGCTTAGTTATAGCCAGCTGGCTGATTCAAAGGTGTGCTAACTGGCTCAGTAATAGCCAACTAGCTTGCTTAGTAATAGCCAGCTGGCTGATTCAAGGGCGTGCTCACTGACTCAGTAATAGCCAGCTGGCTGATTTAAGGGCCCGCTAACTGGCTCAGTAATAGCCAGCTGGCTGATTCAATGGCGTTCTAACTGGCTCAGTATTAGCCAGATGGTTGATTCAATGGCGTACTAACTGGCTCAGTAATAGCCAGCTGGTTGATTCGATGGTGTGATAACTGGCTCAGTAATAGCCAGCAGGTTTATTCAATGGCGTGCTAACTGGCTCAGTAATAGCCAGCTGGTTGGTTCGATGGCGTGATAGCTGGCTCAATAATAGCCAGCTGTTTGATTCAATGGCGTGCTAAATGGATCAGTAGTAGCCAGCTGGCTGATTCAATGGCGAGCTAACTGGCTCAGTAATAGCCAGCTGGTTGATTCAATGGCGTGCTGACTAGTTCAGTTATAGCATTCTGGGTGATTCACAGATTGCTAACTGGCTTAGTAATAGCCAACTAACTGGCTTAGTTATAGCCAGCTGGCTGATTAAAGGGCCTGCTAATTGGCTCAGTAATAGCCGACTAACTGGCTTAGTAATAGCAAGCTGGCTGATTCAAGGGTGTGCTAACTGGTTTAGTAATAGCCAGCTGGCTGATTCAAGGGCGTGCTAACTGACTCAGTAATAGCCAGCTGGCTGATTTAAGGGCACGCTAACTGGCTCAGTAATAGTCAGCTGGCTGATGATTCAATGGAGTGCTAACTGGCGCAGTAATAGCCAGCTGGCTGATTCAAAGCGTGCTAACTGGCTCAGTAATAGCCAGCTGGCTGATTCAAATGAGTGCTAACTGGCTCAGTAATAGCCAACTGGTTGATTCAAGGGCGTGCTAACTGGCTCAGTAATAGCCAACTGGCTGATTCAAATGAGTGCTAACTGGTGCAGTAATAGCCAGCTGGCTGATTCAAAGCGTGCTAACTGGCTCAGTAATAGCCAGCTTGCTGATTCAAATGAGTGCTAACTGGCTCAGTTATAGCCAACTGGTTGATTCAATGGCGTGCTAACTGGCTCAGCAATAGCCAGCTGGCTGATTCAAATGAGTGCTAACTGTTGCAGTAATAGCCAGCTGGCTGATTCAAAGCGTGCTAACTGTCTCAGTAATAGCCAGCTGGTTGATTCAAGGGCATGCTAACTGGCTCAGTAATAGCCAACTTACTGGCTTAGAAATAGCCAGCTTGCTGATTCAAATGTGTGCTAACTAACTTAGAAATATCCAGCTGGCTGATTCAAGGGTGCTAACTGGTTCAGTAATAGCCAACTGGCTGATTCAAGAATCAGATTTTATAAGTTATGAAATTCTAGTAACAAATGAAAGCCCTTTAGTGGTAATAAAACTAATAACGCAAATATAGAAAATTCAAGGGGACATAATCTTTATACTTTTTATCTGATCCGGTCAGTTCAAGATTAATTAATTAATTAATTTTAATTTATATTTGTTATTTAATATTTAGAAATTTAATTCTAGATTTAGGCGGTACGTATGAATATGAGACACACAGGGACATAGAAAAAAGATGCCTCGCTTTCATATACCAGGATAAGTACAAAGCCTATCCCTGCGACTCCACGGATGTAACGGGGTATCTCTTAATGACTGGTATGTATCAACCTCAAGTTAAAGTAACACATTCGATATTGTAGTTAACATGTTATAAACAATTTCTTTGCTACATGTGACAACCTACACTAAAGGGGGTACCATTTCTAATCTAAAGGCAGTCTATATTTAAGTAAATAATTTCTAAACTAAAGTAAACAGCGTGAGGTAACAATTGCTGAAGTTACCAATTTTACACTAAATGTAGTTGTCTTATTAAGGTAATATCCTTCGATAAAGTTAACAATGCATGCTTAAGTTAAAAATTATGCAGTTAAGGTTACAAGCACTGCTATATGTTACGTTTTTTAACTAAAAGTTTAATAGCAATGGTGACATCATCTTCTCAATGTTACACTTACCACATTAGTGAAACACACTTTCTAAATGTTACTGTGGTTGTTTGCTTTGCAATTATAAATGTAATATGGTGTTACCTTTAGCTTGGCAATTGTAAATGTCTCATTGAAATGTGGTTGTTATATCTCAATGTTACATTTATAATTGCCAAGCTAAAGGTTACCACCACATCTCAATATTACATTAATCTTACAAGAGCCCCATGTATAACAACCACATCCAAATGTTATTTTTACACATGCCAAGCTAAAGGTAAAAACACATCTCAATGTTACATGTACAATTACCAAGATAAAGGTAACAAGCACATTTCAATGTTACATGTACAATTGTCAAGATAAAAGTAGCAAACACATCTCAATGTAACGTGTAGTATTGCCAAGCTAAAGCTAACAAACACATCTCAAGGTAACATGTACAATTGCCAAGATTAAGGTAACAAACACATCTCAATGTTACATGTACAATTGCCAAGATAACGGTAACAAACACATCTCAATGTTACATTTACAATTGCTAATATAAAGGTAACAACCACATCTCATTGTTATATGAACTATTGCCAAGCTAAAGGTAACAACCACATATCAATGTTACATGCAATATTGCCAAGATAAAGGTAACAACCACATCTAAATGTTACATGCAATATTGTCTAGCTAAAAGTAACAAATACATCTAAATGCTACATGTAATATTGCCAACAAGTTACAACAACGTCTGAATGTTATCATTGCCAAATTTAAGGTAACAACATCCCCTTAAGGTTACAATTACCAAGCTTAAGGTTACTTCCACTTTTCCAGATAACCAAGTAACATCCTCTCCTCAATGTTACAATTGTCAATCTTTAAGTAACACTCTCCTCTCATTTGTCAAGTTTTAGACAACACCCTTCTCTTAATTGTCAAGCTTTAGATACTATCCTGCCTTCAATGTTACAACTGTCAATCTTTAGGTAACACACTCCCCTCAATGTTACAACTGACAATCTTTAGGTAACAGTCTCCCCTTAATGTTACAACTGTCAATATATAGGTAACACTCTACCCAGAATTGTCAGTATTTAGATACTCCCTCCCCTCAAGTGTCAAGCTTTAGGTAAGACACTCCTCTTAATATCACAACTGTTAAACTTTAGATAACATCCTCTCATCAATGTTACAAATGTCAATCGTCAGGTAACACCCTCTCCTTAAATGCCAACCTTTAGGTAACACCCTCTCCTCAATTGTCAAACTTTAGATAACACCCTCCCCTCAATTGTCAAACTTTAGATAACACCCTTTCCTCAATTGTCAAACTTTAGATAACACTCTCCCCTCAATTGTCAAACTTTAGATAACATTCTCCCCTCAATTGTCAAAATTTAGGTAACACTCTCCGCTCAATTGTCAGATTGAAGAAAACATCCTCCTATTAAGGTTACTGTTACTCCATTCAGGTAACATCCTCCATACAAGGTTGCAATTTTTCTAATAAAAGTATTGGTCATTTTATGCATTTTAAATGTTATAACAATCTTAATTTCATAAGGAAAATATAGTCCAACCAATAACATCTCGCCATTGACATGGGAGGAAGCTGCGGAGAAGGCAAACAAACAAGGAAGCTTTGGTTATGCATTCCCGAGTGACAAACGATTTGCCAATAACATCCGCTACTGGACATCAATGAGACGCAGCTCGTCATTGGTCTGGGGAAATAAACCTGGTAAGTAACAAACAGAATACAAACGTATATGACTATTTGTGTCAAGTATTCTTTCATATACAAGCACATGGTTTTGGGCATTTGCAATTGTGGAAATGAGCATATAAGCAAATCATACTTGCCTGTGTGTACTGGTGATTACATGGACCAAACCCAATTTTCCCCAGAGATTTCAAATAAAACTACACAACCTGTATCCCCAACCCTTGCATTTTTAGAATACTTTTTGTCCATTGAAACTCAATTAAATATTCAAATAATTAAACTGGATAAAAAAATTATTCTTTTCTATCATGAAAACCGACCTTATTCCATATGTTGTAGTCGATGGCTATCCATTGTGTGTCGCGGTTAAGCTGACCAACCAGACATTCTCAATATCTGAACAAAGTTGCAACAACCAACACAGATTCATTTGTGCCGATGGTGAGTTCTTAATTTTCATCATTCATGTATCGAGTATTGTTCCTGTCCTATTATTATACATTGTACATTATCTATTTCAGCTATATTGGGAAGTACCCTCACAGTCACGATCCACTCTCAAGTCTAATACCTAGGCAAAATTAACCAGTATGAAGTTGATATTTTTAAGAGGTCACCGGGGTTATTGGGGATTCAAAATTGTAAACATCATATGAGTGTACAACAGGGTGTGAAAACTATGCAGTCAGTCCATGACTCGAACCAGACACCATTCACTTACAGGGCAAATGCTTTACCGACTGAGCTAACCAAACCGCTGACTTACGTTTCTCTCCTTACAGTCTACGTACACTCTGTGACAAAGTTTCTTCACAAATTTGAAAATTGTCCCTGAATTTCCATAGACCAGGAAATCATGCAAATGTTTCTCACAAAATATATAAGCAACAGTCCCCTGTTGGGTGTCTATGTAACAGGACGAGAAAAAATATGCAGCCAGTCCAGGACTTAAGCTTACAGGGTGAATGCTCTACTGATTGAGCTAACCTGACCGCTGACATACGTTTCTGTCCTTACAGGTTGCATACATACTGTGATATGAATGGCCAATACTCTATCCATCACACTATAGCACCGGTCTTCTTGTTACTTAGTTGCTCCTTTCTTGCCTAAACTTGGTATTAACGAGGAAGTAGGGGAGGTAGAGACAATCACAAGATAAATTTAATTAGAAATAGATGCTGACAGTCTCTTCTTTCTGTACATTTATTCTATTTTCCATATTTGCAATACAATGGTGTAAACTTTCATGTTGGGGTCCTCCGTGTCCGAGTGACCCAAGGTGTTGTCATATAATGACCTTTGATCTCTCGTCGCCAAGGTCGTGGGTTCAAGTCTAAAATCTTAATGTGAGAAAGTTTGCCAGTTACTTGCCGAATGGCGGTAGTTTTACTCAGATGTGTGTGCCATATATAACTTGTCATCTGTTGAAACTGGCATAAAATCACATTTAAAATAAAATTACTAAGAACGAATGAATGAGAGGAGGGAGTTCTTTTTTTATCCTTGGATGAAATTTGTTTCGTTTTAAATCTGTTAGTTGTACATTGATTGTTAAATAAGAACCTACCAATATATAGTCTGCGCACATGTGTATTTAAAGCGGTATCGTCTAAATAGACCAATAACATTGACAGTTTCCTGGTTAGAAGCAGTACTTAGTGCAATTAATGTGATAAAATATTATGCTCATGGTTAAAACACATTGCTGTGGCGCAGGATCGAACCCACAACCGTCCAATTCTTGGTCCACTAGTCTAGCTAAACATAAATGACAATTGCATTGGAATCCAATAATCACACTACGTTCATGCATCACCAAATTAGAGTGTTAGTTCTATTTCTATTAAAATTATATTCCTCAATTTTATCCTTATTGGGTTTTTAGCCGGCCTTAGTAGCTCAGTTGGTTGCGTGTCTGACTATCAATCCGGGGGTCGTGACTTCGAAATCCCGCCAGGCAAGTCTCCATGATGATTGATATATGACATTGTGTCTCATTATCATTCGTCTCTCACCGCTGCTTCAAGTGGGAAAGTTATCAGTTACTTGCGGAGATGGGGTGTGCTCCAGTACTGGTTAATCTTTCAGGATCCCAGGAAAAAGTGGTAAGGTTATCGTCTGTAAGCCCTTGGTGGCATAAAAATGACGCTTAATATTCAATTAATCGATCAATCAACCATATTAGTTTGTCTCCTCCATTCATACAGTACGGGAACCGTTTTATTACCGAGTTTTTACGTTTCAACGCCGTTTCGACCACGTTTGTGATGCGTTAGTTCGTTGGTTCGTTTGGAAACTAACAATTTAGGGTGCTTATACACATGTGCGCCGTTTATCCATTTCTATTCTGCGCATGCGCAGCGTTTTACCGTTTCAGTTTGTGTTATGCGCATGCGTAGCGTTTTTCAGTTTCACTTGATCAATATGTTAATGTGTGTTTTGATTTACGCTTATTTATTATACAATTTTGTGTAATTAATACCAACTGAGTTTATGATTAGTTGTTTTCGGTTATCATTCAGTTGGTATTTTTTTTATTTTGAAATCGAGGTATATCGAAAACTTTACATTCTCCAGTTAATAGCAATTCCATCATGACAATGTTTACTAATTTCAGAAACTTCTCTGTATGTGTATATTTACAATTCCATATAACGGTATAATTAACATACGTGTATATATAAAACAATATATTAAAAAAATAAGAATGTTGGGCAAGGTAAATAGTTGAATTGTTCATTGATATAATTAAATGGTTTACGTCTCTAAATTAGGTACCCAGCTTGTGTGTACAAATTTAAAGACCAAACATGAACTTTGAAAGAACATTTGTTTTAATTAATGACATCAACTTGCAATCACGCGACTACCGATGCGTATCGCAACATGGGGTAATTTCGGATAGATATGTCAAAATTAGTTTGTGCTGCGAGTTTTCGTTACAATGCTGTGTAAACATTACAGGATTAGAGAGGCGTGTCGAAAGCATCGGGATGAAAGGTGTGAATACGTTGATATCGCAAATTCACTTGATTAAAATACAAATTATAAGTAGATATATATCTATTAGAAAACTGAAATTTTGATTTTATAAGCGTATTTTTAATATACTTCCTGAAAAGAGCTGATGAAAATATGTCACGCTGGTGTGAAATATGGCGTTTACTCTAGAAATCGACATATGCGTCAAAGAAAATGGTTTAACTCTAGCACCATCTCACTGGAGGATATTTAATGCATGGCCTCGATAAATGACAGGCATATTTTATGTAATGAGACAGATCGAAGGTTAAACGCAGTAGCCGTATTTAAATTTAATAATAAATTAATTTCCTAATTCAAGTCAATTTTTATTGATAAATAGTAAATAAAAACACACGAGGTAAAAAACATTTTATCAACGCATATAAGTATATAATAGATAATAAAATATAGGTCTAAGTTTCCTCAATTCACCATGTGTATTTGTCCGTTACTGCCAATACGTGTTCAACAAAAAATATAACCATAAAACCAAAAATTCGCAATTAATTCACATATATTGTAAAAAAATAGATACAGATGTCTATAAACTACAGATTCCCATGGTATTCGAATCGCACGCTACCTAATGTCAATCTGGTTTACACGGATCGATAGATGAAAAAATATTGTAATTATATTCTGAGAATTGCTATTCCTACTACCACCACTACTACTACTACTGCTACTGCTACTACTACTACTACTACTACTACTACTGCTTCTACAATTACTACTAAAACTACTACTAATACTAAAACTAATACTAGTATTAATACTGCTGTTAATACTGTTGCTGCTATTTTTACTTCTACTACTACAACAACTACTAGTGCTACTGCTGCTGCTTCTGATACTACTACTACTACCACTGACAATACAACTACTTCTACTTCTACTACTACTACTACTACTACTACTACTATTACTACTACTACTACTACTACTACAACTACTACTACAACTACTACTACAACTACTACTAATACTGTTGCTGTTGTTACTACTCTACTACTACTACTTATATTAATACTGATGCTAACAATGTTGCTGCTATCAATACTAGTACTACTTCTACTACTACTACTACTACTACTGATACTGATGCTGCTACTGATACTATTATTACTACTACTATTACTACTACTACTACTACTACTAGTACTTCTACTACTACAACTACTACTACTACTACTTCTACTTATACTACTTATACTACTACTAATAATAATGATATTTATACTGATGCTAATAATGTTCTATCAATACTACTAAATTTAATACTATTACTACTACTACTTCAACACCTATTACTACTACTACTACTACTACTACTACTACTACTATTACTACTACTACTACTGCTACTGATGCTGATGATGATGCTGATGATGATACTACTACTAATAATAGTGTTGCTGCTATCAATACTACTAGTATTACTACTGCTACTGCTACTGATGCTGCTTCTTATACTACTAGTACTACAAATAATAATAATAATAATATTGTTGGTGCTATCAATACAACTACTACTACTACTACTTCTACTACTGCCACAAATACTACTACTACAATTACTGATATTGATACGGCTGCTGCTGCTGCCACTGATACTTGTACTACTACTACTTCTATTACAACAACAACAACTACTAATACTACTATTTATTATGATAATATTTCTACTTTAGCTGATGATGCTGCTTCTACTTTATAACTTATACTGCTACTAATAGTGTTAATTCTTTCACTACTACTACTACTACTACTACTACTACTACTACTACTACTACTACTATTACTACTTCAACAACAACTACTACTACTACTACAACAACTACTACTGCTACTACTGTTGCTGCTTCTAATACTGCTACACATATTGCTGCAGCTTCTACAAGTATTACTACTACAATTACTATTATTGATACTGCTGCTGCTTCTGAAAGTTTTACTACTACTATTACTGCTACATCATCATTATCATGACATTATTATCTCAACATCATCTTCATCATCAACCATCATTACTATTATCTGCATCATTATCATCATTATCATCATCATCATCATCAATCATCATCAATCGTTATTGTATGCAGCAACAACAGCATAATCTGTTTAATCAATATCAGTAGCAACAGGTTTAGCAGCACTATAATTATCACAGTCAACTATATTAACAGAATCATCTCATAGTCAAATCACTAACAACACAACTGTCATTATAAATATCATCTCAATATCATCATATTATAACCATCACTCCGGGCTAAGACGGAAGCACTATCGACTATCAATCCAATGGTCATGCGCTCGAATCCCCTCCCGGCCACACTCTGTATATCTATAGACGAATCCCAATGAGACGCAATGTCGTATAACAATTAACACGGAAAGAGTGGCCGGGCGGGGACTCGAACGCACGGGCCCTGCTTAGAAGATCAAACCGACTAACCATAGCGGGTCCGTCTAGACAGTACTGTAATCACTATAATACATACTCAGTGTTGATTGACTGCAAGGCATTTAACGAAATACAGGTATTTCTTTACTCTGATACGTTTAAAAAGGGTCCAGATAAATGTTTTTGTCAGTTGCTCCGTATGTATAAAAATACACTTTATATAGAAGATGCCCACACAAAGTCGGTATTTGTCATTCTATTGTTAATAGGCGGAAACTCTAATTGGTGACAGTGTTGTTGTCGCTGTAAATTTAGCCTGGCAGTCTAACTATCCATTATTATAGAATGCAGTACGGGGTCTGACTATTCCCCCACCCCCACCCCCACCTAAACTCCCTTAATTGCAGCGGCGTCATGTCGGTATTTCGTTGTGATCTACACAATGCATGTTTGACATGCGTTGTTTTAGCAATATAAGAAACATAAGCAATATTTTAATGACTGCAAAACGTACAGCTACATTATTTTGTTTTATGATTTTAGTATGTTCGAAAACATTTTCTCCGAAAAGAAATTTATAATATATATTTTAAAATACTGATTTCGTTAACGCTAAACTGCATTATATGTACATGCGATAATAATATTTTTAGAACGAGTGAGTGAGTGAGTGAGTGAGTGAGTGAGGCGGGGCGGGTAGGGGCGGGGCGGGGCGAGGCGAGTCTCCTCACATTTATCACGTTAATAAATGACTCTAATACTAATCCGAAAGCTAAAATTTTACCTAAATTCATTTAAAAGCAATTTAATAGCGATAAATGCTTATTTAATTAATAGTTATAGTCGGTAATGAAAATAAGAAAGGAATTAATACATTTACTTTTAAGTAAGGAATTATATATACACGTCCATTTTTCTCTTTATCATTTCAACCGTTCCGTCAATATTAGCCGTAAAATCCATTGTCATTTGATTGGATATTTTATACGGGATGTCACGGCTTGCAGTAATGGGATTATAGATCACTTTGTGTCGCATTGCATGAGGCATATTTAAGATATTAGAATAGGCTAAATAATTGACAGATATGCGCCTATGTTTATTTAGATATATTTCTCATTCATTGTTCCTGATTATGACTTTTTCAAAACGAAACTATGTATTATGTTAATTACAAGATCTAGTATATGTTTTTAATTCCTTGTATGCAAAAATCAAACACTTGTCTTGTTTCAGTCCACAATACATTCCATCCTGTAGATATGAATCACTAACTGAGAGGAAATTAAATTATCTCTATACAAGATAATACAGGCTTTTGTCCTACATTCAGATAGTGCATATATTGCTGTGGCTGTTCAATTTAAATATATATAAATTGGCAAAGTAACGATCGTTCATGTTTAGACAGATTCATTGTTATATAGTCTTCGCACTTAAACTCCGTTTTGAATAATCTGTATGTTCGTAATTTAGGCATATTTGATACGTCGTGCAACCACCTGTCATATGTTACTTTAATTGAAATTATGCAGAATACAGAATAGTTTATTTTGTTTGTTAAAGGTTTGTTGTTTTGTTTTTTGGCGAGTAAGAAAAGTTGATTATTTAAGAATAAATTGATTGTTATTGTAAACCTGTATGACTGATTGATGATCAAATTTTCGGTAACATTATTGATAATGATACTAGTTGATTATATTAATCTTACTGATGGTGTATTTATTTAATTAATTAACTTCATAGATTAGGAGATTATACTTTCTTATTTTATTTATTATCTATATTTAATGATCTAGAGGATTTATTAACTTTCTTACTTAATTGTTGATAGGTCGTGTGTTCGAATCCCCGCCCGGCATGTCTCCCGTCCGTAATGATTGATATACGACATTGCGACTCATTATCATTCATCTCTCACCGCTGATTAAAGTGGGAAAGTTATCAGTTACTTGCGGAGATGGGGTGTGCTCGAGTACTGGTAAACATTTCAGGATTCTAGAAAACAGTGGTTAGGTAAAATGATCATCTGTTAAACTTCAATGACATAAAAATGACGCTAACTATTCAATCAATCATAATAATTAAATAAATTGATTGATGGATGGATGGATGGATGGATGGATGGATGGATGGATGGATGGATGGATGGATGGATGGATGGATGGATGGATGGATGGATGGATGGATGATCAACCAACCAATCAACCAATCAACCAATCAATCAATCAATCAATCATGATCAATAAATTAATAAATAAATAAATAAATAAATAAATAAATAAATAAGAATGAATGAATGAATGAATGAATGAATGAATGAATGAATGAATGAATGAATGAATGATTTATTAACCGTATGCAGACTATGTAAAAATAAATAAATAAATAAATAAATAAATAAATAAATAAATAAGAATGAATGAATGAATGAATGAATGAATGAATGAATGAATGAATGAATGAATGATTTATTTACCGTATGCAGACTATGTAAAAATATTATAAGATAAGCACCGGCCAAAACGGCCTAGCTGGTTTAGACAATTTGGGTTCATTACATAAAAATTAAATTGAGTGCAGGTATTGTTATTAAATCAATACATAACGCCAACACATTGCTCTTATATAGCGCAAATTCATTTGCTAATAGTATTTATAAGTGAAGTTTTAATCGGTATGTAAGCCTTAATAGAATATTATTACTCTCATTTGTGTATGGGTACGATAATATATCATTATTACCATTATTAAGTTTATAGTAAGGTCGAATATCGCTGACAATATAAGCAAAGCAATTTGCGCTATGAGCAGCGTTGTTTGACTTAAAATATTGGTAAACAACCATAGGTGCACCTTATTTAAAATAATCAATTACATGCACTAATAAGTAATAAATGGCTGCAATTGGTAAATACAAAAAGAAATAATAATATACTTAGTCAATTAATCTACACTTTAATCGTCAATCTACAAATTTAAAATTATCATGAGTATAAACAATGTTAGTAATTAATAAGCACCGAATCCAAAAATATAAAATAGTTGTAGTATTAAACAACTTAGTTAATAACAAACTTCAAGATTGAATATAGACACGACTTATTATGTGAATCATCTTCATTCATCATTCATTAATCATCACAGAAATGTGTAATCATCTTTTATGTTTTTAATAATCATCCTATCCTGCTCGCCAAAATGACTGGTTCAAAGCGCGAGAGTAAATAAAAACTTATATACATGCTTAAATAGTTCAATCAGCAACCAAAACGCTTGTTTAATCGTAAGCGTTTGGCGTTCGTTTACTAGGCGTTTCCGACGCGTTTCGGCCCGGTAATAAAACGGCTCCCGTACTGTCAAAACGCAAATGACACTCTATCTGGGCTGATCTAGAATTTATTCAGCACTGTCATCAAGTATGGGAACGAAGTGGGTATTTTTCACAACTATGTCTTAATATTTGTTAATCTCTGGTGTAGGGTCCTACACAGCCACATTATCTCAGGTGTGTTGTCTTATGATCACTTACATCTGACATCTCAGAGTCCTCCGTGGCCGAGTGGTCTAAGGCGCCGACTCATGGTCACTTACATCTGACATCTCAGGGTCCTCCGTGGCCGAGTGGTCTAAGGCGCCGACTCATGATCACTTACATCTGACATCTCAGGGTCCTCCGTGGCCGAGTGGTCTAAGGCGCCGTCTCATGATCACTTACATCTGACATCTCAGGGTCCTCCGTGGCCGAGTGGTCTAAGGCGCCGACTCATGATCACTTACATCTGACATCTCAGGGTCCTCCGTGGCCGAGTGGTCTAAGGCGCCGTCTCATGATCACTTACATCTGACATCTCAGGGTCCTCCGTGGCCGAGTGGTCTAAGGCGCCGACTCATGATCACTTACATCTGACATCTCAGGGTCCTCCGTGGCCGAGTGGTCTTAGGACCCGTCTCATGATCACTTACATCTGACATCTCAGAGTCCTCCGTGGCCGAGTGGTCTAAGGCGCCGACTCATGATCACTTACATCTGACATCTCAGGGTCCTCCGTGGCCGAGTGGTCTAAGGCGCCGTCTCATGATCACTTACATCTGACATCTCAGGGTCCTCCGTGGCCGAGTGGTCTAAGGCGCCGACTCATGATCACTTACATCTGACATCTCAGGGTCCTCCGTGGCCGAGTGGTCTAAGGCGCCGACTCATGATCATTTACATCTGACATCTCAGGGTCCTCCGTGGCCGAGTGGTCTAAGGCGCCGTCTCATGATCACTTACATCTGACATCTCAGGGTCCTCCGTGGCCGAGTGGTCTAAGGCGCCGACTCATGATCACTTACATCTGACATCTCAGGGTCCTCCGTGGCAGAGTGGTCTAAGGACCCGTCTCATGATCACTTACATCTGACATCTCAGGGTCCTCCGTGGCCGAGTGGTCTAAGGCGCCGACTCATGATCATTTACATCTGACATCTCAGGGTCCGCCGTGGCCGAGTGGTCTAAGGAGTCGTCTTATGATCACTTACATCTGACATCTCAGGGTCCTCCGTGGCCGAGTGGTCTAAGGCGTCGACTTATGATCATTTACATCTGACATCTCAGGGTCCGCCGTGGCCGAGTGGTCTAAGGCGCCGTCTTACGATCACTTACATCTGACATCTTAGGGTCCTCCGTGGCCGAGTGGTCTAAGGTGCCGTCTCATGACCACTTACCTCTGACATCTCAGGGTCCTCCGTGGCCGAGTGGTCTAAGGCGCCGTCTTATGATCACTTACCTCTGACATCTCAGGGTCCTACGTGGCCGAGTGGTCTAAGGCGCCGACTCATGATCACTTACATCTGACATCTCAGGGTCCTCCGTGGCCGAGTGGTCTAAGGACCCGTCTCATGATCACTTACATCTGACATCTCAGGGTCCTCAGTGACCGAGTGGTCTAAGGCGCCTCAGTGGCCGAGTGGTCTAAGGCGCCGTCTCGTGATCACTTACATCTGACATCTCAGGGTCCTCCGTGGCCGAGTGGTCTAAGGCGCCGAATCATGATCTCTAACATCTGACATCTCAGGGTCCTCCGTGGCCGAGTGGACTAAGGCGCCGACTCATGATCATTTACATCTGACATCTCAGGGTCCTCCGTGGCCGAGTGGTCTAAGGCGCCGTCTCATGATCACTAACATCTGACATCTCAGGGTCCTCCGTGGCCGAATGGTCTAAGGCGCCGACTCATGATCATTTACATCTGACATCTCAGGGTCCTCCGTGGCCGAGTGGTCTAAGGCGCCGTCTCATGATCACTTACATCTGACATCTCAGGGTCCTCCGTGGCCGAGTGGTCTAAGGCGCCGACTCATGATCATTTACATCTGACATCTCAGGGTCCTCCGTGGCCGAGTGGTCTAAGGACCCGTCTCATGATCACTTACATCTGACATCTCAGGGTCCTCCGTGGCCGAGTGGTCTAAGGCGCCGACTCATGATCACTTACATCTGACATCTCAGGGTCCTCCGTGGCCGAGTGGTCTAAGGACCCGTCTCATGATCACTTACATCTGACATCTCAGGGTCCTCCGTGGCCGAGTGGTCTAAGGCGCCGACTCATGATCATTTACATCTGACATCTCAGGGTCCTCCGTGGCCGAGTGGTCTAAGGACCCGTCTCATGATCACTTACATCTGACATCTCAGGGTCCTCCGTGGCCGAGTGGTCTAAGGCGCCGTCTTATGATCACTTACATCTGACATCTCAGGGTCCGCCGTGGCCGAGTGGTCTAAGGCGTCGTCTTATGATCACTAACATCTGACATCTCAGGGTCCTCCGTGGCCGAGTGGTCTAAGGCGTCGATTTATGATCATTTACATCTGACATCTCAGGGTCCGCCGTGGCCGAGTGGTCTAAGGCGCCGTCTTACGATCAGTTACATCTGACATCTCAGGGTCCTCCGTGGCCGAGTGGTCTAAGGTGCCGTCTCATGACCACTTACCTCTGACATCTCAGGGTCCTCAGTGGCCGAGTGGTCTAAGGCGCCGTCTTATGATCACTTACCTCTGACATCTCAGGGTCCTACGTGGCCGAGTGGTCTAAGGCGCCGACTCATGATCACTTACATCTGACATCTCAGGGTCCTCCGTGGCCGAGTGGTCTAAGGACCCGTCTCATGATCACTTACATCTGACATCTCAGGGTCCTCAGTGACCGAGTGGTCTAAGGCGCCTCAGTGGCCGAGTGGTCTAAGGCGCCGTCTCGTGATCACTTACATCTGACATCTCAGGGTCCTCCGTGGCCGAGTGGTCTAAGGCGCCGACTCATGATCTCTAACATCTGACATCTCAGGGTCCTCCGTGGCCGAGTGGTCTAAGGCGCCGACTCATGATCATTTACATCTGACATCTCAGGGTCCTCCGTGGCCGAGTGGTCTAAGGCGCCGTCTCATGATCACTTACATCTGACATCTCAGGGTCCTCCGTGGCCGAGTGGTCTAAGGCGCCGACTCATGATCATTTACATCTGACATCTAAGGATCCTCCGTGGCCGAGTGGTCTAAGGCGCCGTCTCATGATCACTTACATCTGACATCTCAGGGTCCTCCGTGGCCGAGTGGTCTAAGGCGCCGACTCATGATCATTTACATCTGACATCTCAGGGTCCTCAGTGGCAGAGTGGTCTAAGGACCCGTCTCATGATCACTTACATCTGACATCTCAGGGTCCTCCGTGGCCGAGTGGTCTAAGGCGCCGACTCATGATCACTTACATCTGACATCTCAGGGTCCTCCGTGGCCGAGTGGTCTAAGGACCCGTCTCATGATCACTTACATCTGACATCTCAGGGTCCTCCGTGGCCGAGTGGTCTTAGGCGCCGACTCATGATCATTTACATCTGACATCTCAGGGTCCTCCGTGGCCGAGTGGTCTAAGGACCCGTCTCATGATCACTTACATCTGACATCTCAAGGTCCTCCGTGGCCGAGTGGTCTAAGGCGCCGACTCATGATCACTTACATCTGACATCTCAGGGTCCTCCGTGGCCGAATGGTCTAAGGCGCCGTCTCATGATCACTTACATCTGACATCTCAGGGTCCTCCGTGGCCGAGTGGTCTAAGGCGCCAACTCATGATCACTTACATCTGACATCTCAGGGTCCTCCGTGGCCGAGTGGTCTAAGGACCCGTCTCATGATCACTTACATCTGACATCTCAGGGTCCTCCGTGGCCGAGTGGTCTAAGGCGCCGTCTTATGATCACTTACATCTGACATCTCAGTGTCCGCCGTGGCCGAGTGGTCTAAGGCGTCGTCTTATGATCACTAACATCTGACATCTCAGGGTCCTCCGTGGCCGAGTGGTCTAAGGCGTCGACTTATGATCATTTACATCTGACATCTCAGGGTCCGCCGTGGCCGAGTGGTCTAAGGCGCCGTCTTACGATCAGTTACATCTGACATCTCAGGGTCCTCCGTGGCCGAGTGGTCTAAGGTGCCGTCTCATGACCACTTACCTCTGACATCTCAGGGTCCTCAGTGGCCGAGTGGTCTAAGGCGCCGTCTTATGATCACTTACCTCTGACATCTCAGGGTCCTACGTGGCCGAGTGGTCTAAGGCGCCGACTCATGATCACTTACATCTGACATCTCAGGGTCCTCAGTGACCGAGTGGTCTAAGGCGCCTCAGTGGCCGAGTGGTCTAAGGCGCCGTCTCGTGATCACTTACATCTGACATCTCAGGGTCCTCCGTGGCCGAGTGGTTTAAGGCGCCGACTCATGATCTCTAACATCTGACATCTCAGGGTCCTCCGTGGCCGAGTGGTCTAAGGCGCCGACTCATGATCACTTACATCTGACATCTCAGGGTCCTCCGTGGCCGAGTGGTCTAAGGCGCCGACTCATGATCACTAACATCTGACATCTTAGGGTCCTCCGTGGCCGAGTGGTCTAAGGCGCCAACTCATGATCACTTACATCTGACATCTCAGGGTCCTCCGTGGCCGAGTGGTCTAAGGCGCCAACTCATGATCAGTAACATCTGACATCTCAGGGTCCGCCGTGGCCGAGTGGTCTAAGGCGCCAACTCATAATCACTAACATCTGACATCTCAGGGTCCTCAGTGGCCGAGTGGTCTAAGGCGCCGTCTCATGATCACTTACCTGTCACCGCTAAGGTCGTAGGTTTGAGTCCCGCTCGTTTCAAAAACGTTATGTGAGAAAGTTTCCAGTTACTTGCGGAAAGACAGTGGTTCTACTCAGTCTTAGGTTTTCTTCCACCAGTAAAACAGGATATACCATATATAACATTGTGTTGAAAATGGCGTTAAACCCCATTAATAAACAAAAAAATATTTGACATCTGAGGTTGTGGTTTCGAATCAAGGTCGGTAAAGAAACTTTATGAGAAAGTTTGCCAGTAACTTGCTGAAGGAGGGTTACTTTACATAGCTTCTTTCTGAGGTCTCCCCATCAAGAAAACTAGATATGCCTGTAAATAACTCAGTTTTGAAAGTTGTGTTAAAAAAATCAAAATGTATATTGGATATCTCCGTTTTATGTGTGTACATTATACCAAAAATTAATTTTAAAAGTGACTGCCCGGCTGTATATTATCCATGAACACATATTTTTTCCCCAAAGAAACTGCACGGATATCCATGGATGTAGCATGGAAATGCATAGGAAATGGATGTTTGACAATGGAAAAGTCAAATCCATGGACAATGGGAGGGAAAGCATGGACTTTGTTCAGGGAAAGTGAATTGTAGAATGAACAACTGTCCATGGATAGCACTGGACATGATCCATGGACAGCACAGTCATTGTAAAGGGACAGCATGGACATTGTCCAGGGACAACCTCGACAATATTCCCCGATAATTATCCTGGTTTTGTCCATGGACGATCGTTCCAATACTCCATGGATAATTTTCCATTCTAAAATCCATGGATTCCATGAATAATCCACAGCCGGGTTTCTGTAAAATTAGACTGATGTTATTCAACATTGAACTTTACCTGTATTTAATAGTATATATCTACACACTTAATATTTCCTGTATTTAATAGTATACATATACACACTTAATATTTCCTGTATTTAATAGTATACATCTACACACTTAATGTTACCTGTATTTAATAGTATACATCTACACACTACACACTAAATATTACCTGTACTTAAATATATCACATCTTATAAAAGAAATTGGGCGGAACCTATTATTTTACCAAACAGTCAGTCAAAAAGGGCCATAACTCGTGTAGAATTAGACCGACGTTTACAAATATCAAACTGGACCTGTATTTGACATTATAGAATACAGCTACAGATATTAATTAAATACATAGCCCCTTTCAGAAGTTATTCATCGGAAAACAATTTCACAAATGGATGAAAGTACAAAAGCATGAACGGACAGGGGTAATACATCTAATAGCTGGGATGGGGCTTAAAAATCTCAGTTATGTAGGTGAAATGTCAGTGCACACTTCAGATTTATTGCATTAAATAAAAGGACTGAATATGATTTAATTTCTTAATGTCTTTGCAGACACAAAACTGCCATGGGTGATTATATGTTTGGCTCTGTTATTCGCTGTCCTGGCTATCACAGTTTTTGGAGGCCTATGCTGGTGGAGGTAAAATAGCTGCTTAATATATCAAATATGATTGCGGTAATTTGTGAAGTCTTGTATCAGGAATACAGTCAAACCTGTCTTAAGCAACCATGCAAGGGAAGGAGCAAAAGTGGCATTTTAAGACAGGTAGTTGCATAAAACAGGTTAATTTACTCTGAAAGCATTGCAATAGAAAATATGGTTGCTTAAGACAAGTGGCTGATTAATAGAGGTGGCATAGAGGTGGCCACTTACACAGGTTTGACTGTATACTTAGAACTAGTAGTGTACCAATGTCCAAAGTAATTGAAACTCAGCTGATTATGGTTGAACAATGTTCAAGCTTAAATGAATATTTTGTTTAAACAATTGTAGAGTTTATTTAACAGTTGTAAACTGCTGTATAGTCAATTTTGTTTAACAATTACTACTGCCATGTTATATTGAAAATGAAGATAGAAAACCTGGACTGTGACACCATTGTTGGTTTTGTTTAATATTTACTACTAGAAATAAAGATAGAAATCCTGGACTGTGACACCATTGTCGGTGTTGTTTAACATTTACTACTAGAAATGAAGATAGAAATCCTGGACTGTGACACCATTGTCGGTGTTGTTTAACATTTATTACTAGAAATGAAGATAGAAAACCTGGACTGGGACACCATTGTTGCTGTTGTTTAACATTTACTACTGCCATGTTATATTGGTAAGAAATGTGTGTCAGAGGTTACTTTGGTAAGAAAAATAAAGGGTCTAAGGCGTTGTGGTCTAATGACGTTTTACCTCATTACAGAGGTGGTTCTAGTGCAGCTTGGTCCAGAAACTTAATATGAGGAAGGAGGGGAATGAGATTCATTCTGAAGTCATTCTTCACCAATAACAATGGATATGCCATATATAACCTGTGATGTGTTGAAAATAGAATTAAACCCCTTAGAAATAGCAGATTCAGGGGAGGGCTTACATGTGTACAGGGATTTTAAATTTTAAGTAGAGTAATTACGTTAAACAATTTAAATCTGAAATATGCCAACCTTAACATTGGATAAAATGCCTCTTTAAAATTACCCAAAGGTTGCATAATGTCATGAACCTGAATTTGGAGGTTAAAAAAGAGTTAAAAAGAGACATATACAAAATAGATGTACATGTACATGTAGTGTGTTTATATTTCATAACTTATGTATATAAGTGTCTTGAATAGTTCACCTAATAGAATGTTTTCATACAACACAGATGCCCCAGTTTTATGCTAGTAAACTTTACTAGTAATTAAGTTGAGAAAAGTACAACCCTTGTAAAATTTGACCAATGGTGAACTCAATCTTTATTTCATAACTGAACAGCTACATACCAAATATTATTGAAATTACATTCGACACTTTTTGAAGTTATTCTTCTGAAACCAATGGATGAAATGGGGAAACACCGTAACACTTAATACTCCTTGAAGTGACATGCAACTATTGTGTTGATAATTATAACTTTATTACAGAAGACGTAAAGTCCGACAACGCTCAGCCAGTTTTCAAAACACGATGTATGGCCAGGTCATCCCTTCAACATCCTGCAAAAGGTCAAAGGCTGCTGGGAGGTCCACAAAGTGTCAATCTAACCAGAGTAGTTCAAACCCAAATATTTACAACACAATTGAAAGCATGTATGCTTGCAGCAATGATAGAAACAGCGGCTCCAACTACAACACTTGCAAACCAAGTAATATAGACACATATGAAACAATACAACTCAAACGTATGGGAGATAACCAAATGTCCGGTTACAGCAAAGTACAAGTTGATAGCAACATTTACAATGTCACGTCCTAGATTTCCAAAACAAATCGTCCAAATCAAGATGACTCGCTTTACAATAGACTGGCAACTGTCGATTAGGCATGTGATAAAAATGTTGAACAAGACAAACAGTAATATGAAATATACAGAAAGTTGAAACATTGACAATGACTAGTTAGTAATAAGACATATTCCTTTATATTTCTCACCTAATATTGCAATTGTTTTTTACTTTCATATATCATGTCTCAATGCGGAGTAACACATGCCTTATTCGCCAACCTGACCACGGTCAACGTCATTATTTTTGCAATTCAAGATCAGAGGCCTTACAGTGTCAGCACACAACACACTTGGAGGTTTTCGCCACACTTTTTAATCAAATGACCCTTAAAATTCTTCAATCTGCCTATAAAGTTCCATGATATAGGGGACAAATGACCCCTAATTTAAAAGTGTTCGGAAACACTGAACACTTATTTTGACATCTCTACCAACTTTACTACAACAAAAAGTCTACTAGTTGCTGATCATTTCCAAGTTACTTTATAATAGCTAGATAAGAATTATTCATTCTGTTGTCAGAGTAACCACATTCTTGCTGTATCAACAGAAAAAAAGATGTGCAAAATCTCTTCATTGCCTTCTAAGGCCTCACTACACAGTTGAATTTTATTTTTTGTTCTATATAAAATAAGGTATAGGATTTCCATGGTAAAAAAAGAATTCCACATAGAATGTTTTTGTAAGTTGTTTTTTTCATAGCAGGAATGTAAACACACATAAAAATACAAAATAACTGGTAGGTTGTCCACCTTGGTTTTATTTTAAAAGAGCGTGCAGTGACACCCTGAGATATTTTGAAAAAAGAGACACATCAATACATGCATGTGTTACATCCTGTAAAAGACACTATTTTAACACCCGTGATGTCTTATTGCAATATTTGCTATACAAACTCTTGCTCTACTATCTGCGGCAAGAAATCACAGCTACTATGAATCATTTTCAAAATATTTCAAAACCAAATTACATAGGCCTTGTTTTAAAGCGTAAGAATCATGTTAGCGTGGGAAAATGGGGGCGTAACTGTGTAGTGAGACGTCTACCAACATTCCAAGATTTGTAAAAAAAAACTAAAATAGTCATTTTTTCAATATTATTGGATCTATTGGACAGATCGACAAAAATACATTTTTTATGCTGCACTATTCACTTTACAAACACTGTGTCTCCAAACAAAAAAACAATGAATGAATGGGGTTTTACGGCGTACCACTATATTATAGGTTATTCGACGCCAACAGGAAGGAAGATTCCAGATTCACTCTACATTTACAAAACAACAAATTAACATACAGATAAAAAAAATACATCAACAAATGAATATGCAGAATGAACCTTGAACCTTGATACCTACATAACTGCAGAGTTTCAGCAAATTCTACCGTATTACTCAAATTGTTGCTTCCTACGACATGCATGAGCCACAGTGATCATATTCTTGCCATCACTCATATGGCTCCCTGGAACCACACAGGGGTTGATAATTTAACCACAATAGTGAACATGACAAAAAAAAGATAAAATGAACATGACACCCATTCGGAGGATTCATTCCCCTATGGAGAGATCACAAAAAAACAAATATCAAATTTATGTTTTATCTTTATTATATTTAGCACCATATATACTTATCATAAATGCTAGCATTGGTTATATATACCGGTAACATTGTAAACACCAATATACAGATATATACATAATTATAATATATGGAAATTATATACAGTCAAACCTGTCTTAAGCAGCCAGTCAAGGGAGGGTTCAAAAGTGGCCTTTTAGAACAGGTTGTTGCTTAAAGCAAGTTAATTTGCTCTGTTGTCATAGAAATGGGAAAAAGCAAATGTAGCTGTTGAAAACAAGTGGCTGCTTAATAAAGGTGACCGCTTACACAGGTTTGACTGTTCAGTCATGTAACAAACTGACTTGATTTGTAAAGTTGAAAGTGTCTATAAAAATAGAAAAATGAAATAAGGCACAGTCTACGAGAGAAATTATACATTTCGTTTAGTGCTTTAAAACCAGAGCATCACATTCTTACCCTGCTCAGTCCTGCTTTAGTCATAACTGGTTTTGTATGTGTAAACTTGATTAGTAACTTGATTAATGAACAAAACAAAAATATATGCATAAGGGAACTAACTCCTATCTTGATTAACCTTAAATCAAACAGAATGATGTTTTTTTGTTTTATATTACAACTGTGAAATTAGTTCTTACAATTTGGACAAGTCATACTCAGTTTTTATTTGGTCTAGTCAGTACTAAGCATCCGCAGATAAAGTGTTTTGCTTAAGGACAGCAACAGATCCCAATTAATTCAGTTGGTAATGCGTCTGACTATCAATCCAGGGGTCGGGAGTTCAAATCCCTTCCCGGCAACAGTCTCCGTGATAATTGATATACAACATTGTGTCTCATTATCATTCATCTAGCACCGCCGATTCAAGTGAGAAAGTTATCTGTTACTTGCTGAGATGGGTTGTGCTAGGGTATTAGTTAACCTTTCAGGATCCCAGGAAACAGTGGCTATGTTAACTGATCGTCTTTTAGCCCTCGAAGGCATAAAAATGACACTTTACCCTTTACACCATAGATACCCCTTTTCCCAAACCAATCACAGGAGGCCTTTGAAAACAGTGCTGGAAGAGTTCAGATTGCTCTGAGCAATCTAATCTTTTGCTGCACTGTTTTCCACTCTGTCAGTTTATATAAACATAATTCACCCAATAATTCAAAAAGCCTTCTATATAAGAGGTGTCCAAAGGCATCTATATTAGAGGTGTCCAAAGGTGTCTATATGAAGTAAAGGGTTAATATTCAACCAAACAATTAAGGACAGCACACATTACCATGGTGAGGGACTGAACCCACAACCATCCAATACTTGATACGATGTTCAACACCTTGTAGTGGTCATTCTTTATTCACGAACATTTAAACTAGTAGAGCATCAGACCCTAGCTCTCGGGATTGTATGTCTAATCCTCTGCTACAGCTGTGTGTAGTGTCCTTGAGCTAGACATTTTATCTACATATGCTTAGTACTGGTTATACCCTAAAAAAATGATCGTGACTCGTCTTAGTTGTAAGATCTTGTTTCACGTTCAATGTAAAACAAGTTTAAAAACACAACAATTAAACCAGAACTCAAAGTGACATATTTAACGGAAATCAATATCGAATGATACATGTATATTTATAAAGTAACAAAACACTTGTACAATTCTCTATAATTCTGCTGTACATTTTTCCCACATGTCTAATAACAACTAAAAGAAATTTTGTTCACCAAACTACCTAGAAGTAAAGTTAAATTAAAGATGTTGACAAAACCATTTTTTTCCTAGTTATTTCGTTTACCATGAGTAACATTATAATCTATGGATGTGATGCAATGGTTATGCTACACTCGGGTCGCGTTGTAATGCAGTCCCGTATAACACGAAACTCGTTATATCGCAGTTTTTCTATGGCTCCCAAATTTAAAATTGTTATTTTCAACCAGATTCATTAAAAACTAGCGGTATGTAATGGTCTGGGTATATCAACAGTTAAATGCTGCTGAAACATCATCATGACATGCTGATCACTTGTGTCAAGCTATTTTAAAATCCCTAAATGTAAAACAAAGTTACAGATCAATTGTTGATAAATTGAGCCAAGTGTTTTTGAAATCCATCCATGTCTGATAAAGTTAAAGGACGGACTTGAAATCTCAAACAGATTCAAAGTGTTGTCATACATACTGGAAGTGTGACCTTGACCTTTGAGTCTTACTTATGACACGTTGTCATGTCATCTTGATAAATTGGGCCAAGTTAAAGGCAAAGTCACAGACCAGACACACACTATCAAACAAATTGAAAGTGTGACCTTGATATTTGAGGAAAGGTTCTAGGACTTACATGTGACACTTAATTATGTCATGTTGATCAACTGAGCCAAGTGTTTTTAAAATTTATCCATAGATGACAGACCGGGCAAGAAATGTCAAAATGACTATAAGTATTGTCAAAGTTAAATTATGACCTTGACCTTTGAAGTGGGAGTTTAGGTATTAAGTGCAACACGTATAATAAAATCCATCTATGCATGGCAAAGATACAGGCCGGACACGAAATCTCACACAAACTCTAAGTGTTGTCAAAAGTATCGCAACAGTACATTAAACAATCTCAATGGTATCACAATAGTACATTCAGCATTATTAATAGTATTGCAATAGTACATTTAGCAATATCAGTAGTATTACAATAGTACATTCAGCAATATCAAAAGTATTGCAAAAATACAGTGAGCAATACCAAAAGTATTGCAATTGTACATTCAGCAATATCGATAGTATTGCAATAGTACATTCAACAATATCAGTGGTATCAAAATAGTACATTCGGCAATATAAATAGTATTGCAATAGTACATTCAGAAATATCGATAGTATTGCAATAGTACATTCAGCAATATCAATGGTATCAAAATAGTATAGTCAGCAATATCAAAAGTATTGCAATTGTACTTTCAGCAATATCGATAGTATTGCAATAGTACATTCAACAATATCAGTGGTATCAAAATAGTACATTCGGCAATATTTATAGTATTAAAATAGTACATTCAGCAATATCAATAGTATTGCAATAGTACATTCAGCAATATCAATGGTATCAAAATAGTACAGTCAGCAATATCAAAAGTATTGCAATTGTACTTTCAGCAATTTCGATAGTATTGCAATAGTACATTCAGCAATATCAATGGTTTCAAAATAGTACAGTCAGCAATATCAAAAGTATTGCAATTGTACATTCAGCCATATCGATAGTATTGCAATAGTACATTCAACAATATCAATGGTATCAAAATAGTACATTCGGCAATATTAATAGATTGCAATAGTACATTCAGCAATATCGATGGTATTGCAATAGTACATTCAACAATATCAAAAGTATTGCAATAGTATATTTAACAATATCAATGGTATCACAATACTATTTTCAGCAATATTAATAGTATTGCAAATGTACATTAAACAATATCAATAACATCGCGACAGTAGATTCAACAATATCAATGTTATTGCAATATTCACAATTGGCATCAATAATCACCCCTATTTATCGGGTGACATAAGGTGATTGGACAGTAATATTATCTTTTCTGCTTGGCCTAGATTCTTTCTGTCAGAAACAACCCCTCCCAGAGTATATATTGTTATGAACCAATGCTGTTGCGTTACGCAGCCACTAGACAGAGCCTCTGCTCACATGTTCTATAAAGATGAAGGCAGCTATAATTGCACATTTGTCATTTATCAACAAAAACACAGAGATCCACGTACATCAAGGAGGAACCATATTCAGCGCAGTCTGACATCCTTTCAGCTTATTCTCTATCGAAAGAATCACATCTCTGAAACATAAATAAATAATAGCGATATGATGCTTTATTTTTCTGATATTAAAGTAATATGGCAGATGATTTGTAATTTCTAACAAGAAATGTCACTGGTTAGTGTCACATGCCCACCACAAATGGTCTGTGAAAATAACGATATATTTTATAATAGGTAGCGATGTATCCATGAATATCAAGAGTCATAGATTGACGTTTCGGCTAGATATGCAATTTCACGTTTTTTTACATTAAAGTGTGACCTTGACATCTGATGTAAACGTCTGGGTGACACATCATCATGATATGTTAATCAATTGTGTAAAGCTGTTTTAAAATCCCTCCATGTAAGACAAAGTTACAGACCAGACATGAAATATCAAACTGAAAGTGTAACCTTGACCTTTGAGGTAAGGTACTGGGTCTTTACGCAACACTTCTTCATGTCATGTTGATTAATTGATGAATTGAGCCAAGTGTCTTTGAATTCCATCCATATATGATAAAGTTACAGACCGGAGTTGAAATCTCAAACAAACTCAAAGTGTTGTCGAACAAACTCAAAGTGACACCTTGGCCTTTGAGGTAAGGGTCTGGGTCTTATGTGCGACACATCATCATGTCATCTTGATCAATTTAGCCAAGTTACAAAGTAACAGACCAGACACGAATATCAAACAAATTGAAAGTGCGACCTTAACCTTTAGGAAAGGTTCTGGGTCTTACATGCGACAATTCATGTCATGTTAATCAACTGAGCCGTGTTTTTGAAATGTATCCATAGGTGACAAAGTTACAGACCAGACGCGAAATCTCAAACAGACTGAAAGTGTCTTCAAACAAAGTTAAGCCTTCAAGCATGGGTGTGGGTCTTACGTGCGACACATCGTCATGTCATGCTGATGAATTGAGCCAAATGTTTTTGAAATTTATCCATACATGTAGGTGACAAAGCAAAGTTACAGACCAGACATGAAATCTCAAACAGACTGAAAATGTCATCAAACAAAATTACTGCCAACAAATATCCATAACAGTAGACATTTGAAGAGTAGCCTGCACAAGAAAGTGTGACATACGGACACAAATTGTTCACGCTGATAACATACTTAATTGTATCCTGATCTTCATTTGACAGTTCTCGTGTTTGTCTGTCCGTCTGTGTGTGAATTACTGTCCACAGTTCCTTCGAACCCAGTTTTTCTTGCTTACCTATAGAAATATAGAAATTAAATCTTTGATCAATGCAACTTATAACTGAACATGTATATATTCTTAAATTGAAAGAAAATTAAAACATGTGTCCAATATATATAACATTTTTTTATGGAAAATCAAAGTTAACAACACATATGTAGGATACATAATATCTATATAAGGAGTTTCTAAAATTTTAAAACTGGTTTAAAACATTTTTCCCCAATAGATCCTATGTAAGTGTATACCCACTGACCCCATATTACCAACACAATATCAATTTAAACATTCCAAAATAATATATTGAAAAGGGGTTTCCTAATTTGGGTTATATGCAAAGGTTAGACTAAAATAGACTTTTTGCTTAAAATTGAAACAAATTATTAATAAGTGAGGTATTATATGAGTCACATGATTTAATTTCAGTTTGATCCGTTATACAGGTGTACATGAATTAAAAGTTATTCCATCTTAGAAAGAGTCCAAACAACGACATGAAGGCCATCAAGAAATATTTAAGTGTAGCTATTTTTAGAAGTGGGATTTCGTTGCAAGGTTAATAATACAATTCAAATATTGAATATGATTTTGTCATGTTTTGGTGGGTTTGATTTTATTTATATACATGTATTGTAATAAATGACTTTTATCCATTTTAAAAATATTTTTATTTTTTAAAGACATTTATAGTATTTATACCTGCACCATGCAGGTCAATAAAAGAGGTGAATACATGAATAAATCTCAATGGTTTTCAATTTATAAAAAAACACATTTAACAGATTTTATTAAAATTCAATGTAATTGAACCAAGATAACTTCAAACAACAATTTTTGTAGAGTTTGAAAGTATGACAGGAGAATTCAACAGATCGAAACCGGAATTGATCAATAAGTAGCAATGCCAAACACCAAATTTGTTTGAAATATGTCAATTCAAACTAGAAATTATTTCTGAAATCTGAATCTGAATTTAATGGAATCATGTATAAAACAAGGATCAATGCAAATTTGTAGTTCTTACCTTTTTTGAAAAAGATGAAACAAAAATCCATATCTGCACTTATTTATTGCAACATAAAAGCTGTCTACAAGTTCATGTAACCTTTTTAATTATCTACATCAAATGACAATTAGCTTTAATATTTCTTACACTTCGTTAAACAAGACAGCAAGTGAATAACTCCGTGTAAACTGTGAACACCAGTTACTGCCCCTGACTCGCAACAATCGGTCAACTCCTTTATAAAATATCTGAAATGAAGTAATTTACTTTAATTAAAACTGCGGACAAAATAAGACAATACTAACTGACAAACAACTAGTAATTAAAATTATTTCATATAAAATTATATACAGTCAAACCTGTATTAGTGGTCACCTCTATTCAGCAGCCACTTGTCTTAAACAGCCACATTCGTTATTTCCCATTTCTATATTTTCATAGAAAATTAACCTGTATTAAGCAACAACCTGTCTTTAAAGGTCACTTTTGCTCCTTCCCTTGACTGGCTGCTTACAACAGGTTGACTGTATTTTTTATCAAGAAAAGAAATACTTCGAGGTTGAACACGACTGGTAATGCAATGTATATTTTAATCAGTAATATAAAAAAGCTCTGTGAATTAAATGCCATCCTCACACTCAGACTAAAACCATGATGACTGCTCTGTGTCCTGATAACTTCGATGAGCGCGGCAAGGACGTGGTCAAAATGGTAAAAATATTCAATTTTCAAGTTCATACTACGTTCCTGCCAGGTTCTCACTACGTCCAACACGTCCCTTATAATTTCTTACCACGTGCATGATCAGGCGCACATCACGTTTAATGCATTCTTACTACATCCTTACTACATTCTTACTACGACCAATCAGATCACAACATGCACTTAGCACGCTTACAACCAAGTGATAAAACAATGAGAACGCCATGCAAACTTTCCCAACAGCATCACGCTTGTACTACATCAATGAAGTCCCTACTAAGGTTTAGTTACACTGATACTACATTAATGCCATCGTAACTGTTCATACTGTGTCCTGATTCGACCACTTCCACTTTTTTAATACCTATTATTCATGCGGACAATTCTGTATTAAAGAGATGTAATCCTACAACTTAAAACGTGCAAGAAAACTATTATTCAATCCTTTTATTATAAGTATAGATGTTTTATATATAAACAGCTGTGAACCAAAACAATTCAATCATCCAACAAAAAATATTTTGCAAATAATAATTGGATGGAGGCTGTGACCCAACAGGGATTCAACCTCGACAACTCGATAGTCGGATGCACTACCGACTGAGCTTACAAGACCAGTCAATTTAATGTAATGAGTCTTTGATACATATAACAAGGATACTTACTTTGTAATATTGGTCCTTTTCTGTAAGATGTCAACCAGCCAAGCAGATAATGGAGGTAATGTCACAACCGTGGTTACATCTTCCAAATCGTACTGAAAACAAAATAACTGAAAATGTCAGTTTGAAAAATGATTGAATTGTAATCACACAAAGAGCTATTTGACATCAACAAAAGATAAACATCCATTCCATTAAGTACATGTAATTCTTATTGATGGAGGAAAAACTAAAACATAAATCCGAGTTGAATCACTGATGAATCAAGTGTAGAGTCAACCTATTTCATAAAGTAAAAGGTAAAGTTTCTCACTAAAATGTTTTTGGAAAAAGCTGGTTTTGGACCCTCAGTTGTGAGATACAAGTGACTTTGAGACGGTGCTTTAATCAGGGAACTTCTGGTATGAAAACAGGATTTTATGTGGAATGACAATAAAATCAAAACTGTGTCACCATAGACGTACTGAAATTCCACTTCTAACACTTTGCGTGATAAAATAACGGATGTGAAACTGACAAATACAGATGTATATACCACGACATCTGCTGTTTAAACATTGTCATTCATACCTGTTGACTATGGAAGGTCATTTCTGCCAAAATGGCAGCCATGATGGTTGCCATGACTTCATGCAATAATAAGTCGTTTTGAGACTGGCCTTGAAACACGACCTTCATCAACTCTATAATATGACCTTTAACTTTTCCCAGGACCTGTAATATGCAAACATTAAATAAGAAGACAATTGAAGTGTACAGCATCATATCGCAGTCTTTTAAAAGCTATGATACATCCATTTTGTAAAGTTTAACTTGGATGTGACATAGTTTTTAAAAGACTGCGATTTTCCTGAATAAGGTGTAAGCTGAAAGTTTGTGAAAATAAAGAGTTTAATATAGTCATTGGTATTATATTTTCTTCCCTTTGGAAGATCGATAGTAAAAATTTATACATCAAAATAGATTATTAAGTAGGTCAAGGGCAGGGATGTTGACTTTTTAGATCTTTGACAAAAATCGAACTTGCCCTGTGTTGTTGTTATACAACTACACATCAAATATCAATAAAATTTAATTTAATAGAGATTTTTCTTAAAGTTATGTTGACATTTAAAGGTAATCGTTTTCATTCATTCCCTGAATTCTCCTAATTGTAGCAGATCTAGACTTTCAGTGGTATAAAGACACATTTAGTACAGTGTTTCGAGAATCGTTTACATGATTTAGTCACGTCACACAACATTAAACTAATGAACTTGATGTCAACGACGTCATATTTTTACACGATGTTTAACCGGCTAAATCACATCTTGTTAGACTAACCACTGGGGATCTTGGATGTGCTTTATACATGTATGTATTTCACCCATCTCTATATCACTCTTTCTTTAAACTGTGCAATGATGCATTGAGTTTGTAACTGAAGTTCATGTAGATATGGTTGGTTAAACATTGTGTAAATACTTGACGTTGTCGACGTAATCAAACTGCTCCTGGTAGTCATTACATGCGTATTTTCTAGCACTGCTGCTACAGAATGGTATTCAATATCAGTATGAAATTCAGCAATTGCATAGAGGAAATATTACCTTTTATGGCAATATAATTTTTTTCATGTGCTATATTAAATGTTGAAAATATCACAAAAGTCCACCTCTTTTTTAATACACCTCGTATGTTGATTAGAGACTGCTCTGCTCCTGCATTATACAAACATGCGCAATTCCTTCATTTTTCATACAAATGCTTTGATGTTAGCAACGGTTACAGATAAAAGACTGGACTTCATTTTAAATTGGTCTCAATTTGATATTGATGACATCCGAATTATGAGGACAGTCTGTTAAAAAAATAGAAAAATACTAACCTGAAAACTTTAACCTAAGGTATTAGAAATTAAACTATGAAAGCTTTGCTAACTTTGCTGTTTGTATACCTTAATATGAATGTATTGCTGTTTGTGTACCCTAATATGAATGTATTTATGTTTGTATACCCAAATATGAATGTATTGCTGTTAGTTTACCCTAATATGAATGTTTGTATACCCTTATATGAATGTATTGCTGTTTGTATACTCTAATATAAATGTTTTATACCCTTATATGAATCTATACCCTAATATGAATGTATTATTGTTTGTATACCTTAATATGGATGTATTGTTGTTTCTATACCCTAATATGAATGTATTATTGTTTGTATACCTTAATATGAATGTATTGCTGATTCTATACCCTAATATGAATATTTTTTATGAAGTGAACAATAAAAGTAGTTTGTTGAGAAACAAATAAAATGCTGAACTAAACACAAAACTTTAATTATCCTCTGCCAACGCCATTATCATGCCAGAAAGACAAGCTAAAAAGCAGTGAAGTTACTTTAACACTTTGACTTGGGTAGTTCTTGACAGAACTGGCTTCACAAACATTCTAATGAGAGCTTGTGGTATAATGTCACCATGACAACCATTGCCAGTGTCGTCACTTTTCGGTGAATATTTGGAAACCATGTGACTTGGTACAAACATAGAGGTATATCAGGTAGAAGATGTAGTTCACCATCTGTAACAATAAAACAACAGTTAGATATACATTGTACAAGTTTGATATACATTGTACAAATTAGATATCAATTGTATCAGTTAGATATACATTGTACAAGTTCGATATATATTGTACAAGTTCGATATACATATATATACAATGTACAACTTAGATATATATTGTGCAAGTTAGATATACATAGTACAAATTATATATACATTGTACAAATTAGATATACATTATACAAGTTAGATATACATTATATCAATTCGATATAGAGTGTACATGTTAGATATACATTGTACAAGTTAGATATACATAGCACAAGTGAGATATACATTGTACAAATTAGGTATACACTGTACAAGTTAGATATACACTGTACGATTTAGATATACATTGTACGAGTTAGATATATATTGTACAAGTCAGATATACATTTTACGAGTTCGATATACATTGTACAAGTTAGATATTCATTGTACGAGTTAGATATACATTGTACGAGTTAGATATACATAGCACAAGTGAGATATACATTGTACAAATTAGGTATACATTGTACAAGTTAGATATACACTGTACGATTTAGATATACATTGTACGAGTTAGATATATATTGTACAAGTCAGATATACATTTTACGAGTTCGATATACATTGTACAAGTTAGATATTCATTGTACGAGTTAGATATACATTGTACGAGTTAAATTTACATTGTATGAGTTAGATATACATAGTACAAGTTAGATATTCATTGTACGAGTTAGATATACATAGTACAAGTTAGATATACATTGTACAAGTTAGATATACATTGTACGAGTTAGATGTTTATTGTACGAGTTAGATATACATTGTACACGTTAGATGTAGTGTGTACATGTTGGATATACATTGTACAAGTTAGATATACATTGTACGAGCAATATATACATTGTACGAGTTAGATATACATTTTACGAGTTAGATATACATTGTACGAGTTAGATATACATTGTACAAGTTAGATGTACATTGTACAATTTAGATATAGATAGTACGAGTTAGATGTTCATTGTACGAGTTAGATATACATAGTACAAGTTAGATATACTTTCTAAAAGTTAGATGTACATTGTATGAGTTAGATATACATAATACAAGTTAGATGTACATTGTAAAATTTAGATATACATAGTACAAGTTAGATATACATTGTACAAGATAGATATAGAGTGTACATGTTAGATATACATTGTACAAGTTAGATATACATTGTACGAGTGAGATATACATTGTACGAGTTAGATATACATTGTACAAGTTAGATATACATTTTACGAGTTAGATATACATAGTACAAGTTAGATGTACATTGTACGAGTTAGATATACATAGTTAGAGTTAGATATACTTTGTACAAGTTAGATGTACATTGTATGAGTTAGATATACATAATACAAGTTAGTTGTACATTGTACAAGTTAGATATACATAGTACAAGTTAGATATACATTGTACGAGTTAGATATACATAGTACAAGTTCGAGGTACATTGTACAAGTTAGATGTACATTGTACAAGTTAGATGAACATTGTATAAGTTAGATGTACATGCTAAATAACGATATACAAGGTACAAGTTAGATATACATTGTGCAAATTAGATATACATAGTACAAGTTAGATATACACTGTACAAGTTAGATAAACATTGTGCAAGTTAGATATACATTGTACAAGTTAGATATACATTGTACATGTTAGATATGCATTGTACAAGTTAGATATACATTGTACAAGTTATATATGCATTGTACAAGTTATACATACATTGTACAAGTTAGATATACATTGTGCAAGTTAGATATGCATTGTACAAGTTAGATATACATTGTGCAAATTGGATATGCATTGTACAAGTTCGATATACATTGTACATGTTAGATATACACTGTGCAAGTTAGATATACACTGTACAACTTATATATACATTGTACAAGTTAGATATACACTGTTCAAGTTAGATATACATTGTACAAGTTAGATATACACTGTACAAGTTAGATATACATTGTACAAGTTAGATATGCATTGTACAAGTTAGATATTCATTGTACATGTATGTGGCCTAAATTAAAATACTATTTGTTTGTCAGTTAGATATACACTGTATAGGTTTTTGGCCTAAATTATAATATTTTTTTTTGTCATTGATGTACCCATCATTTTCATCTTGTGAAAGTAGTAGGTAGGTCAATTATTATATACTTTTTTGGTTTTGTAAAACAAAACATTTAATTTATAGCTTTTCCTTGTTCCTTGCACATTTCCTCATTAAAGCAGCATAACCTGTAACTACAGATGTTTTAATTTATAAGGAAATGAACAAGATATTAATGAATGACAAACATTTTCGTAAATTTTCATCACCTTCAGTGGTTTTTTTTTTTATTGAAACCCAATTTTATGGATTGGACAAACCGTTTAAGGAGATCTGTACACTCAATAAATTAGAGCATATATATCACAAGGATATCGAGGTCAAGTTGTATAACCAGCCAATTCTCTGACCAGTGAATATCCAGAGAAGTATGACCCTCGACTTTGCCAAATCTGCAATGGTCACTAAATATATTAGAGAATATGTATTACTAGTACATCGAGGTCAAGTTGGATAACGTGCCAGTTCTTGGGCAAGAGAATATTAAGATAATTATTGCCCTTGACTTTACCAAATCTGCAATAACACTAAATGTATTAGTGAATATGTATTACTAGGACATCTAGGTCAAATTTGATAGTCGGCCAGTTCTCGGGCAAGTGAATATTCAGATAATTATGGCCAAACTTATACCAAATTTATCACCAGTAACGTAACTAGAATATGTATTACTAGGACATCGAGGTCAGTTTGGATTACTTGCCAGTTCTCTGGCCAGTGAATATTCAGATAATTATCGCCCTTGACTTTGCCAAATCTGCAATGTTCTCTAAATGTATTAGTGAATATGTATTAGTAGGGCATCTAGGTCAAGTTGGATAACTTGCCAGATCTCAGGCCAGTGACTATTCAGAGAATTATGGCCCTTGATTTCGCCAAATCTGCCATGTTCACTTAATGTATTAAAGGATATGTATCACTAGGACATCGAGGTCAAGTTGGATAACAGGCCAGTTCACGGGCCAGTGAATATTCAGAGAATTATGGCCCATGACTTTGCCAAATCTGCAATGTTCATTAAATGTATTAGTTAATATGTATTAGTTGGGCATCTAGTTCAAGTTGGATAACTTGCCAGTTCTCAGACCAGTGAAGATTCAGATAATTATCGCCCTTGATTTTGCCAAATCTGCCATGTTCACTAAATGTATTAGAGAATATGTATCACTAGGACATCGAGGTCAAGTTAGTTAACCGGCCAGTTCACGGGCCAGTGAATATTCAGAGAATTATGGCCTATGACTTTGCCAAATCTGCAATGTTCACTAAAAATATTAGACAATATGTATTGCTAGGACATCTAGGTCAAGTTAGATAACCAGCCAGTTTTCAGGCCGGTAAATATTCAGAGAATTATCGCTCTTGACTGTGCCAAATCTGCAATGTTCACTAAATAATCAGCCACATTTACAAGGAGTCTCCATTTTCAACCACAATAAGGATGTGACGAACGACAACAATACATATATTTTGAACAGAATGGTGACTTAAAATTACCGGCCATGAATGTTTCCTGACGGTCACTAATGACACTTCATTTTATACTTATGTACATGTAATGAATGATATTCAGTCTTGTAGATTACCGGAAATAAAATTAACGTTTATTGAAAATGTAACAGGATAAAATACCGGCTGGGATGCTGATATACAAGTTCAATATATGGTGAGGATCTAGATGTGTGTGAGTCGGCAGGGGGCTCTCACTTGTAATTTTTTTAAGTATTTTCAAATGCTTTGCTGGTTGTTCTGTCCATTTACGTTGTATGCATTCTAGTACTTATATTTGAGCGTTGATTGTCTTATGATTTACACAGTTGTTATTTTATGATACCCTAGATATTTCTCGAAACTGGTCAAATCAGATACCGTTGACCCTTGAATCATAAATTCAACATATTAAATTTACTGTCCTATCGGTTGACATCTACCCATTTAATTAACTTTCCTATTGTTTCACATCAACCCATTTAATCCACTTTCCTATTGATTTACATCAGCTCATTTAATACACTTGCCTTTGATTTACATCAACCCGTTTAATCCACTTTCCTATTGATTTACATCAGTCCGTTTAATACACTTGCCTATTGATTAACATCATCCTATTTGATACACTTGTCAATTGATATACATAAGTTCGTTTAATACACTTGCCTATTGATTTGTATATACCCGTTTAATACACTTGCCTATTGATTTACATCAACCCGTTTAATACACTTGCCTGTAGATTTACATTAACCCATTTAATTCACTTTCCTATCGATTAACATCAACCCATTTAATTCACTTTCCTATTGATTTACATCAATCCGTTTAATACACTTTCTTATTGATTTAAATCAACCCTTTTAATTCACTTTCCTATTGATTGAAATCAACCCATTTAATTCACTTGCCTATTGATTTACATTAACCCGTTTAATACACTTGCCTATTGATTTACATCAACCCATTTAATTCACTTTCCTATGTATTTACATCAATCCGTTTTAAACACTTGCCCATTGATTTACATCAACCAATTTAAGATACTTGCCTACTGATAAACATCAACCCATTTAATCCACTTTCCTACTGATTTGCATAAACCCGTTTAATATTCTTGCCTATTGATTTAGATCGACCCGTTAAATACACTTGCCTACAGATTTTCATCAACTCATTTAATACTCTTGCCTATTGATTTACATCAACCCATTTAATACATTTGCCTATTGATTTGCATCAACCCGTTTAATACACTTGCCTATTGGTTTACATCAATCTATTAAATCAACTTTTCTATTGTTTCACATCAACCCATTTAATCCATTTTCCTATTGATTTACATCAACTCATTTGATACACTTGCCTGTTGATTTACATCAACCCATTTAATACACTTGCCAGTTGATATACATTAGTTCGTTTAATACACCTGCCTATTGATTTGCATAAAACCATTCTCGGCAGTATCCCAGACAAGAGCACTAACAGCATAAAAACGATTGTAAATTCTAAGTTTAAGACACTGTCCAATAAAAAAAGCAAACGTGACGTGAAACACTTGAACGGCATTATGATTAAGTAACTTAAAAAACAACACCAAGAAATATAAGTACAAAGGAATGTATTTAAATATACATGACCTTGACACTGAATGTGTTTTGTTGTAGAAGTTTCAGATGGTTACTCTCCAAGCGTTTATATCACTACCCATTAGGTAAAATTACAAGAAATACAAATGAGAGCAACCATCTGGAACTAAAACACAAAATCGACATCCGCCCAACTAACAGCCCTTCAGCACAGAAAGAAAAAGACAACGAAATGGTAAATTACCGGGATTTTAAATAGAATAGAGATATTCTTAAAACCAAAAACTAAATCAAAGTATTATAAGTACTGGTGGCCGGTGCATGTTTTTATAGGGAATATTTATTGAAAGTTCACGAAGAAAGTATAATAAGGAAGAGTGTTTTTAATTTTTCCCTTTCTTAACCAATTATTGAATTTATTTTTCACAATACAGTAACAACAAATGGTTGAACAATTTGTTTTCTAGGCACAAACACTCTTTTTGTCTAACAACTTCAGTCTACAGTAATGACATAATTTCAGATTGTCATATCTCTCCTACAGTGAAAGTTTTGTCACAATGCATTTAAATATTAGTTTGTCTGGCGACTCAAAAACTGACCACAGAGGACATATCATGAGATGATGCTACACCCCACATATCTTGACCATGTACTGTCGTCGGAGATTTTTGAAATTAAAAAAAAATACAAGAGGCCCAAGAAGGTCTGTGGACACTCTACTGGTAGTGGTTGTTGTTTTATGTAACAAATTCGACTAATCAGTTTTTGAAACTTCACAAAATCAACTCTTTTTGGGTCCCTCCGGCTCCTTATGGAATTTCAATCCTCTATATGTAACAAAAAGTATTTGCTTATTCTATACAATGGTTTAAATCTCAAATTTAAAATTGTTTTTTGCAAAAGTGCTGGAGAAAATGAGAATTTTCTGCTCTCCCATATGGAGTACTCGTATGTAAAACACTAAGTCCCCATACAAATCCCCTATCCATTCAAGCCACTGGATGCGTATAAACTTCATATCCTATACCCATAGGGATAATTTTATATAAAATATAAACTGATTTGACTGACCAGTTGTTGAGAAGAAGATTTTTTAAATTATTCAATTTAAATCATTTTGAGACCCCACCTGGCCCCTTATGGAAATTAAATCTTGCTTATTAAACCACATATTATTTGCTATAACTAGAAAAAGCTTCAGAACTCAAACTGAATAATAATTCTGCACAAATGGATGGAAAAAATGTGAATTTTCCGTTTTCCTATATACTTCCTATGTAAAACTCAAAGTCCCGTAATAGGGCCCCTATAAATACTAGCCCCTTGATTTGTAAAAACTTTAAACCCGTATTCATAGGGATAATTTATATCAAATATGAACTAATTTGACTGACCGGTTGTAGAGAAGAAGATTGCTGAAAAGTTTCAAATTAAAGCCTTTTTGTGACCCCACCTGGGGCCCCTTATGGAAATTTAATCTTGCTTATTGAACCAAATTTTATCTGCTATGACTAGACAATGCTTCAAAACTCAAACTGAATAATATTTTTGCATAAACAGGTGAAAAAATGAGAATTTTTTCGTTTTCCCATTGTATCCCTATGTAAAACTCCAAGTCCCCTCACAGAGCCCCTATAAATGCTAGCTCCTTGATTCTTATCTTCACAACGCGCCATCGTATAAGGCCTTCTGGCCTTTGGCCAGTAGAGCTAACAAGAGACCTTTGGGCCTTAATGGTCACCTGATTATCCTTGATGACATAAAGCTAAATAAAACATAAGTATTAACCGTCATGTTAGCAACAACAAATCACACCAAAAACCATCCAAATGAGTAAACAGTCATAAAAAATAACAGTTTTTGTCATTCTCTCTTGTATAGATTTAGTCAAGTGGGCCCCACCCCAGGGTCAAACTGTGAGACCCAGGGGCATGCAATTCACATTTTTATAAAGGATCCATTGGCGTCCATAATTATGCTCACCAATTGTTTCCCAGTGCTTCCTATAATAAGATTTTTAAAGTTGACCTTGAATTTGACTGTTTTGGCCCCGCCCCTAAGACCTTATGGGGATGGGGACATTGCAATTCACATAGGTATTAACTGTCAGGGCAGCAACAACAAATCACACCAAAAAACATTCACATAAGTCTATTCAGTCATCAGTCATAAGAAACAACGTTTTTGTCATTTTCTCTTATATAGATTTAGTAAAGTAGGCCCCATCCCCAGGGCCAAACTGTGAGACCCAGGGTCATGAAATTCACAATTTTTATAAAGGACCCATAGGCGTCCATAATTATGCTCACAATTTGTTTCTGAGTGCTTCCTATAATGAGAAGAACTGTAAGGAATGCCGTAATAATAAGACTGAAAAAGTCCTCACTTTTGCCGATTGTCCTCAATTTGATAAGCTGATAACCAGCTATCAGTATCAGGAAAAAATGACGTCTTCAGCATCAGTCACGTCGCTGTTATACAAACGTATTTCTACATTACAAGCCAAATAACTAGTCTGTAAAGCAGATCCAGCTCTCTTGATTGGGTCCGTAAACTAGGGATAGGATTTGAGCACTTTGATTGGTCAGTTGAATGACGTCACGGTTTGGTAAGCGTTGAAAAGCTATGAATTGTGGGGCAGGCATGGAATTCCCTGCCTTTTCATTGGGGGTTCATAGACCTGATTCGGGAGATATCAGGACAGGGATAGACTACCAAATAACCCACATATTTGCAAAAACAATGTTTTTAAAAATTATTGCTATGAGCATATATAGATTAATAGACGAAGTTTATCATTTAATCTATGATTCAATTGATTAATAGCTAAATACGCTTAAATTCAATTCAATTTTCAAGCATATTCTATGAAACTACTTTTTTATCAGCTAAGTGGATTTAATTCCTCTCAGCTGAGTTGTAAGTTTTTAGTAAAGGCGACGGGTGACTTCAAAATAACGGCTTTAACCAGTGCTTACGCACCGGCCAAAAATTGGTAATTGTGATCAGCAGCATGACATTCATTTAATCGTTTGTTTAGTTTCAACATATTTTATTCACAAATAGTATACAATTACATTGAAAATACCACATATTAGTTAACAAATGTGTATACAATTATGAAAGGGATTCAGAAGAAAGCTTACAGCTTTTGTGAATCTGTCTCCCAAAATCAGTCTATTAAATATGTGACAGTATTACAATTATATATATATATATATATATATATCAATGAATGATAGTATAAGGATCTGTAGATGTTCCTACATATTATATATAGAGATATAAATTTCTTAATAGAATATGTCAAGAAACTTTGCATATTGTAACAAACAGAGAGAGAGAGAGAGAGAGAGAGAGAGAGAGAGAGAGAGGGAGAGAGAGAGAGATGGGTGGAATCGTTTGTTTCGGAGCAGACTGTTCAAAACATCATTTTTATAATATAGTGTGTAAAATTTAAGAACAACATAAAAATATATAACGAGGAACATTTCAATGACCATTAGCATATTATTAACTTCATAGTGCTTAGACGTTTTAACAGTACTTTCGATTCGTTTGTGCACATATAACACATATGCACGCACACAAGCATGCACACATACACATGTACTGAAGCTTGCACAACTAGTATCCACTGTGCATACACACACTCCAACGAAAGTACAAAAGCCTACATAAGTAGTATATACTTAGTTAAAACTATTTAATGCGTGTAGGACACATCCTATATCGTGGTTAATACATATGTGCCGCCGTTTTGACCCCTCTTTTGGACATATGATGTAGAGTTTTGCCCACTATTCTTTTGGACATAATATGTAGAGTTTTGACCCTCCTTTCTGTACACATAATTATACTTTTCAAAATGCCAACTGTTCTTAATAAGAAAGTTGAAATGTATAGTTGTGTTAACGTTTTTCACAACAATATATTTTCTTCAAATACAAAAAAGATATTATTCTTATTAATTCTTGTCGCAGTTGAGTAATTTTGTTTTGACAACAATGGACAATTATTTGCATCTATTTCCTGTTGGAAGACAATGTCTGACTTAAATAAAAACCATTATAGTAAAGGACAATACTACCAATTGTTTGGGAATTTGTGATTCGTATAGTAACTAAGACGTATACGGGGGGGGGGGGGGGGGGGGGGGGGGGGGGGGGGAACGCACCAACTTACGTCAAAACTCACGTAAATCTCATTTACAAAATGTGTATTCTGCCACTAAAATGAACAAAACCCCAAACCTTGCACAACCTGATTTCTTTCATTTTTTCTCTAATCTCACTCTCCATTTCCATTTTATTTCCCTCAATCTCTCTCCTATTTCCTCCCTCACTATATGTATGACTTTGTTTTAAGTTCTAATTCCACCTTTCTCCTTTCTCCGTTACTAACTTTCTTTTTTCTTCTTCCCTTTAACTATATTATTTTCTTTTAACTCGGTGTACATTTCCTTTCTTTTTTCCTCCTCTCTTTCTCCCTACAAACTTCCACATTATTTTTTCTTTATATTTTTCTTTATATCGATAAGACATAAACCCTAAAATATGGCTGTATTGTTTATGTCAAAATATATCAGATGATTAAATCGTTGACATAATTAAGTAATAATCAATAAATGTTTTTGTTCTGAATTAATAAAACGAGATCAACTTGAAAAAAGAAATAGTCGAATTCAAAAGAAATATATGAACTTTTTTTTACTAACCCCTTTTGACTGCACACAATAATGAAGATATATAATTTTGAAGAATTGCCGTGCAAAGATGATGATCAAGTTATTTCATTCTATATGAAAATCACATAAAAACTTTAATTTAGTTCAGAAGGAGGTCTAAAAACGCCAAATGTGCCACCCACAAGTTATTCAAATATCAACAGTATATTATGTATGCTTATATGTTGCTGGTATAAATCACGCAGGTTCTTTTGAATTCTAGCCTAGGAAGACAATTTGAAATATCACCGCTGTCAGACAGACAGACAGACAGACAGACAGACAGACAGACAGACAGACAGACAGACAGACAGACAGACAGACAGACAGACAGACCTGTCTTCTTCTGACACACATCTCACCATTATTATTTAACAACTCTCATCTCGTAACACGCAATCTCACAATCATTAACACTACATTTTTCCCCGATTTTTTGTTTACACTTCGTAAGATTTTTTTTTTAATTCCGAACACAAAATGTTTACGTTGAAGGGAGAAAGAGGGGAGTGAAAAATGGAGAGACAGAATGAGTTAGAAAGAAAATAAACAGTTAAGTGGATGGAAAAAAAGAGAATAAGAAAGAAATGTGTGAAGGAGGGAGATGGAAGTCGTGATTGTGGCAGATAAACTTGATTTTATATAGAGAGTGTATAATAAAAAAGCTGTCCACCCATGCCTTATTTAATCAGGCTAGTATTTTATAGAGCGCACCACATGATCGTCAGCTGATTTGTACTGTTGATAAAACAGGCAGGCTTATGATAAAAAATATGTCGGATTTGTACAACTCGTGCGAACTTGGCAGTGGAACGGTTTTACACGTTTTATTCAATCATTTTTTTCAATCTGGTGGTCCGGATTCGATTCCTGGCATAGGCCTTTTTTTCCTTTTTTTTATGATTACAAATCAGGTAAAAAAAATTGAATCCATTTTTTTGTGGTAATTCAATATTACAAAACATATCTGCAGATAAGTTTTCTTGTTGTTGCTTTAAAAAAATTCAAGCTCGAGACTGTTTTAAACATAATTTGTAAAGAGAAAAAAATCATATCTACGCGTTATAACAAATATAGACAATAAATTGTGCTATCCTAATGATTTTAAAACACTATTCTTCATTGGACTCCATTTCAATGGCGGATCTACTCTTTAAAAACCCGTTGCACCCCCTAAGTACGCCTCTCTAAACTCAAATGCTGGATCTGCCCTTACATTTCACTTGGCAGGTGCATACATGTTTAGGGATTAAAATTATACTTTTTATTTAAAACTGTTTTAGATCTATATATTATATATATATATATAAATAAATATTTCTACACGTTATAAAAGCATTCAAAATGATTTTAAAACTCCCTTTAGTCTGGTGCACTACCCTCCATAACGTAACGGAATGAAGTTGGGCAGGGTACCAGACTAAACTCCATTACCGTAGACTGATAGCCTCTTTACATCTCCATTGTGCACTAACTCCATTTCGTATGGCATGTGCATGCATGCACAGGCCACATCTTACTATAGATTTTGGATAGCTATATATAGTAAATAATTATTTACTGTATACATATTCAAAAGCTATAGTAAGATAGGGCCTGTGCATATGCATGTGTATGGGATTATATCATGTGGGACTATTTCAGACATCCCACTGGCTTATCGGGAGAAGTTCCCCCTTGATATCGACCGTTTTAACTGGCTAAAGCGTTATATTTGGTTTACATGAAAACATATAGGAAAAATTTGATTTTATCGTTATAACTTTTTCATTATTAAATTGTCAACCTATTACAACGTCTAGTCATTAAGTTAACAATATAACCTTTATTATGATAAAATAAAAATTTAAATAAGTTTATGCCTTCTTGCTTCCTTTTTAATTTTATAACAGCATATATGCTCTTTATATGTTCTATATAAAAATACTCAAAACACGTTTTCGGCCACTTTTAATGTCTTATAAACCTTAGTTGTGATTTTTTTGCTAACCTATTACAACGTATTCGTTTATTGCAAATTAAATTCTCTTTACAATGATATTTAAATATAAAAAATATATTAATTGCATCTTGCTTCCATTTTGATTTGAAAATGAGATAAAATGTAATTCTGATTTATTTTCCGTGTAACCAATACAGCCTACTATTTCAGCCAATATATAGCGTATTACTGTACCCCACGCAGCTGTTGCCGGTCAGCGCCGAATGTGTATAAACACATGGTGACATTGCAAGTTGTGTATAGTTTTAAAGTGTGTTATTTTGTTTTAATATATTGTAAAGCAAAGCTTTATATTAATTTCATATTTTTAACTAAAAAACTTCAAAAAAACGTTCAAATTAAAATATATTTCTTATGTAATCGTAAACATTATTTAATTGTCTATTTTTAGCACAAATTTATAGTTATAAAATAATTCAGTGGAGATGAAAAAAAAAAAGAATAAAGAATATGTATAATTGAGATACTATATTGTATCAAAACCCACAACACCATCACACGGACTCAGGGTCAAACAATATCGATATAGACGGAGACCCTAACAATGTAGATAGAGACTGAGAGCCAAACAATATAGACGGAGACTGAGAGACAAACAATGTACATGGAGACTGAGAGCCAAACGTTATAGATGTGGATGTAGACTGAGTGTCAAACAATGTATATGGAGACTGAGAGTCAAGCAATGTATATGAAGACTGATAGCCAAACTATGTAGATGTACGCTGAGCATGTGGTATTGTTTGTCAAAGTATAACGCAATGTAATGTTTTCTTAGATATAGTTATTGTCCAAAGAAAATGACGGAATGAATATATTTTTGCGGTTAGCTAGTATAGCAAATAGCCTAGCTTTAAAATCCTCACCAAATCTAGTGGAATGTTGTTGTTTTACAATTGCTACAATCGCCGGTCGTGGATGATTGAGCGCCTTTTACTGCCTCTCTCTCTATCTTTCATATGTCTAATAAAGTAACCTCATTATGTGTTTGAACAAACTATGTGCTATGATTGTGTGAATAAGTGCTCAATGTCTAAGTGGCGGTGTAGCGTAATAGGTAAGGCGTGCCCATGTCACTCCAGAGGTCTAACATTCGAGCCTGCCTAGCGACATTTTTCTTTTGTTCATAAAAAAGCTCAAGGTATTCGTGTTATTATTTTTATCTTTATTTTAAAGAATTAAGTTATAAATGTATATACATTCAATTCCTTGAACCGCACCTGCGCTCCCCCTTTAAACTGAAATCCTGGATTTGCCCCTGTTAAGCGACATAAAAATGTTTTCCCGCTGGAGAAACGAACAACGACCTTCGGAGAGAGAATCAAGCGCGAACAACTGCTCTATTGATCAATATCAACATCAACCGAACAGCCCTAGAATTCCATCACATAGATATATTTTAACAGATTCATAGGTGAGACAGATGTTTGATACAGGCATTGTCTGGACGTAACACCCATTTAAGTTGATCGAGCACTTTGATTTTTCTTTAAGTTAAACTCCATTAAATAAAGGCAGTGCGTGAACCAATAAATTTTGGCATGGGAACTTGCGTAGTTCTAGATGGCTGTGGTTTCTGATTGATCAAAAATGCCGATTGGACGCATTATTGTTATTTTTATTAATTTTTATGAATTAACAAATTTAGATTAAAAAGAAAATAAAATCTTGAATAATCGTTTCGGTTATATTTTGGTACAATTATGGCAGTCAGGGAACTGTTGCATATTTGAAAAGAATGTTAACAAATGTGGTGGCATTCAAGCCAACTTAACTGGCATAAAGTATTAATTTTTTAAAATTTTTTTTAACTAAGCTGATTCTGAAAGATTGATTAACAATTAACAGCTGTTGTAAGGGAACTGGGTCAAACAATACTTAAACCATTATACAATAAGTGTACGTAAAATTAGAGTTTAACCTTAAAGTTTGCTTTCAAATTCAAGAAAAATTCAATAGCGTTCCAACAACATTCACACTATTTAAGCACGTGTTAATCAGTATCATTTTCATAAATTGTTTCTTTACTCTAAATACTTTCTCCTTCTGCATGTGAGTCGGATGCTCTACCACTTAACCACTGCTGTGGTATTCGACTATTCAAAACTGGTCATCAACGGAAATTTAAATATCCATCATCTTTCAGAGATACAAGAGGACAAACCAGAAGGAGAATCTGTTTTGACAAGAGAAAGTGATGATGGAGTAAAATGAGTGTTGCTAGAAAGATGAACAATAAATAACTTTCACCGGGATTCGAACAAGAATCGCCTGAATAGTAATCATGAACTGTATTTTCTTCACTACAAAAGAAAGTTACGATACCACTGGTATTAGAACGGATATAAAACCAACTTTTATCTGAAATGGATTTGCGTACGCGCTATGCTTATTGTATGAACCATTATAAAAAGAATAATTATCAATAAAAAATGCAATGAAAAAGTAATATGTACGGAAAATAGCTCCAAAATGACGGCAATTTAATCCGGACTGACTTAGGATAATCGGCGAAGATCCTCGAATGAGTGGATATGTATAAACTTCACTAAACTGACTTTTAACATTTAATAAAGAGGCTTGATATTTTGCTATGCTTAATTCTACTTTTAACCAGGGATCTCTGTGACTGATTACTCAAAAGAGCAGTCGACTAGTGACGGCCTATCTCTCGCCGTTAAAGCCGTTCGGCTTCAATCGGTCCAAAAACTCCATCGGAGAAAGTATACGATTTACTTGCGGAAGGAAAGTGGTTCTACTCAAATCTATCATGAAGTCTTCGTCAACTAATAAAACTAGATATGGAGTACATAATCAGCCATTTGTTGAAAAATGACGTTAAGCACAATTGAGGACCTCAGTGTAGATTGAACTTGAATCAACCTTGGACTTTAACGTAAAATAAAGAAACAAACAACATTATCATTATTATTAATGTTTAAAGTCATACACTTATATCAGTAACTTATATCCTGTGTCTATGTAATCTATTATAAAAAATTATATGTTAGTTTAATAGGGTATATATTTTCAATAAGAAAAAGTCATAAAATATATACATTATTTAATTAATTTTTTTTTCGCCTTCGCTGCGGCTTGAACATACGACATTCCGAGTGACAGTTAAAGACGTATGCCACTGCGCCACTTTGGAGCCTAATAATAATACAACAGTTAACACCTATTAAAGTTGTAAGATCATGAAAGGGGCGTCATTCTAGTTAACCGGAACTAGAATTAATTCATACGTTTGATATACGTTTTATGCTATGCAAATTGTTGTAACCGACTAAAAGGTTTTGCTGGTGAGTATAAAATACCTCGAAATGTGTACATAGTATCCATTTATCTTTGGCGGTTTGTTAGTACAGCAGATTGCCTAGTTTTCAAACTCTCATTAAATTGAGGTTATCCCATGTCGTGGGATGTGGTTGCCAAAAAATTGCTACAATCGCCGGTCGTGGATGATTGAGCGTCCCTTTCACTGTCTTATCTCTATATTTCTTCTGTCTAATGAAGTAACATCGTTTCCTTGTGTTTGAAGAAACCGGGTTGAGTTCAAATTTTGGTAACTGGTTATTCTAACACTTGCCTTATTTCAGTATTTCCTGCTAAATTTTCTTTCTTTATTTACTGAGAGTCAATGTAGATGCCGACTGAGAGCCAAACAATGTACATACTGATTGAGATCCAAACAATATCGATGTAGACGGAGAGCCAAACAATGTAGATAAATACTGAGAGCCAAACAGTGTAGACGGAGAATGAGAGACAAACAATGTACATGGAGACTGAGAGCCAAACTCTGTAGATGTAGACTGAGAGCAAAACAATGTAGATGGAGATTCAGAGCCAAACAATATAGACGGAGATTCAGAGCTAAACAATGCAGATGTAAACGGAGCGATGATATTTTAACTTACTTTTTCAAATTTGTTTTTATTGAAAGCATTATTTGTAAGTAAAAAATCATAAATTCTTCACGTTTTATAAACATTTAGAAAATAAGTTACGTTGTTTGTTAATTTGATATGTTTGTTGTAACAGAATTTAAACAGTGACTTAATCACACAACATTAGTGTTTTTCCTTGCAGCCGGAATGTGGCCGGGAACATATCGGGAAGCCTTTTTTTAACAGTTACCAATAAAAATGGCGCAAGTTTCAAAACATTGTTAATTTTGTAAACACAGGCAGTTGGAAGGTTGGTTTAAGTATATTGCCATTATGATATATGTTATACTTTGTTGTTCATAAAATTTTATAAAGATAGAGATATTACTTTGAAATGAAATACTATATTTAATACCAGTTGATTAACTGTCATCTGTTTTCGCGGTAAAATGGATTAAGGTAATACCATTGTTTCGAATCTAGTTGATTCTAGTTTATTATATCCCGATTATCTCTCTGCAATGCAAGAATTTCGGATTCGAATTTTGAATGGAAGTTAGATTATTGAAAATGAGATATTTCGAGATTTTGTGTAAATACAAGAGCGTTCACAAAATCTCAATCAGTTGCCTTTCCTTCTCTATATAATTCCTTGCTAGTCATCCATTAAAAAAATCTAAATTTCTTTGTATTCATTTTATTGCAGCAGTATTCTAAATAGAAACACATACTTAAAAATACACCATTCATGATTGTCAAACTTAAAAAAAATCAACACAGGAGGGGACACTCCTCCTGTACCCACCCCTCCCATTTTTAGCAGCATGCCTTCAAAAATTCCTGAGGGGAACCCTGTAGATATACACATACTGGTAGATATACACATACCAGTAGAAATACCCATACTGTTAGATATACACATACTGGTAGATATACACATACTGTTAGATATACACATACTGGTAGATATACACATACTGGTAGATATACACAAACCGGTAGATATACACATACCAGTAGAAATACCCATACTGTTAGATATACACATACTGGTAGATATACACATACTGGTAGATATACACAAACTGGTAGATATACACATACTGGTAGATATACACAAACTGGTAGATATACACATACCATAGAAATACCCATACTGTTAGATATACACATACTGGTAGATATACACATACTGTTAGATATACACATACTGGTAGATATACACAAACCGGTAGATATACACATACTGGTAGAAATACCCATACTGGTAGATATATACATACCAGTAGAAATACACATACCGGTGAAAATACACGTACAGGTATGTATACACATACCGCTAAAAATACACAAACTGGTAAGAATTAAAACTGCTTTCTTTCTTTGACAGGGTGCTGACATAATGGTGAAACGAGACGAGCTATTGGCTGTTGTTGACAAGAACAGTGAGGAAGACCTAATAGAATTTGTTAAACAGGTATGTCTAGATTATATAACATACAAAAGCAAAAGATGATTGACAATTTGTAGTTAACAAAGCAACTAAACTCCTTTTAAAAATATCTGTATCCATTATGGTTAAATAAAACACATAATATACATGTAAGAACAATTGCTTAACCCTTTACCTCATATAGACGCCTTTGGACACCTATAATATTGAAAGCATTAATTCAACACATATCAGCAATGGGTGAATTATGTTTATTTTAACAAACAGAGTGGAAATCAGTGCAGGAAGTGTTCAGATTGCTCGTTAAGAGCAATCTGAACTCTTCCTGCACTGTTTTCAAAGGCCTTCTGTGACTGGTGTGGGAAAACGCGTATCTATGAAGTAAAGGGTTAAAGGTTGATTTCTTTTATTTCTTTATAATATATCAAACAACCAGGAATTGATTACAATAGGAAGCGTTGTTATTTTAGGGAGGTTAAAGTGTCTCACACCACTATTACATTTCCCATAGGGCTCCATTGTAACATTTATATCCAAAACAGAGAGAAACATTAAATTCTGCAGCATGTGTCTGGGCTCAAATTCTTCAGTGGTTCAAGATATGCAATTATAAAGGAATAAAAAAATATACCTTGACCAGGTTGGGTTTTTTTAAATTCAATGCTGTTGTGAGACCTATCAGTTTCCAGAGTACATGTAATAATATGTCAACTATTCGCCCTAGATGCGGTTTGAACCAACAATTTTGAAATGACACAGAATTGTCCAGAAAGCTGGTATCAGCATAAAATTTTCAGTGGTGATTTCTAAAATACTGACCATTTAAATCATGCTAGCAAAAAACAAACCATTGCAGTACAAAGCCCTGAAAAAAGAAGAAAAAGAGAACTAAAGTTTTATTTCTACCTCCTTCATCTGTAGGTCCGGAGTACTCAAGGGGGATAATAGTGGTGTGAGTCCTGAAAGCAGATAAATTCAGACAGTTGGTGTTTGAATACTAAGCATCTGTTAAAGTTTAATATTAACACTGAAACTGTGACCAGGTGAAGATTTAAACTTGCAACCCCCGGAATGACAGTCAAGCGCATTACCAACTAACCTAACAGTAACTGGGCCAGGCTTAATTCAGAGAGATATTTTACATGAAAATGATTCCACCTGTAGGAAGTCAAGGTTCTCGTAAAAGTCAGATAGATATTCACATGAACCATATATGACTGAACAAACTACTGCTGGGTATAAAAGTTAGTTCTCTTTTTCTTCTTGTATGGTCTTAACTTGTCTTGGTTTTTAAAATCTAAATATTGGTTATACAGAGTTTGTTAAAGCAGTTATTCACTAAAATGTTCCATTTGATATAAATTTATTATGATTTGTATGCATCACTTTTAAGGGTTGTCGAGTGGTCTAAGGCACCGTCTCTATTTCATTTACCTCTGACTAATAAGGTTATAAGTTTGAGTCCCATTCACTCCAACAACTTTACGTGAGAAAGATTGCCAGTTACTTGCGGAAGGACATGGTTCTACTCGGATTTATTCTGAGGTCTTCCTCCACCAATAAGACTGGATAGTTCATATGTAAATAACCCGAAAATGGCGCTAAACTCAATTAAAAAATTTTTTTAGAGCTTCTGTTTCCTTTTATGATCGCCTTTTGACTGTCCATCGTGCATCCGTAAACGATTGACATTTTCGACTTATTCTCAAAAAAAGCTCAATAGTAATGAAATTTTATATGCAGCTTTGGTATCTATGGATGAATCAGAATTGTGAATTGCATGGTCCCCCGCCTCCTGGTTGCATGTCCCTGGGTCTCAAGCTTTGGTCCAGGGTGTGGGGCCTACTTTACTTTATATATCTATATAACAGAAAATGACAAAAAAAACATCATTGTCGATTACTGGGTTTAACACCATTTTCAACACATTTCAGGTTATATATCTCATATCCAGTTTTCTTGGTGGAGGAAGTCCTCAGACTGAGTAGAACCATAGTGCTTCGGCAAATAACTGGCAAATTTGTCTGAATAGGCTCATTTGAATGGTTTTTGGTGTGATTTGTTGTTGCTGACATGAGGGTTAATGCTTATGTTTTATTGACAAAAGTTGAAAAATAGATTCATATAGCTTTATGTCATCAAAGTTAATCAGGTGACCGCTAAGGCCCCTGGGCCCCTTGTTTATAAATCAAACCAGATTGAGCAGAGCCAATCCATGTAACAGTATCTGACAGTTACTGTATATTTGAAGATAAAATGCCTTCTAAAATTATGCTGAACTATGATTTATAGTGGACAGATAAACATTTAAGAAATATTATTAATATTTAATACTATTAATTTGTGAAGTGTAAGAGCCACAGCGCTGCATGTCTAGCAGAAACATTTGGGAGCTGCAGCAAAAAACAGCTTGACCATGTGTGGCAGAAAACGCAAGCAATTGTAATGGAACGACTAATTGGTGTGCAAGCTGATCAGCAGACAGACAATCAGGTACTAAAAGGCCATTGTTACAATTCAAATTACCTATTTCAAAGAAACAAAAAAAAGAAAAGATTTTGAATTTAGGCCTAGAAATATTTCGTGTTTAGGCCTGATAAATTGCTAGATTCTCATCCAAATTTTTCTTAAAGAGGGATAGGGGTGATCTTTTATAAAAAAATAAATTTTTATGAAATTAAAAAGGGTTGGGCAGCATGAAAACAAGGGGGCGGGCGAGGGGGTTTGGAAGATAATCTAGCAATTAATTTATTATGGCCTTATTCTATTGATCAAAAATAAGTGAAAGTCAATCTAAAAATTAGGCATAAAAGTGAGCGCCAAGGCTCAAACTCAAACTGAATATTTAGATAAATCAAAAACAAATCCCGCACTTCAAAGTGCTTTCGAACCTATTGTTGTAGCCTTGGTCTTGTTTGAACGTTTTTTTACTGTCAGTTCAATGTAATATTAAGAATGAAAATAGAAATGGACTATGAATCTATTGTGTGGAAGTAAAAAGGAAATAAGATTAATTACTGATTAATTAAAATCTTCTTTTTTCTGTGTCAGGAGATTAGATAGGTTTTATTATCATAATTGAATGAAAGTAAATATCATTAGAGTAAAAAACTGTTAATCAATAATCATGATAGCAGTAACTGATTCTGACAATATTCTAGATTATTAGTCGGTTTAATGCTTGAACCGATAATTGACTGAAAAACTGATAATTGATTATTAAAAACTGATTATCGATTATGAAATTCCAACTGACTCCCATCACTAGATTATTGAAAAAACGTATCTGAATGACCCATAGTCAATGGCCCTGATCGTACATATTCTTCCAAGGTAAAACACCCTTAACTTTTTCAACTGCAAACTATCCAGTGTCTATACTATACTGTTGTCATGCGTCGGTGTTGCTGCCATTATTCTTCATGAATTTGACCTAGAAACATGTGCCATGTGTTTGCGATAGTAATCGGCATATTGACAATGATGACCTAATTGTTGATGTAGTAGATGCCAAACACACCAACTATTTTATTGGTACAAATTTACTACATTTATTTTCACTCCACACTGATAATATTGACACCGGGTGAATTTCTTAATACACTTGAAGTGGCAATCGCCAGTCATGTCACTTTATCAGCGTACAGTCTGAATGTATCCGTGCAGAAATTATATAAGTAAACATAGTACTTAATGAAGTTTCTATTCATGAGGCACATTTTACATGTAGGTGAGTAGAAGCGGATAATTTGATGTATACATTTTGTGTACAACAGGTACTGATGAATTTATTGTGCTTTTTCTTGTTAGTTATAAAGGTAGAAACATGCAAGATAATGCATACTTTTCACACGGAAAGATGGAAAAATGTAATCATAAGAACTGCTGAACAATATGCAAGTTGTATTTACGTTATGTACACCATCTTGGTACTTTTTTTACATTATATTTACACAGGACTCGGACACACTGTCAAGAACTGTTGATGTCACACAATGCCTGGTTACAATGTTGACAACAATGATGACACAGAAAGATGTATATGTTCCGGAAGCCATGTTCCAGACTGCTTGTCTTGTGCAAGGTTTGAATGACCAAGAATTGTTACTATGTGTCTTCCCTATCTGTGAGGCATATTGATTTTGTGCTTTCTGTCTATCTGCATCTGTCATAAATTCTTTTTTAAGATTTGGCTGAAACTGTGAGTTCTGGCTGTGATTATCCTTTTTCATTCTGGTACAATTGTTTTTGTCTGACTTACAGCCCTTTGCATTTTTGAAATTGAAAAATCATGTCTGGAGAACCCTCCGATACAAACAGAATCCAATCATTTTAACAAATCTGAACCTCCTTCACCAAGTAATGCCTTTGTAAAAAATTAATGCAAAATAAGTAAGAATTTTTAAATATCTTTTAAAGAACTGGTTAGTCAGATTTTTTTTACAGCCCTTGAATTGTTTTACATTTGCAGCAATATCAATGTTCCCTCTCGTTTTTGAGCAATTTTAATCTAATCTTCACCAAAATTGGTCAGAATATGAATTTTATTTAAAGATTTTGCTAATTGATATTGTGAAATTTGAGGTATTTGTCATATGATGGTGACGGTTTCATGTTAAATTTGTATTATTGTTATGCTCACGCCTTATTTAAGTCCCCAACTGGTTTCATCGAAGAGGACTATAGGTTTAATCTCTGTGTCTGTCCGTCCGGAAAAAATAATTGAAAAGTATCCAAGCCAGTTCTGTGCATGTAGTTGGAGGGTGATAAAGAGATAATGTAAGTCATTTTATTATTTCAGTCGGACACAATTGTAAATTGGTAAAATTGTCCATACCACGTCTGTCCATCTTGAAATATAACACATAAGGTATCCAAGCTAAATTTGTGAAACTTTGCATATATATTATGTATGTCTTAGTCTGTATCTAACTAAAATTATGTTGTTTTATCATATCTGTTAAAAAAACAAATCAGATGAGTCATGTCATATATTATACCGATAGTTATTGTACATGTATTAACAGGTCACCACACAAGTCCATTGTCCAGTCTTATTCTCCATTGATCCCCTACTTTTTTTAAGATGTCATCCCAAGCCTGCCGTTGACAGAAGATAAAGTTAAAAACAACGTTGTCAAGGTGTTCGAGGAATGGTGGAAGAAAAACCTTCATGGGAAGGAGAGCCTCATTATCACCAGCTTTCTATACCTGTTAGAGAGGAGCCTGGACCTACAACCAAAACCACTGGTATGTACACAAACATGGGCTCCTTTAAAAATAGTTTAAATTACATGTACTCAAACATGATAATTTTGTCATTATTTAAAAACAAGTCTGTTCTAGGATTATATATCAATCAACTTGATTTGGTTTGTAATGGGCATCAATTTTTGAGATGGCATGAATTCATGACAAATTTTACTTACATTGTATCCTGTATAAATGCAAGGTGAATCAGGTACTGGTTAATATTTTTGTGCCCCCCGCTATTTATATATTCATATTTGGTGGGAATAAAGAGTTGTCTGTCTACGTACGTAGTGGCACACTTGTCAACTCCATTCCTCCCAAACATACTAGCCAATTTTACCAAATTTGCTTGGAAGTCCTGTTAAAAAATTTAAATGGTAAATACCACTTTCTTGTTTTAAATAGTTTAAACTTATTTATTTTACTTGGATTGTGAAAGAAGTTCTTACAAATTAGACAAATCACGCTCGAGGTCTTCCTTGGTATAACTTGCACTAAGCATATGCAGAAAAGGTGTCTTGCTCAAGGACACCACACATAGCCATAGCAGAGGATCGAACCCAGGACCCTCCGATCATGGGTTCAGTGCTCTACCACTTGACCACACGCTCCACATTTTTTTGCCAGCTCTACTCCTACAAAACTTGTTAACTAATTTTAGTCAAAACTAGTTCGGGAGTATGATCATGAAATTTGATTACACATATTGTTAGTGTGTTAAGCCTTTCGACCTTTGGTGGCCTTTTCATTATTTTCTATGATTAATCTTGTTAGCACTCCAAAACTGTGTAACCTATTTTTGCCAAGCATGCTTAGGGGTTTCAGTATGAAGCCAGGTTGTACATATTGTAGATACAATCTGGTCCATTGATTTGTGATGGAGTATGTATCTTTGATATATATTTAATTGTTAATTGTCTCTCAACTTATTTTGACCAAACTTGATGCATAGTTGCTCTTATTATAAACATGTTCTGTTCCATCGACTTATTGCAAAGTCATTGACCTATAATTATTTTCAATTGTATTTCTTATCAACACCATTCCTCGTAAACTTCTGTATAAACTGATTATGATCACAGCTTTTAACAAACACAAAACTACCAGTATGACTTTTAGTTCGTAACTCTTCGACAGGCACATTTCCAACTAAAATTATAATTGTATTGTTACGTTCTACAGATCGCAGATGTAAAGCGAGTGTGGAGTCTGCATGAGGTCGTGACCTTGGTCGAGTTGCACAATGAGAGCAGCGACGACTTCAAGAACCTGCTGCAGAGGTGCTTCATATCTCCACAATATATGCAACAGGACGAGGTATTGGGATGACATCAAAATAATGTTTGAGACTTCTGTTGCCTTTGAAAGTTTTACTGTTAACATCCATGCTTTTACTTAGATATTGCATTATAGAAGTTGGCATATTGATCAACATAGAAATAAAAAAAGGTTTTGAAACAGATCATTTATGCATTAGATTTGATGGAGCGCTTACGATAAACACCCAGTTATACCTACCAGAATAAAGGTGTGTCAAAGTATTAATCATTGATTGGTTGATTGATGATTAATGCTGAATAAACTATTGGTTTGAATTGAATTATTGGAGATATTGTGATTTTATGGTCGTGTTTTATTTTATTGCAGGGTATAAAGTTTCTGGGATTCATTTTGAGTATAGATGAGAGATTCACAGACCTGCTACATGGTATGATAAAGAATCACCTGCTGTCGGTACCCAGGTATGCGTCTATTATTGTTAGGCAAAAAAAATTATATATCTATATAATATTATACAAATATATATAAAAGGAGATAATTGAAATCACAACAACAGAATTTCTGATATTTAGGATCTATTCAGATGCTGATTTACAATGTATGATATATATATTGAGATAATTATTTGGAGATAATTATTTGTGAACAACCAGACATAAATGTACAGACCAGACTACGGCGAGCGTGCCTAGCTACAATGCAAACTATAGATACAATATCAAGGCATCAAGCAAGTGGTTATATACCAGATATATACATTGTATGTGTGTATTTCTGGATTAATTGTTTAAAAAATAATAGGGTACAAGTAGATTAGGTGACGTAGGTAACATTGGATCCATATTTTGTCTGTATCAACTTGGGATTTAAATTAATGCATTGAGGAAATTTAAATTCTTTTTTTCTTTGATTGCTCATTTAAACATAAGATTATGATTGTTCTTAATGATAGCATGGGTATACAGGGTGACATTAAGAAAACTGGAATAATAGGTTTAAGAAATAATGGGCCTCTGCAATTTTATGAAAAATGACTTTTACATGCAACAATGTAAAAATGTAAATATATAGGAATGCTCTTTGCTCCTAAACTCACATGAACATCTATTTAAGTGTAAATAGGCAGTACAGGCCAGGAAGGCAATATTTTCAATTAAAGGATATCGGGGGCCATTTGGAAGTTTCATGCATAAAGATACATTTAAATTGTTGGTAGTCCCAATATTCTCATTTGGTTCGGAAATTTGGGGTTGTGAATATACCGACAAAAGAGAGCAAACACAGGTGCAGTTTCGCAAATACTTTCTAAGTGTTAAGGTATTAGATCTGTAATGCTCTCGGTAAAAATCGACTTACACCGTGATCAATCGTTTCTTTCTGCAACAAATTTCCGCCAGCCGGAAAACCATTCGTGGTGGCTTAATATAGTAATTTGTCACATGACAAGGTTTTTTCTCACGTGTAGTGATGTTACATTGGATTTTCCATCATGGCAGAAGAAGCTAAAACAAATTTTTATCATCGAGGTTGTTGTTTAAAATAAAAAGAAAACAAATCAGAATAATGACTATGATATCAATGTTGACCACATCTAACATGTTGGTAAAAAATCGAATTCGCGCACCATCATGTGGGTAAAATATCTATGGGGATCGAAGCAAAACAGTAATGTTATTGTAAGCATCACAATTTCTTACTTTACATATATATCTAAATAAATTGTAACTTCACAGACGTTGTGGACTCTTTGGTAAAGAGGTTAGTGCATTGGATTATAAGACTAGAGGTCGTGGGTTCGATCCCAAATTACGCTTATTTTTTTTATTTTTTTATTTTTTTTTATTTACAGAGATGGTTTGCTCAGCACATTCAACTGTAAAAGACATACATGTGTCACAAACACATCCAATTTTTTAGATAGAAATTCCAACAACTGAACCCCACCCACTCCAAATATATTTTATTGTTGTAGCTACCAGTTCTAGTTTTTATATATCATTTGCTAAGTCAAACCAATAAATACACAATTATTACTAAAGATAAAAGACAAAGTTTATGTGAAATATTTCTATTAGCAACTATCTACACCTAACATTTATAGTTTTCAAGAGAAATTATCCAGTGTTTGATGAAAATGTAGGTTCGTAATCATTGGTTGTACATTTTTATAAAATACATGTATTTCACCCTTTGGCAAAGGTTATGGCAAAAGTTTGTTTTATTTTCGTGCATAAATTAAGTACTTTTAACGATGTAGTATAGTTCGATAAACAATGTTAGAAGGGTTTTGTGATAGTAGTGGGGCTAGAATATAAGAAAATAATTATTTTTTGTAACAATATTTGGGGAAAAAAATAACATTATTTTTGGGTGGGTTGGGTAATATTTTGAATTAAACATTCCAGTCAAGTTATTAGGAATATGAAAAAAGTTTCTTATGTGTCATTACATCAGTAATATTGTTTTAATAAAAACAGTTGCCTAAATACAATATTTAACAAGTGCACATTATCTGTTTGCTGTTAGTAGATGTGGAAAAACACTATGTCGCCAAATTTGCTGCCTTTTATTTTGATACTTATCCTATAAAATACCACATTGTGAGAAAACAAGATGGTATAAGTTGTTTATCTTTATGCATTTCTCACTTCTAACAATGTGGAAAATATTGGCATACAACATTAGTGGTTAGTTATAATAGAAATGATGCTAGAACATTTTAAAACATAAAGTTTTAGAATATTTTGTGAAAAAAGTAACAATTCAAAAGTGGGGGTAGGGTAAGATTTTTAAGCTTTATAAAAAAGGAGAGAAGATATGTTAGTTTCTTTAGGTTTTGTCTATTCAGCAGTGTTGATGTCATGTAAAAATGCCTTTTATATATCATTTATAGTATATATATGAAAATTATAGCTATTTCATTGTGATTTGTAGTTGTTCATTTTTTGCTGTTTTAAGGTTATAGGCAATTTAAATAATTTTCATTTTAGACAGTAAAATCTTCTAAAATTTCAGAAATACATCTCTCATAGGATGGTGATAACTAAGTCACCAAGTTTAGGCATGGTTGCAATATTGACCATTACAGATCTAATACCTTAATTCTACTGTTAATAATTCTGTAGCTCTGGGAAAATGCCGATGACCATTATATGTAATTTATTATATCGCATGCATGAAATAATGGTATAAATTGACTCAAATGTCCAACAATCGCTATCCTAAGAATTGTTACAAAATGTTTAAATCACGAGACAATATTGGTATAAAAACTTTGGCCACAAATGTTAAAATTTTATTGCATCTAGGTTTGGTTTTAGGTATATGTGGCTAGCACAAGATGCTTGTGTCATGAACCTTTTTAACTTAACATTTAAACAAAGGATCTCAGATTGTGACTCAAAATTGGCATGACAATATCATCAACTTTCCCAGATGGGATACATATAAACATATTAAATCCTTATTGAATCCGGAAAGATATTTAAACCTTGATTTTTCTTTCAATCTCAAACGATCACTGGCACATTTTTGATGCTCCTTTCATAGATTAAACATTGAAATTGATCGTCATTTGAACATTGAGAGATAAAACAGATATGTTTTTCTGTTTTTTAAATTCCAATACACTGGTGATAGAAAACAAATACCGTGTATTTTTTAAATATTCTAATTATAGTCATGTTAGAGGAACATGTTTGTATAATTGGTATATGGGACATTCAGAGCATACAGATTTCACCTTTGTTTCTGCTTTTTGTGTTTCATTGACACTTTTTTTTTTACAGTTAATGGGTCCTCTTTGGCTGAGTTTTCTAAGGCGTCATCTCAAGATCACTTACCTCTCACCGCTAAGGTCGTAGGTTAAAGTCCAGCCCGCTCCAAAAACTTTATATGTGAAAGTTTCCAGTTACTTGTGGAAGGATGGTGGTTCTACTCAGTCTGACTCCACTATTAAAACTGGATAGGCCTTATATAACCTGAAATGTGTTGAAAATGGCGTTAAACCCCATTCAAAAAAAAAAAATTTAAGTTAAAGATGTTTGTATCAATTCTCTTACCTGTTTTTGCTAGATCCTGGCATGAAAAGTATGGGCAAATCTATTTCCGAGCATGGCAGAGAGTGACTGGTTCATTTCTGCAGAACATAGAACAGAATTGCATACAAGACCTAATGGTTCATGCTGTTAATGCCCAGGCTGTACTAGCACCGGCTCTCGAGAAGGTTAGTGATACTATAAAACATGCATGGCACATATATGTATAGTCAGGGATAGCTGTATGTTAAATGTACATGTATATATATATATATATATATATATATATTTACCAGTATACATTTATTTATAAATGGTAATTTAGATGCTTTGTTTTCATTTTAAAAAGATTTTGTTTTAGCTCAATGAGCCATTTCAGATCAATTGTGAAGAAAGCTGAAAGCTTACATGTATATGATCACTCTCGAGACCACTTCCTGGGTAGAACCAGTACTGTGTGTTTGTTTTTTGTTTTTTAAGTGACATTAAGTTACACGTCTGGTGTGAGTGGCAGACACTATCCATTACACTACCGCCCCGCTATTTTAATTGTTTGTCTGTCCGCATGTATCAGATAAGCTTAAGTGGTAGGAGGTGTGGTCTAAGACAAAAGAAAAGAATGGGTTATGGTTCGTACCATTTAGGTCATTTGTGTTTGTAATGGTCTTCGTTTTGTTCCAAAATAATGGAAGTTCCACTGAATGTTCTTACCTAGCAGATGTCCATGAGTACAAGGTACAAGATATTCCACAATTTTGTACACCTGTTTAGTGTTTAGCTTCGCTTTCAAGAGATTTTAAGATATATGGTGACGGTGTCTACTTGAGACTGTATTTTGAGCAATGCCACACTGAAGTAGCATACCACAGACAAATGGTATGTTACCCCGCCCAGTCATGTTATACTGACACCGGACTGACCATGTCCAGCACTATCCTCTAAATGCTGAGCACCATGCAAGGAAGATTCTGGTACCATATTTGAAGTCTTTGGTATGACCTGGCTGGGGATCAAACACATGACCTTTCGCGTTCGAGGCGGACGCTCTAACCCCAAGATCATTGCTGCAGTTCTCCTGACATGAGAAGGAAGCTTTTAATTGTTCTTGAAGAGAATAATGTCAAGTCACTGTTACTAAGAATAGAATAAACAGTTTTTACTCAATAATTCTAGTATCATTTAAAATTTTCAGTCTCTGAAGCTTTTTATTTCATTTACATTATATCATCCAACTTAAAAGATATTAGACATTTAAAGATATTGAAAATATTACAATATTTCACACAATGGAGTGTTACAATAACAGAGCTTTCAAAAATACAGCCCTGGATTTCAACCATGGAATGATATTTTATAGACAATATGAGGATTCCAATCAACACTGCCTTATTGTCCCCCACTATGCAAAAAGCGGGAGACACTATTTTGGGTCTGTCCTTTACACTTTTGGTTTCCTTGCAATAGCTTAAGAATGCCTATCAAATCTTTTGAAATTTTTATACAATGTTTATAATGACAAAACACAGGCTAAGTTCAATTTTCAGGATTGTGACTTTTGGCATTGTGGAGTTATGCCCCTTTAATTTGAAAAAAATAGTAACACTTTGATTTCCGTGAATGCCTATCAAATGTTTTGAAATTTTTATACAATGTTTATAATGACAAAACACAGGTAAAGTTCGATTTTCGGGTTGTGACTTTTGGCATTGTAGAGTTGTGCCCCTTTAATTTGTGAAAAATCGTAATTTCCGTTCGTCTTGTCGCACTTTTTTTGGGTTTCCGTGCAAAAAGTTTTGAATGCCTGAATCAAATCTTTTGAAATTTCATTACAATATTTATAATGATCAAACACAGGCTTAGTTCGATTTTAGGGGTTATGGCATTTGTCATTCTACACTTTATGTCCCTTTTATTTGTGAAAAATCTATTTTTTTGGGTTACCGTGCAATAACTTAAGAATGCATGAATCAAATCTTTTGAAGAAGGCCAGGGACATAAATTCACAGAATTAACTTGTGTAACATTCAAATGTAGACAATACATCTTATATTTATGTTTTTATTACAGTTGCTGGGCTATTTTCACAAGCAGAAGAAACAGCGAGGTGTAGACGAGATGCTGTATCGTCTTTATGAGCCTATCATGTGGAGGTCACTTAAGGTATGTTGTCATGGATACTGTACCTATGACTTGGAGGTCACTTAAGGTATGTTGTCATGGATATTGTACCTATCATGTGGAGGTCACTTAAGGTATGTTGTCACAGATACTGTACCTATCATGTGGAGGTTACTTAAGGTATGTTGTCATGGATATTGTAGCTATCACATGAAGGTCACTTAAGGTATGTTGTTATGGATATAGTACCTATCATGTAGAGGTCACATGAGGTATGTTGTCATGGATATAGTACATATTATGTAGAGGTCACTTAAGATATGTTCTCATGGATATTGTACCTATGACTTGGAGGTCACTTAAGGTATGTTGTCATGGATATTGTACCTATCATGTGGAGGTCACTTAAGGTATGTTGTCACAAATACTGTACCTATCATGTGGAGGTCACTAAAAGTATGTTGTCATGGAGACTGTACCTATGACGTGGAGGTCACTTAAGGTATGTTGTCACAGATACTGTACCTATCATGTGGGGGTCACTTAAGGTATGTTGTCATGAATATTGTACCTATCATGCGGAGGTCACTTAAGGTATGTTGTCATGGATATTGTACCTATTATGTAGAGGTCACTTAAGATATGTTGTCATGGATATTGTACATATTGCGTGGAAGTTACTTAAGGTATGTTGTCATGGATATTGTACCTATCAAGAAGAGGTTACTTAAGGTATGTTGTCATGGATATTGTACCTATCATGTGGATGTCACTTAAGGTATGTTGTCATGGATATTGTACCTATCAAGAAGAGGTTACTTAAGGTATGTTGTCATGGATATTGTACCTATCACGTGGAAGTCACTTAAGGTACATGTATGTTGTCATGGATATTGTACCTATCATGTAGAGGTCACTTTAGGTATGTTGTCATGTATATAGTACCTATAATGTTGAGGTCACCTAAGGTATGTTGTCATGAATATTGATGGTTTATGAGTGACCATCGTGAGGAGGTCAGTTAAAATGTTTTCATAGATCTTGTTGTTACTTTATAAGCCTATAATGTGAAATTAACTTAAGATATGTTGTCATGGAGATTGTATTTTGTTGGTGTAAAAACTTCAATCCTTGATAACTTGAATAAGACAAGAGAGAAAATTACATACATATATATGGCTTATAAATAATAAAAAATTGAAGTTTTCCCATATTTGTGTTTTTATTGTGTCATATAGAGAACTGGAAAATTCCACTCGTCCCTTGCCATGACGAATGAAAATTTTGGTAAGGACGAGTAAGATTTAAGAAACTGACCTTAATATTTCGTTGATTGTAAGCATTCAATAAAAAAATTTTGGAAAGGGAAGACAAGTAGCTTTTATAAGAAATTTCAAGCTCTGAATGTGTACATGTATTAAATATGTTTCTGTATGTAAGAAGACAATGCTTTGCTATCGAACAGGTCGCCAACAGTCAAGTGCGAGCAAATGCAGCTACACTGTTCTTCGACGTGTTTCCTCTCCAGAACCAGGAGTTTAATGTCAAGGATACTAACCAGCTTCTGCAAAAGCAGTTTGACCTCTTCCAGGTATGACGTAGATAAGTAATCAAACAATCAATTTCTTATTATTACACTAAATTCATAAACTTTGACGTAACAAACACATGTCAGGTTAAATTGAAATTGCATTAATTTGTGAAAAAAAAATGCTTATAAATGTCAGTTTTGCATATGAAAAAAAAACCTGTATGTTGTATGCAAAGTTATTTTCTTAATTTAATGAATGGCAATAAAGTTACTTGAGAAATTAAATGATGCTATTTAGACATAACAATGGCTCTTTGTTTAGCACATGCAACATTCCTGGTATAATTCTCTAACAAGCCTGTGTTGCTATTGACAACTTGTACATGTGCCTTGCTCAGTGACTGGGGAAAAATGACAGTTAGGCAATGGCTCATTCTTCAACAGTATTATGTGACATTAAAAAAATCTGACTTTTTAAGAATTCTGTAACAATATATTTAAATTTGAAAATGAAATAAAGATAAAATACCTCAAAAACAATATTAATCATATCATTATGCTACTTTAAACCAGAATTTGAAAGTTTGAAAAAAGTGAGGCCATCCTTAAAAAAATATTTGTTTGCTGAGCTCCGACTCAGTATTTCTCATATGGGTAGGTAGGTAGCCATTTTGTTGTTTTTTTTGCAAAATTTTGATTTAACATTTTAGTGATTTTAAAGAAAACTGGACAGAAATCAATGAAAATAAATTAAACGCTTTGAAAGTCAATAAAAAAGTTTGGGTAGCTGCAAGTTTGAGTGAGTGGGTAGGAGCACTGCAAACAATATATTTTTTTTCAGTATGGCCTGATGGTTTGAAAAAAAATCACAGTCCTGTGGATTTGAAAAACGCAAAAACACTGCTTGCTTTTATGCATTGTATTGTATTTGCACTCATACCCAGTAAGACACTTGCTTTTACTGTATATCAAAACTCTGTTTAACATCTGATTAACAGACTTTTCACCTTGTTCATAATGAAAATCATGTATAGCACATAAATAGTTGTAAAAAGATTGCTGGGACACAGGGCCCATCAATAGAAATTTTTATATGACATTTTGAGATTTTATGGGACTATGGCAAATGGCTAATGGATTTCCCAGTTACTGTTTGGTGATGAATGTCATCTCTTTTCCACAATGATGTGTTAACAAACATAAAGATCAATCATGGCAATTAAAAAAAATACCTCTTAAATTTTCATGATAGCGATTGAAAATTTATATACATTTAAGGCCAGTAACTAGGTAAAAACAAATGCGAGAAAATCATAACTAAATCCACCAGTTGTATGTACACTCTCCACCTTGTGATCAATATTTTCAGATTAAACATGACACCACAGTCAGTTTGATATGATAATGCTATTATACTGTGGTTTTAAAGGAAGTATGAGGATTTTTTAAAATTGACTAAATACATTTTGTCCAATAAGGCAATCCTTAAAAAATATATGGTATATAAATATTTAGTTTTTTTTCGTAAATTCTGTCCATTTTACTTTAAAATTACTGCCAAATCCAAAATTTGCAAAAAAAACAAAAATTAGCTACCTATATGTACCTACCCACATGAAAAATACTGGGCCGGAGCACAGCAAACAAATATTTTTTTAAGGATTAAAGATTTTGTAATGATTTCCTAAATTGGCTTTCGTGCCCAGCTTTTCCACTTTATATTGCAAATATTTTCTGTCACATCAGATGTGTCATGTGAGTTCATTTTGATTTCCCATTGATCTGTCATCTGGTTTACATATTATAGAACTTGATTTATCTAAGAAATAGTTCAAATGACGAGGAAAACGCATCAGGCAGTACTTAAGTGTTGTCTATTTTCAGAATGCACATTTTGTTTTCATTTTTACCACTCTGACTAAAATATCATTTCTCATCATGTTTTGGTTGATTTAATACATCAAACTATTTTATTTATGAATAATAATGAGATACTTTGTAGCAATTTTCTAAACAATTTTTTTTTGAGACCTGATTATATAATCTTTGATGGAGTGTGCGGGGGGAAAAATAATACAACTAACTAAAAGCGATGTGTTACAGGAGTTGTTGTACGACCCATTCCCTAGTATCAGGAGTATATCTGTGATGGGGGTGTTTCGAGTGATGAAGGTATATTGGGAAGCAATACCACAAGACACACTGAAGAACCTCACCGTGAAGTTGATACAGGATCTACGATGTGATTCGTCCTCATCCGATGTCAGGGAACGTGTGATCAAGGTAATTTTTTTTAATTTTTTTTTAAATTTGCTCTTATTGTCTGCCAATTTATTTCATTTGATGTTAGACAGATATGAGTTTGCGTTGTTTGTTTTGGGAAATCAAAATGGTTCTTCACAAAAGTTTACAGAATATTGTATGTCGTTGACCAAAATGTTGGATATTATACAACGTTTCTGTTACATGTATATCTGCGGATTGTCACTTCTTGAAAACTGTCATTCATAAATATTTTGTTCATTTCTTCATAAAATAAACATCTTAAGATGCTGCTTATTCCAATGTGCAAGGAAAAAGTATAATTAGATGTCTGACAAAACACAAAATATAAATTATGATATAATAATTTACCTACATGTACCTACATGTACCTATCCAAGATCAAAATGATAGGTCGGTGAAGGATAAACAAACAATATTTTAATTTAGGCCTTACCTAAATATATAGCATTTATCAATAACATAAAATTTTCATATCATGGCAATGTGTCCTTTGTCAAGGCTTGTGGGTTCGATCCTCCTTCATGGCAGTTTATCCTCCAGCAAGGCTTGTGGGTTCAATCCTCCTCCATAGCAGTGTGTCCTTGGGCAAGTCTAGTGGATTCAATCCTCCTCCATGGCTCTTTATCTACATATGCTTGGTATTGGTTCTACTCAGAAAGACTCTGAGCGTGATCTGTCTAAATTGTAAGAGCTTTTGTCACAATAGATACGTAGAATAAATCAGTTTTAATCAATGAGTTGTGTTCAAAAAGTTTTATTAAACAGTGGATAGTTTACTGGTTATGTACACATTATTTACAGTCATCATTCTGTATTGATTATATTTTAGGGTTTGGCCTTGTTGCTAGACAACCATCTTTGTCACTTGTTTCTGAAACCTGTGTTGCCAGAAATACGCAATTCCTTCCATGATGTGTCTGAGAAGGTGAGAGTGGCCATGTTGGAACTTCTTATCAAAGTGAAAAGCCTCAGAACAATAAAGGTAAATAACGGCACCACGGTATATCACTGTAAGTTTGTATGTATGTTTTTATATAAGTAATATATTAAATTCAATCACAGTGAAGTTTTGCTGTTAATGTCACTTATAATATAGACATACTGTACCATTCAATTTTAGTGATAAAGCTGCATTTGATTTAGGTTTGCGTAGCTCCAGATAAACGTTGTATTTTACAGACTACACTCGGGTTTCCATTATAATGCGGTCTGATATAACGCGAAACTCGTTATAACATGATTTTTCTATGGCTCCCAAATTAAAAAATCGATATTTTCAACCAGATTCATTATGAACTCGCAGTATAATAATTGATGAATTGATTGAAAATCAATTTAATCGCCAAGTGTTTGCAAGCTTGTTACATTTTTCCAAACTTTGACCATGTGTTTGTGCATTTATTACAGTTTGATAATTGTAATGAACAACATCGCTTTTAATTGATTTACGCCATATTGAATATTTATCATATTTATCTCACATTTAGCGTGTTTGTTTACAGTACTTCGACCAGAAACAGTATTGCCAAATAATATAGCACAGTGCACCTTTGGATATATATAAAGCGATTCCATGTATATCACGATTTCATTCTATGAATCCCGACTACCGCGTTATAACAAGACTCGAGTGTATTTTTACCAAAATATACTAACAACTTGAACATGTTTAAATACTCCGAAACATTCACTGCTGTGCTAAGCAAACATAAAGCCTTGAGTATCTTTAGGTGCGGTGATAAATTTCAAGCTTTTTTTGTATGATCCCAGAGAAGCCAGAGAATAAACTAGCACTGGCACACTTGCAGAATGCGAGATGATATTAGAAAATGCGAGTTTATATTCCAAGCACATAAAAAAAGTGTGAGTGTAAATTTCATAGCTAAAAAATTGATAGTTTCGAAAATCTGTTTTGGAAATAAATAATAGATTCATGTCTAAAAAAGGTTATGTTATTTATTCTTTCTAAGTTTTAACACAGTAATTTCATTACAGAGTCTGGCAAATTCTCTGTCAGAGCTTGGGAACTATCAAATGTTACTACAGATCAGCAAGTTTGCCGGATTACATGCATTTGCTGTTAAAACTGTAAAACATCACAGTGCCAGTTGTGCATACCCCATTTAATCCTTTTGTTTGATTACCACAACCTCGAACGTGGGGTCAATTCTCCGCCACAGCTACATGTATGTGTAGTGTCCTTGAACACTTTTTCCACATATACTTAGTACTGGTTCTGTCCAGGAAGACTTTGAGTGTGATTTGTCTAAGTTTAGTTGTAATAACTTGTTTCACAATCAAAGTAAAATAAAGTAAATCTAATATGCAATTTTCAGTTTTATGACAGTATGCCCATAATCCATTCATGTCTTTATATTTCAAGCAGTAGTTACATGTAAGTGCTGTCTATTTTTAGAATGGGGATTTCGTTTCAAGTTTACCACCCCAATTTAAATATTGATTTTATCACATTTTTTAGTGGATTTGCTATACCAAACCATGATTTATTAATGATAATGAGATGCTTTTTTATCCATTTTAATAATTATTTTAATTTTTAAGACATTTCTAGACATTTCTAGCCTGAGATACTCCCTTTAAGTAGTCAATGAAACAAAAGCTGGCACATGATTCCCTGCTGTTCAGAATGAAGTTACTGCCTTTCATTGCTCAGGTTGGGGTTTGAGCCCATCACAGTCCAAATTGTTTTATACTGTTAAACATGATCAGAGAGTGGCACACTGAAATAAATGTATATGCATTCTTCCAATAATAAAACTTGGCACAGTGAATACAACTTTACTATGGTATGTTGAAAAAGGTATTGTTACCTGATTATGATATAATGATTTTGTTCGGTTACAGTACTGGACTATTGTACCTGATATAGTGTTTGTGTGTTGTTACAGTACTGGACTAGTGTACCTGATATAATGATTTTGTTCGGTTACAGTACTAAACTATTGTACCTGATATAATGATTGTGTTTTGTTACAGTACTGGACTAGTGTACCTGATATAATGATTTTGTGTTGTTTAAGTATTGGACTATTGTATCTGATATTATGATTGTGTGTTGTTACAGTACTGGACTATTGTACCTGATATAATGATTTTGTGTTGTTTAAGTATTGGACTATTGTACCTGATATAATGATTGTGTGTTGTTACAGTACTGGACTATTGTACCTGATATAATGATTTTGTGTTGTTTTAGTACTGGACTATTGTACCTGATATAATGATTGTGTGTTGTTACAGTACTGGACTATTGTACCTGATATAATGATTTTGTGTTGTAACAATACTAAACTATTGTACCTGATATAATGATTGTGTGTTTTGTTACAGTACTGGACTAGTGTACCTGATATAATGATTTTGTGTTGTTACAATAGTGGACTATTGTACCAGATATAGTGATTTTTTGTTGTTATAGTACTGGACTATTGTACCTGATATAATGATTGTGTGTTGTTATAGTACTGGACTAGTGTACCTGATATAATGGTTTTGTGTTGTTATAGTACTGGACTAATGTACCTGATATAATGATTTTGTGTTGTTTTAGTACTGGACTATTGTACCTGATATAATGATTGTGTGTTGTTACAGTACTGGACTATTGTACCTGATATAATGATTGTGTGTTGTTATAGTACGGGACTATTGTACCTGATATAATGATTGTGTGTTGTTATAGTACGGGACTATTGTACCTGATATAATGATTTTGTGTTGTTACAATAGTGGACTATTGTACCAGATATAGTGATTTTTTGTTGTTAAAGTACTGGACTATTGTACCTGATATAATGATTTTGTGTTGTTACAATACTGGACTATTGTACCAGATATAATGATTTTGTGTTGTTATAGTACTGGACTATTGTACCTGATATAATGATTGTGTGTTGTTATAGTACTGGACTATTGTACCAAATACAAAGATTTTGTGTTGTTACGGTACTTAACTAGTGTACCTGATATAATGATTTTGTGTTGTTACAGTACTGGACTAGTGTACCTGATATAATGATTTTGTGTTGTTACAGTACTGGACTATTGTATCTGATATAATGATTTTGTGTTGTTGCAGTACTTAACTAGTGTACCTGATATAATGATTTTGTGTTGTTATGGTACTGGACTATTGTATCTGATATAATGATTTTGTGATGTTACAATACTGGACTATTGTACCAGATATAGTGATTTTTTGTTGTTATAGTGCTGGACTATTGTACCTGATATAATGATTGTGTGTTGTTACAGTACTGGACTATTGTACCTGATATAATGATTGTGTGTTGTTATAGTACTGGACTATTGTACCAAATACAAAGATTTTGTTTTGTTACAGTACTGGACTAATGTACCTGATATAATGATTTTGTGTTGTTATAGTACTGGACTATTGTACCTGATATAATGATTTTGTGTTGTTATAGTACTGGACTATTGTACCTGATATAATGATTTTGTGTTGTTACAGTACTGGACTATTGTACCCATGGAACATCTGCTAGCAAGACTGGTGGTTGATTCAGATCCTGTGAACCGTAGAATTGTGAAACTCATATTTAATAGTTTTATACCCTTGGAGGCAACAGGTATGTAATTTATTTTTAAAACTACCTCCTATTAAAGTAACCTCTATTCATAACAGATTATAGTTTAAATATTGACATTGTTTAATTAAATATTTAGCATCTTTTTTTTCAAGGTATAAAAGACGATTATTTATCCCAATCCCTCTTGGAAATCCTGGAAGGTTAACCAGTACTCGAGCGTTCCCATCTCCACAAGTAACGGTTAACTTTCCCACTTGAATCGGCAGTCAATCAAATTGACATTTTACCTTTAATCATGGATATGGATGAGCACTGTAAACACTCTGGGATTGCGATCCTCATTGATGGAATTGTATTGATGCGGAAGAAGTTCACCTCTGGGTCTTCTGTAGCTGAGTGGTCTACTGTGCTGTCTGATGATCACTTACCTGTCACCACTAAGGTCATAGGTTTGAAGCCTACTCGCTTCAAAAACTTTACATGAAAAAAGTTGCCAGTTACATGTGGAAGGATGGTGGTTCTACTCAGATTCATTCTGAGATCTATAAAACTGGTTGTGCAATATATGTGTTGAAAATGACTTGAACTCCATAAAAAAAAAGAAAAAGAATTCACTGTTTACTGATTATTTTATGTCATGGTAAATTGTCAGTTGTCCATCTGTTAACCTTTTTCTTGTAGTCACGATAGCACCTTCATTTTTTATTGAATCTTTACCAAACTTGCACAGCAGTTATATAACCACAAGTTCTCCGGCAAGTTTTTGAACCAGTGTGATTAGACCACTAATGGCTCTGCCACAAGGCTTATATAAGCACATTTAAAGTAAAAATTAAAAAAACCCATTTTATCTGAAAGTTTAAGGTCTAAACCTTAGATATTTTACATGTAGCATCTGTTGCCAGTAGAGCAATTCAGGTCCTCTTGGGCGTCTTGTGTATCTGAATATACTTGTGTGATTGTGACAAACTTTCAATCAATGTTTGGCACAGGCTTCTTTTATTTCATCATCTAGAAATTTCTGTATGTACATAAATGTTCACTGTATATTTGATATAAAGTTTTGAAAATTCATATAAAATGACAATTGTTGGTGTGGCTATTACACAATGCAAGTTTCACAATCTCCTGTTGTCTCCTATCAGGAGAGGCTAAGTTAGACAGATGCGCGGAACTGATTCAGGCTAACCCAGGGGCAGCGAGACAATTTTTCCGATACACACCAAAGCATATGTCAATAGATGAAACAGGTTAGTTTGTTTGAAGACTTGTTAAGCTGTGCACTCTGATAGGTAAAAAAATATATATATCTTAACAAGTTATTTTAGAGCATTATTTGATAACACATTAGGTACATGTAGATATATAAAAACAATTATTTCCATTGTTGTTATCTGCTGAATTGTACGTTCTGCTCATGTACATGCCATGTATTTATTACTTTGTCAAATGGAAATGTGAGACTTTATTGCTCAGAATATAAGGTACATGTACATCCTTATCCTTGTGTTCAGTTGTGTTTCACTTTTTCCTATTGTGTGAGGTCAGCACCATACTTAAAAAAATATGCTTTTTGACTACATTAATTTTTGATATGGAATAAAATTTAAATTATTACAAACATGCTGGTATCATCAAATAATCATCCCCTATGTGTTGGTAACTGACTTAACACAACAACTGAATTCATACCTGGTACAGCAGTATCTGTAAAAGACTGTTCGTGGTGGGAATTTTCTAACAAAGACAAGTAGGGTCCTGAGGTATGAAGATTCATACACAGCGATACGAAGAAATAACATACTAATACCATTGTAGTGTAAAGAAGTCAATTGAAAATTAGCCCCATTACTAATTTAGATTTGTCAGTGTCGTATACATGTTTGTGTTAATTTTGATTTGTCAATAGTGTTAATATGCTAATTTTGATTTGTCATCATTATACATATGCTAATTTTGATTGTAAATATGTTAATTTTGATATTTCAATATCGTACATATATTAATTTTGATTTGTCAGTATTGTACTTTAATAAGTTAATTTTGATTGGTTAGTGTCATATATGTATTAATTTTGATTTGTCAGTATTGTACTTAAGTTAAATTTGATTTGTCAGTGTCGTACATGTGCCTGTTGTGTAAGGCAATACTGCTGGTGATAAAGAAGAGACAAGATATGGACAGTGAGACTGGAACAGATGGTGATCAGGTCTGTCTTAGTTTATACTAATTCATTTTAGCTCAATTGTGAAGAAAGTTCAAAGTTTATATGAACCACTCTTGAATCTGCTTCCTGGGTAGAACCAGTATTGGGTGTGTGTGTTTTTTTTAAGGCATCAGCAATAGCTTGGAACCGAACCATCAACCACTGGCATGAGCGGCCAACACTCTATCCACTACACTACAACCCTGCTAGCCTTATGTTCGATAATACAATATCATCATATGTAGTCTGCAATGTAATGTGGTTATATAATCAAACCCGAGGTGGTTCTAAGAGCCCACGTGAGTAATTGGGAAATTTGGATCATTCGAGGTATTGCATGTCTTAAGAAGCAAATATTTACCCTTGCCGCAAAGCTACATGTATAAACTTTATTTCATGCTCAACTCCAATTTGTATTCAAACCGGGCCCAATTAGCTCAGTTGGTTACGCATCTGACTATCAATCCAGGGGTTGTGAGTTTGAATCCCCCACCCGGCAACAGTCTCCGTGATGATTGATATACGACATTATCATTCGTCTCTCACCACTGATTCAAGTGGGAAAGTTATCAGTTACTTACAGAGATTGGGTTTGCTCGAGTACTGGTTAATCCCAGGAAACAGTGATTAGGTTAACTGATTGTCTGTTAGCCCTCAATGGCATAAAAATTACGCTAAATATTCAATCAATCAATCAATTGTATTCAAGCTCAGTTTTCACGATTCATATGAAAACACAAAATAAAGTGCAAACACATGACCCAACCTTAAATTTGAAAGTATCAATGCTGATTTGAGGTCAAACATTACAACATGGAGTTGAATAACCTCTGACACTTGGGTCAGTGTGCAAGTATCTTGTTAAAAAAAACTTGACACATCATATATACAGTCAAACATGTCTTAAGCAGTCGCTCAAGAGAAGGAGCAAAAGTAACCCTTTAAGACAGGACGTGAGGTTGTTGCTTAATAAATGTTAATTTGTTCTGAAAGCATAGAAAAGAGATATATAGCAAATGTGGTTGTTTAAGACAAGATGCTACTCTATAAAGGTGACAGCTTACACAGACTGTACATGTATCAACCGCTGCACTTATCTTTTATTCTTTGGTAAGATTATAAGACTCTTTCATGGGTTATTCATTGAGATAAGAATACAGTCTAACCTGTATTAAACAGCACAGGGGTGTATGAGTAAAAAACATTGGAACTGACAGTATTTTATATAGAAGAACATATAAATAAATAATTTACGTTATTTAATTAAAAAATCATTATATTTCAATTAAGCATGAAATAAATCCAGTTTCATATGAATTTTTCATTTAGCAGACACTGTACAATCCAGAAAGAATTTGTAGCTCGTATTTTTCAATTATCTCGCGGTTAAGTTTGGACTGTCTCATTTAATTGCCGTAACAGGGGTGAGACGAGACTAGCTGATGATCAAATAAAAAATATTAAATTGTTTGACAACATGCTTTGATATGCACTACGTTTGGACACATTCTGAATCTGTGTTTTATCGACACCTTTTCCCGGAGTTCAGATGTTTAACCACCCTTACACGTTCATCCAAAGTCAAACTCTTTCTTTTCACAGCAGACATTGTATATAATTTGACAGTCAATCGCATTATAATATGAAAAGTATTGTTGTTCCATTTTATTTGCACCCACTTCCATAGCCAATAAAATTTGATTTAATTATAATTGAAACAAACTGACCAATTGCAATCATCTTTTGATTTTACCCTGTTCGATAATTGTACATAAACATCTCAGTGAAAATTGATTTGACAGTGTTTACACGCGACATAAACCTAAATAAAACTACCATAAATACATGCACTTAAACAGTCATGTGCCCAGCCTAGGTAATGTTGTTGTATGGTGTTTAGCGTCGCTTTCAACAATTTTTCAGTCATATCGCGACGGTGTCTACTTGAGACAGTATTCTGAGCGCTGTAACACTGGAGTATCATGCCGCAGACACATGGTGTGATACCCCACCCAGTCACATTATACTGACACCGGGCCGACCAGTCCTAGAACTCTCCTCTAAATGCTGAGTGCCAAGCGAGGAAGCTTCCAGTACCATTTTTAAAGTCTTTGGTATGACTCGGCCGGGGATGAAAAAGACTGGCCGCTAGCCGCGTTAAAGAGGTGACCGTTTAATGCATGTATTTTATAAAGGCAATTTACACAGCGGAGGGAAGTGGGGGTGAATTTGAAGTGATGGTTTAACTCAGGTGACCGCTTATAGAGGGGGTTGCATGTACAAGTTGGACTGTATTCCGCCTTAAGGTTTCACTGTTTTATCAACACAGAGGCTCTACCCTGGTACCTACCAGTGATACCTAATTGGTATCTCATTATCTTAACATAGATGTTGATTTATTTTTGAGAATAGTATCATGTCATACTAGCACATGTATTTTTACGAGTGCTTGAATTTTATATCAACCATAGGGTTAGATAGAAATAACATACACCAGTAAAATGGCAGATGGTCTTTTCTTGCATTCTGGACAATTTGCATATTTTTATTGGGTACAGATGTTTCATCCTGCCCTCCTTCAGGTTCTTCTCCTACCAACCTAGCACTATGACATTATATCATGTGCTATGATGTTATGTCGTATATGTTATATTCATTCATAAATACTATGATTGCCTTCCACTGCTATAAAAAATAGACCAAAATTAAAATATAAAAAAACACACAGCTAGGGTTGTATACAAGAAAAAGTCTCTTTCTAGAGATTTTCGGTGAGGCTGGAAAATCAGTCCATCTTGATTTTAAACTGTTTGGCAGTAATGAGGCTCTGCAGGGTTTCTGCCTGAACAGTTTAATATTCTGAGGGAGGGAATTTTTCATCCGCACCTCAAACCCATGAAACATATTTATTTTATGACACGGTCGTTTATAGATTTACCGTTTTCATACTGAGTTATTCTCTTGGTAAAATTTAAAAGAGCAATTCAAAATATAAGTAAAATGTTCTAGAATTATTTGTAAGATACAATTTAAATTAAAATCAAAATGATGCATTTTTTTAATGGAATTTTTTTTTTTTTTACACCTTTATATTTTATTATATTATATAATTATTATGTTATGTTTTATTTATATTAATTAATATTATATTTATATTTTATTATATTATTATTATATTTTATTTATATTATATTGTATTATAGGAGAACGATGACGAGGGAGATTTACAACTAAGTGACACTCCGACAATGCTCGGTCTGTGTGAGGCCATCTGTATATTGTGGACAGTTTCAGATGACAGTCTCAAAAAGGTATACTATCTTCCTTATGTCGACTTTGTATAAACCATATATCTGACTTATTCTAGATATGTTTTGTAAACAGACTATTTTCTGTGTACAGCTCATGACCCCAAGCTCATCTGAAGAGTAACATGTAATAGTTAGCATGTAAGCTTTTGGTACACATCTGAACGAACATTAAATGTAAAGGGTAATACTTCTCCGCAGTTCTTTTATTCAAGCTTAGACATGTGATAAAACACAAACAAGATGTCAATTTTGGTCTCCCTTACTAAAAACAGACTTAAAAAATAATTTCTTGTCTAAAACCATTCATTGCAGTTGCAGTCTAATGTGCCTGAGCCGGGGATGGCTCTATTTCTGAAAAGTTCCTGTTTTTCATCTCCATTAAAATAATATTTATTTAAAATAGTCGAACACATTGTAATAAAAAAAGACAATTTAAAATGTTATGAAAAAGATCGGTAACTAATTATGCAAGCATTTATTTATTATCTTTTAAAAGAACCCAATACTTCATCATTTAGTTTTATAATAGAAAATATACCTTAAAATATTTTTTATTTACATGATTAAAAAGTATTTATACAAATACTCACACAGATACATGTACAGTCAAGTCCTAAATAAAAGTTACTGTAATCGCTTGTGTATAATGGCATTCCATGTACTTTTCATTTAGGCCGTCAAGGGTATGACGGTGGGCCATGTAAACACACACATTTTACAGTTACGTTTTTTTTTAGCTTCACTGGCATATTTTACACTTGACCTTCAGTGTTGTTTTTACTGTAGTATTGAAAAATGTCAATTAACAGCTGTCATCACTTTACACAGACATGATCCTGCTGTTGTTCATGTATGTACAAGACTTTACATGTAAAATGCAGAAAATAATTTATCAAAAGTGTCACCAAATATAGTTTTACTATCAGAATGGCGCAAATGGAGATCCTGTGGTTAAAAAAGGACCCTGCCCATAGCGATTTTAGGATTAACATGTGATACTCATAAAGATTAATAAGATGTTTTTAAAGTTGAACTTTTTTTGCTTAAATTTTCACAGATATTTCACATTAGCATGTCAAGGAGATTCATACTTGTAAAAATGACAGGGTTAATTATGTCTTAAGGGATCTAGAGAGGTTTCAAAAAAAGAGATTAAAATTTGTATCAATCAAGGGGGTCAATCAAAAATTGAGTATAGAGTAAGAAAGTTGAGTGTAGAGTTAGAAAATTGAGTGTAGAATAAGAAAATTGAGTGTTGAGTATTGATTGATTGATTGAATATTTAGCATCATTTTTATGCCATTGAGGGCTAACAGACGATTAGCTAACCTAACCACAGTTTCCTGAAAGGCTAACCAGTACTCGAGCACACCCAATCTCCGGAAGTAACTGATAACTTCCCCACTTTAATCAGCAGTTAGAGATGAATGATAATGAGACACAATGTTGTATATCAATCATCACGGAGTTGTTTTTTTTAAAATAACCACATAATGCCATGGATGAGGGTTTGATTTCACACTAATGGATGCAGTTACAAATGTAAACAATTCCAATATTTCATGAATAGAGATGCCTTTAGTGGAACTAAAAACTTTACAAGTTGTTAAATGCTGTTCTTAATTGTTTGGATTTAAATAATCTGTATGAGTAGGGTTTTTATATTTGTTGAAACAGCAACCACACTGAATGAGACTTTACATGGAAATGCTATGGAAAAACAGATTCACTCTCATTTTCTCATCAATAAGTTTTTTTAAGGTCTTATAGTCCATTGAAATTTGAAAAAAAAAGACAAGTGGAATCAGGTGATGGACTAATTTACAATTTTGGTGCAGATAGTTCAGTCAGTGACCGTTTGATTGGCAGTGTTATCAAAGGTCTCACTTACATATCAAAGCTTGATTGAAATCAAATCATAAAAATAACTTTTATTTGAGAAACAAGAGGAAACATAGCAATATTCCTAATCAAGGTCAGAAAACTCAACTAATGACAACTGGCCAGCCTAGTTTAATAACTTAGTCGACATATTATAGTTATATAAAGATGAAATGTTGGGTTTAGTATGGTAGTTACTAGTCAGTATGGCAGGCAGTATGACTTTAATATGATAAGCATACACCAGAAGTAAGCCTTACTGTCAATTTTGTATCTGATAATGAGCACATGACTTAAAATAAGGTGCATATCCGAAAACTGTTGTAGTATGGCGGATTTAGTATAACAGTCTGTGTGTGGGGTTTAGTGTGGCAGACTGTATGGTGGGTTTGGTATTACAGTCTGTATTGCAGGTTTAGAATCGCAGTCTGTATGGCGGGTTTAGTATGACAGTCTGTATGTGGGGTTTAATATGGCAGTCTGTATGGTAGGTTCAGTATGACAGTCTGAATGTGGGGTTCAGTATGACAGTCTGTATGTGGGGTTTAGTATGGCAGTCTGTCTGTCAGGTTAAGTATGACAGTCTGAAAATGGGGTTTAGTATGGCGGTTTAGTATGACAGTCTGTAATGTGGGTTTAGAATGGCAGTATTAAGGTCTCACTGCACAGTTGAATTTTGTTCTTTGTTTTATATAAAATAAGGTCTAGAATTTCACTGGTAAAAAAAGAATTCCACATAGAATATTTTTTTTAAAGTACCTTTTTTTCATAGCAGGAATGTATACACACATAAAAATGCACAATAACTGGTAGGTTGTCCACGTTGTTTTTTTTTAAAGAGGGTGCAGTGACACCCTCTGTTTTTTTGAAAAAAGAAGACCTCAAATGCTCATAAATACATGCATATGTTGAAATCCTATAAAAGTCACATTTTTAACACCAGTGGTGTCTTATTGCAGTTTATGCTATGCCAACTTTTGCTCTACTCATCTGCAGCAAGAAATCACAGCCACTATGAACCATTTTAAAAATATTTCATAACCAAAGTACATAGGCCTATTTTTTAAGAGTAAGAATCTTGCTACCGTTGGAAAAAAAGGGCGTAACTGTTGTAGTGAGACATGTATGGTGGGTTAAGTATGACAGTCTGTATGTGGGGTTTAGAATGGCAGTATGTATGGTGGTCATTATGGCAGGCACTGGCGGGTTTAGTATGGCAATTGGTATGGTGGATTAAGTATGACAGTCTGTATTGCGGGCTTAGAATGGCAGTATGTATGGCGGTCATTATGGCATTCACTGGCCGGTTTAGTATGGCAATTGGTATGGTGGATTTAGTTTGACAGTCTGTATGTGGGGCTTATTACAAGTCTGTATTGCGGGTTTAGAATGGCAGTAAGTATGGCGGTCATTGTGGCAGTCACTGGCAGGTTTAGTATGGCAAATGGTATGGCGGATTTAGTATGACAGTCTGTATGTGGGGTTAAGAAAGGCAGTATGTATGGCGTTTATTGTGGCGGTCACTGGCGGGTTTAGTATGTCAATTGGTATGGTGGATTTAGTGTGACAGCCTGTATGTGGGGTTAAGAATGGCAGTATGTATGGTGGTCATTATGGCAGTTACTGGCGGGTTAAGTATGGCAATTGGTATGATGGATTAAGTATGACAGTCTGTATGTTGGGTTTAGTATGAGCCTGTATTGTGGGTTTAGAATGCCAATATGTATGGCAGTCATTGTGGCAGTCACTGGTGGGTTAAGTATGGTAATTGGAATGGCAGTATGTATCATGGTCATTGTGGCAGTCACTGGTGGGTTTAGTATGGCAATTGGTATGATGGATTTAGTATCAGTCTGTATGTGGGGTTTAGAGTGGCAGTATGTATGGTGGTCATTGTTGTAGTCACTGGCAGGTTCAGTATGGCAATTGGTATGGCGGATTTAGTATGAGTCTGTATTGTGGGTTTAGAATGACAGTATGTATGGCGGTCATTATGGCAGTCACTGGTGGGTTAAGTATGGCAAATGATATTACGGATTTAGTATGACAGTCTGTATGTGGGGTTTAGAATGGTGGTCATTGTGGCAGTCACTGGTGGGTTTGGTATGGCGATTGGTATGGTGGATTAAGTATTTCAGTCTGTATTGCGGGTTTAGAATGGCTGTATGTATGGTGGTCATTATGGCAGTCACTGGCGGGTTATGTATGGGAAGTGGTATGGTGGATTTAGTATGACAGTCTGTATGTGGGGTTTAAATGGCAGTATGTATGGCGGTCATTATGGCAGTCACTGGCGGGTTTAGTATGGCAATTGGTATGACAGATTTATTATGGCAGTCTGTATTAGGGGTTTAGAATGGCAGTATGTATGGTGGTCATTATATGATGGCAGTCACTGGGGGGTTTAGTATGGCAACTGGTATGGTGGATTTAGTATGACAGTCTGTATTGCGGGTTTAGAATGGCAATATGTATGATGGTCATTATGCAGTCAATTGGTATGACGGATTTAGTATGACAGTCTGTATGTGGGGTCTATTATGAGTCTGTGTTGTGGGTTAGAATGGCAGTATGTATGGTGGTCATTGTGGCAGTCGCTGGCAGGTTAAGTATGGCAATTGGTATGGTGGATTAAGTATGACAGTCTGTATTGGGGGTTAAGAATGGTAGCATGTATGGCAGTCATTATGGCAGTCACTGGCGAGTTTAGTATGACAATTGGAATGGCAGTATGTATGGTGGTCATTATGGCAGTCACTAGTGGGTTAAGTATGGCAATTGGTATGACGGATTTAGTATGACAGTCTGTATGTTGGGTTTAGAATGGCAGTATGTATGGCGATCATTATGGCAGTCACTGGCAAATTAGTATGGCAATTGGTATGACGGATTTAGTATGACAGTCTGTATGTGGGGTTTAGTACGAGTCTGTATGTGGGGTTAAGAATGGTAGTATGTATGGCTGTCATTGTGGCAGTCACTGGTGGGTTTGGTATGGCAATTGGTATGGCGGATTTAGTATGTCAGTCTGTATTGCGGGTTAAGAAGGGCAGTATGTATGGCGGTCATTATGGCAGTCACTGACAGGTTAAGTATGGCAATTGGTATGATGGATTGAGGATGACAGTCTGTATGTGGGGTTTAGTATGAGTCTGTATGTGGGGTTAAGAATGGTAGTATGTATGCTGTCATTGTGGCAGTCACTGGTGGGTTTGGTATGGCAATTGATATGGCGGATTAAGTATGTCAGTCTGTATTGCGGGTTAAGAATGGCAGTATGTATGGCGGTCATTATGGTAGTCACTGGTGGGTTAATTATGGCAATTGGTATGGTGGATTTAGTATGACAGTCTGTATGTGGGGTTTAGTATTAGTCTGTATGTGGAGTTAAGAATGGTAGTATGTATGGCGGTCATTGTGGCAGTCACTGGTGGGTTTAGTATGGCAATTGGTATTACGGATTTAGTAAGGCAGTCTGTATATGGGGTTTAGAATGGCAGTATGTATGGCAGTCATTATGGCAGTCACTAGTGGGTTAAGTATGGCAATTGGAATGGCGGATTAAGTATGACAGTCTGTATGTGGGGTTGAGAATGGCAGTATGTATGGCGGTCATTATGGCAGTAACTGGCGGGTTAAGTATGGCAATTGGTATGACGGATTTAGTATGACAGTCTCTATGTGGGTTTAGAATGGCAGTATGAATGGCAGTCATTATGGCAGTCACTAGCGGGTTTAGTATGGCAATTGGAATGGCGGATTAAGTATGACAGTCTGTATGTGGGGTTTAGAATGGCAGTATGTATGGCGGTCATTGTGGCTGTCACTGGCGGGTTAAGTTTGGCAATTGGTATGATGGATTTGGCAATTGGTATGGTGGATTTAGTATGACAGTCTGTATGTTGGGTTAAGAATGGCAGTATGTATGGCGGTCATTATGGCAGTAACTGGCGGGTTAAGTATGGCAATTGGTATGACGGATTTAGTATGACAGTCTGTATGTGGGGTTTAGAATAGCATTATGTATGGCGGTCATTATGGCAGTCACTGGCGGTTTTAGTATGGCAATTAGTATGACAGATTTAGTATGACATTCTGTATATGGGGTTAAGAACGGCAGTATGTATGGCGGTCATTATGGCAGTCACTTGCGGGTTAAGTATGGCAATTGGTATGACAGATTTAGTATGACAGTCTGTATGTGGGGTTACGAATGGCATTATGTTTGGCGGTCATTATGGCAGTCACTGGCGGGTTTAGTATGGCAATTAGTATGACGGATTTAGTATGACAGTCTGTATGTGGGGTTTAGAATGGCAGTATGTATGGCGGTCATTTTGGCAGTCACTGGCGGGTTTAGTATGGCAATTGGTATGACGGATTTAGTATGACAGTCTGTATTAGGGGTTTAGAATGGCAGTATGTATGGCGGTCATTATATGATGACAGTCACTGGCGGGTTTAGTATGGCAATTGGTATGGTGGATTTAGTATGACAGTCTGTATTGCGCGTTTAGAATGGCAGTATGATTGGTGGTTATTATGCAGTCAATGGGGGGTTAAGTATGGCAATTGGTATGACGGATTTAGTATGACAGTCTGTATGTGGGTATAGTATGAGTCTGTATTGTGGGTTAAGAATGGCAGTGTGTATGGCGGTCATTGTGGCAGTCACTGGCAGGCTAAGTATGGCAATTGGTATGGTGGATTTAGTATGACAGTCTGTATTATGAGTTTAGAATTATAGTATGTTCTACAGATTTAGTATGGAAGTTCATATGCTTGGTATAATATGACAGTCTGTATGGCGGGTTTAGAATGGAAGTCAGTATGCCTAGTTTATTATGACAGTCCTTATAGCGATGTTTATAGCAGTCAACAAGGCTGGTTTAGTATGGTGGGTTTCGTATGACAGTCTGTATGACAAGTTAAGTATGGCAGGCCTCATCATGGCGGGTTTTGTAGTGATCATTATGGCAGTCAGTATGGCAGGTTTAGTATGGTAGTTGCTGCTGGTTTAGAATGGCCGATTTAGTACAGCAGTCTAAATGGCTGGTTAAGTATGGAAATAGAGTATGGCATGACAGTTATATGTATGGCAAGTTCACTCTGACACAAAAACTGTAATAAATATTTTAATAACAATTGAAATAGTGTGTTCAACATCAATGTGTCAATATGTACTTGCTTAATTTTAAAAGAACAAGTTGGTCTGCAAATGAGATTATAATTGCAATTTTTTTCAAAAGCATTCAGAAAAGTTTTAACTTGTATACATATCTGCAATGGAAACAAACAAAACAAATTGTCTCCATAAACCTTTAGCATGTAACAGATCCAAACACAATTATCACTCCTAATTATGAGGTTTATATAAACAGCAGAGAGTTGTTTGGCGGTTATATTAAATAAAATATGTCTCTGTCTCACTTGTCGCCATGGGTTACAACACTAATTTAGGTTATCAGTGTCAACAGTTCATGTCAATATCTTCATATAAAACAGTTTACATTCATGCAGGTCATTTGAATTTTTAACTGCTGCATTTGAAATAAAAATGTAATAAAACACCCTATTTTAAATACATGTATTTATCTTTTTTTTTTTTACATATTTGACCTTTCTTAATGAGTAAGTTACCTATTGTCTTATAATCTATTGATATAAAAATGCCTCAGATAAAAAAAACCATCTTAAACACATAAGAAATTTAAAACTGGAAGTAGAACAACAGTTTCTATTTCATTGCTTGACACTCGAAATTTATAATTGACCCTCACTATTCTTACTCGATACTCGACTTCTCTAAACTCGACACTCAACTTTTCAACTCAAAACATAACGTTCTTACTTGACATGTGACAGTTAGATTTCCATTTTCTTTTTCATTTGTGAAATATGATTCAGTTTGAAATCAGTACCATTGTCCAGTCATACCAAATTAGAATCAATCCAATAAGGAGGATAAAATTTCCAGAAGGGGATCCGAATGGTTAGAATCTGTTTCTTCTTTATCATTTTCTCTTCCATTCGTGCAAAAACTTTGTGCGTTTTTTCATATCTCAAGCATTGTCTAGCAAATCAACTAATTTTATTATCATCAAAAGAGCAGATGCATGTAAGCAGTGACCGGTCAACCCATGGGCCATAGTCCTATAAAATCTCAAAATGTTACATAAATGTCCTTGTGTCCCGGTAATTTTTATGTACCATACATTTTCATTATGAACATGATGAAATATGGTAAATGCAAGCATCTTACTGCATATCTGTATTAGCTAAGTTCATATAAGATTTTATGCAAGCAGTGATTTTGTGTTCGAAATCCATGGGTGTGGCAGAGAATTTTTTTTTTAACTGCCAAATTCTGGTTCAAAGTGACATAATAATATATAATTACTATTTTTGAGTAGGTTTATGTTTATTGCATTTTCATGTTTAAGTATATTGACACATAGAATTTTCAAAATGTCGCTTAGACTTTTTAAATATCACATAATATTGGTGTAGAATGGGCCACTGTCCAAGTAGAAATATTAGGGCAACATACACACTATGTCTGTCTGACTGGTGCAGTTGGTTAATGAGTCTCCAGGTGTCATGAGTTACAATTCTCGCCCAGCCAGAATGTTCAATTATGGATTAGTCATAAACTTTGTACTATATCCATAAGTCTCCCACCTCTGAATAAGTGAGGAAGTAGTAAGCAACTTCCAGAGATAAAATTAGTCTAGTGCTGATTATCTTTCTAGCAAATCCAGGTAAGGTACACAGGCTGCTGTTATATAACTGAAATAATGTACAAGGGGGTGGAGGGGAGTGGAGGCAAAAAATAATTGTAGTGTAAAAAAGAAAAATAGGTTGAAATAAAGAGTTGAAGGGTTAAGAATAAGTGTATGAGCAGATAAGCATGGTGGAAGTTTTTACAGAGTAGGGGAGGGGGAAATTGAGGATGATGGTGGAACATAAGAAATGCAAGTTAAAAAAAATTAAAAAAAGAATTTAAAAGTATGAAAGATATTTGCCGGTGAGTAGAGGTGGGTGACAAGAACCTTTTAATATCAGAAAACAACGGCTACATTATATACTGTAAATGAGGCATTTCAACTTTCCAGTGTTTTATCCCTCTCCTAAAGCATAAAGGTCAAAGTGTTTGGTATTTCATCAGTGTGTCAATAGAAATGTTTTCAGTCATAAACATTTCAACAGTAACATTGTAGTATTATTTACATTTGTAATGTGTAGCTTATTACACTATACCATGTACAGCCAAACTGGTCTTCTTTATTATACCTGTTTTGAGGAGTCACACTTTGATTTTTCCATATGAGTTGTTTTAGTGGAAATGTACCTTTATGGAACTACCCATTTTTAAAGGAGCCACATTTTTATTTCCCCATATTTATTGTTTCATTGAAATTGTATCTGTTCATTTTTTAGTGGAAATGTACATTTATTAAGAAACCTCTTCTTTGGAATCGAATTTTCATTTTCCCATTATTATTTATTATTTTAATAAAAATGCACCTTGCTTAAGAATTAAACCACAAGTTTTAAGGAGTTTCCCATTTTCCTTAGTTTAGCATAAATCAAACAGCCATCTGTCTTGAAAATTTACTAGCTGATTTTATTGCATATGTGTCTATCCATTTGATAAGATGTATACAAGTACATGGAATCTAACAATTACAAAAAAAACTTTTTTTCTAAATAGAGCATACAGGTTTTAATTAATTTTGTGTTATACAGTGCACTGATATATCTGTTATTATACTGAGGTCCATCCAGTGCAAGTCTCATGGGTATAACCTCTTTATCATATAGAAATATGTCATCTCAGTAGTACAAGCTGTTGATAGCACATTTACAAAAAGTATTATTTTAAATTGCACTGTTGCTTTACATCTTATTAACATATGGAATAGGACATATATCTATAGTCACACCAGAGAGAGGATAAAGTTACATGGGAATCTGGGAACCATATCCTATCCTTTGTATACTGGTAGATTCAATTCCTATGTTTTTTTCAACTTAAACTCTGAGATAATAAACTTATGGTCATTATTTAAATTTCAAAATAAAATACTTATTAAAGGTAGTACACAAGGAGTTGCAGCTGTATGGTGTTTTTTTAACAATTTTTCATATATGTTGCGAATTGTCTGCTTGAGACAATATTCTGAGTGCTGCCATGCTTGAGTATCATGCCGCAGACACATGGTATGCTACCCCACCAAGTCACATTATACTGACACTAGGCTGACCAGACCTAGACCTATCCTCTAAATGCTTAGCGCTAAGCAAGGAAGCTTCTAGTACCATTTTAAGTCTTTGGTATGACCCGACCGAGGATTGAACACACAACCTTTCTGCATGCAAGGCGAATGCTCTACCCCTAGACCACCACTGTGGTAGGTTATAAGGAAAAAATACAGCAAACGTCTGAACAATAATATGTAGCATCTAATTATCATTTATAACTGATATATGAATGATTTTGGATTTTAAATACAATGTACACCAAAACATGACCAATTTTATATTCTAAGCAAAATGTTGAAATCGCAACCTAATTCTGAATCTAAAAATAAGTATCGCGCACCAACTTCTTGACGACATCGCCATTCTGAATCTTTTCAGATGGACCAAATTTAATAATAAGTAAATGATATGACAGATCAGATCTGAATAAAATTGAAGTTACGTGATTCATTTGATAAATCATAAAAACTGTTGTAATTTTGAGCAGGAAATTTATTTTTATCTAACCTGGGCATGAGGTCAAGTTAGGACATCACCCAGGGATCCCTAAAATGTAAAATCAATCTAAACAATAGAATTGCTTTTCTTTGTTCCATGATTTTTTACAGAGTTGTTCAACTATTGGCCAGATATATCACTGTGAGTTGAATCAACTAAATAAGGCCAGTCAACAAATGAGGGCCACATACACTTTACGTGTAAACCATGGTTATACATGTATAGATAGGGTTTTCTCTCTCCTTTCTTTAACTAATAAACTGTACACATTTTCGGCACTGAATTCGGTTAATTTTAGGGGTGTCTTTCCAATTTTAGAATTCTAACTTGGCTGGTTATTAATATAGAGGTAGAGCTTTTATTCACTATAAAGTATTACTTTTAAAGCAGTGTTTTCTCTAGCTTCAATTTTTAGGGGGTCATTGATGACCTGATGACTAAAAATCTGGGGGTCATCAGTTGACCAGTTTTAAACTTAATCAACATGAATAAATGGAGTTCGATTTTACTAAAACAGTTTTACTTCCTGTTTCACACAAATTTCTCCATCAAAACTGCAACTTAAGTTAACACCTTCAAAACAATTTAACTTCAAAGAATGTTTCAATTCTGTCAACAAGTTTCAACAACTAGAAACTTAGTTGTTTTTAAGATTATGGCCCTTTGGCCATGAACTTTTCAAATGTCATGGTCACAGCTCAATCACCTTGGCCCTAACTATTTTTAATGAAATTACTAAAATTCTTTCAATATTTTATATTTCGGCTGAGCAACATGTTTACCATTATACTCTTTGGAAAACAAAACTTTGCTAGACTAGACTCATTTCAGAGTAATGTTACCTTAAAAAAATATTATAAAAAACATTTTAATGGTAACTAAACAAAAATTAATTAAATCTTGAAACTAAGTAATCATTTTTCAAAATGTATATAATTTTCTAAAAGTTAATTTCTTTTTTCAATTATCTTTTAATTATCTGTTAAAGAAACGAAAACGGCGTGGGGAATACCGCCGTAAAACTTGGACCGGCCAATTTTTAAACTGGTATTAAAATGTCGCGCATGCGCGTCTTGATACCTTATAGAAAACCAAATAAAAAAAAATTTCAGATAGAGTAGTGTCTGTACATTTTAAACAACTTTTTGAAAAGTTTCACGCTTTCCACATTTCATCTTTATATACAAACAACCTAAAACTAGGTATATGTCAGTGCTATTGTTGCAGCATACATTTGTTTTCACAAATGTTGTCTTCACTATTGCTTCATGGAAAATTATTTATGTGATCATAGTCGTCTATGCGATTGCATCAACATAGCATAAATAACCACTAAAGTGTTTATATAACTTATTAGAGCTGGGATTTTCTTGAATCAGATCGCATGATCTGTCAAAACAGCTAGCATTGTAAAAGTAACTCTGAAGCCAGCTTGCCAAAACAAATATACGTAATTTGAATTTCTGTAAGGTTTTTAAGGTTGGGTCATATGGTGGACGCACTGAACAAACTTGATTGCGTCAAATGAGATTTAATTGTGTCAAAAATGCAAGCACGCGCTCTGGAGAAAACACTGTTAAAGAATATTATTATTCCAAGGACATGTAGTTATATAAGTAGGAGTTGATCAATCTGCACTGTAGTATTTGGAAGTAGTCACTGCAGATTACTTCAAGAAAAGACAGTTGACAAAAAAATGTTTACCGGTAATACAAATTTTATATTAGACAATAAGAATGCAAATATGTTAATTAATTTATTCAGAATATGTTCATGAAATACACTCTGGTACATGTACAGTTTGCTTATACTGTCAATATTGTAATTGGAGGAAGGCTTAATTATGAATGGTCTTTTACTAATAAATATCACATCTCAATCATGGGGGAGGGGGGGGGGGAGGGGGGTACAATATGTGCGTCACAGATCAAAAAAATGTTTGAAGTAACTTCACAAAACTTTATATACATGTCAACCTTAGTGGTCTAATTATAGTGCCTTTGTTATTGTGGAGTTTCCATTTCTAATACTTTTCTGGAACCATGGTAACAAATATCCAAAATTACAAAATTGACTGTTTCAGAAGCACAACTCCAAATCCTTTCAAGGTCACTTCACAAAACTTTTTTCACATATCAACCTCGTGGTGAAGTAGTGCCATATGTAAAAAGATAAATTATTTTTTTCTTATTGGTAAAATGGTGCGGTTAAACTTGGACCAGCTGGGTATGAGGAGGGGATTACACATCTGTCCATCTGTTCTCCAGTCAGTATATCCCATGCTTGTCCTGGCTAAATATTTTTGCAACCATACATACTTCAGCTTAATGCAAATGTTGTGTGTCCAGGTAATATATAATGTGCACTACCAGTTTACAAATTTGTTTATACTTTAGATAATTTTATAGGTTACACTTAGACTGAATAGATCAGGAGCATCTGCTCTTACCCCATAATCCAGAAAATAACATTGAGTGCCCAGGCTATATTGCTGCAATTGGTGGAGCTATTTATTTCATACTAATATTCAACTAGTATTAAATTCAATACCCGCTCCATTTCAATTTTTTTACCGACACAATACCTCCCTCTCAATTTCTCTTCCCCAACCACATCTCCATAACACCCTTTTGGAATTATTGTTTAAATATTGAATAAATACTCTGTCCCAATTCAACCCCGTGTCCACTGTCTGTAAACAAACTAGTACGCTGTAGCTCACATGACTATAAATAAAAAGCAAACTAAAAAGCATGCACAACTCACCAAACTTTTACATAACTTCTTGTATTATCCATTTTTAAGCATCAACCAAACATACTGGTACATTGAATATCACCATATTCAATTGAATATTATAATTTGTCATTTGTTAATAAAAAATTGTCCTATTTATGACATTTCCTAAATTAATATTTATGATGTTGCATAAATAATATTGATATTTCATCACAGCACAGTCATTTCATGTGTATAAAAAGTATTATGTTTTTTGAAAAAATGAAGACTTTTGAAAGTGACCATAACCAAAACAACAACAAACTTTGGATATTGTCCTCGTTTAAGTAATACACTGTAATGGTGTTAATCAATTTTGAGTGACCTTTTCTTCCATTTTGTTTTCAAAGTGCAGAGTTGACATTGTTCCTAGGCACCACCATAATGCTCATTTTCACATATTTTTAATCGCATCAAAACATTAGATCAACAAAGTGTTGATTACTATTGTTATTGTGTAAGTTTTTTTCTATAAATTCCAATATGAATACTACAGAAATCCTTAACTGCAAGTTCTGATTTTATGTCACTGAAAAATGCCAGAAAAATTTAGCACACACATATTCACTTCCCTGCAGTAATTTATTAATAACATGTTAAAGCTAGCCTACAGCTGGCCAATACCTCTCTAGAACAGAAATAATATTGTGGCGGAGTTGCCAATGTACTTTTTACTGATTGATATACATGTGTTTTTTTTTGTTCATTATCAGGTACATATTGTAACCATGTAAATGTGTATGTTTCAAGTGATTACAAATCTTTGTATCTGACCCAATTGTACCTGAATTCACAATAGTTTATCATCATCCAGCATGTAACATGAAATTCCCTGTACTGCCTTGTACTGTTTGATCAGTGGTGCTGACAGATTTACAATTAAACTGTCACCAAGTTTTTAAAAGGTCAATACATGGAAACTTTTCGAAAAACAATTTTACAAAGTACAGTTGTCCACTAGAGTACATGTGAGCATGCCATGTAAAGTACTGTAAAAGTTGACCTTTGTGCAAATGTACAGTGTACGAATTAATGAGTTTGTTACAAATATTTAGGACTTGACTGTATATATTCTTTTCTTTCATTTTATTTTACATTATTCGTTATCTTTTCTCATTAGGAAACATATCAGGCCACATAAAAAAAGGCTTGTTAATTTTTGTTTATTATGCGCACATGCAAAAATGTAGAAACAAAGACATAATATAAATACATACGATTTTTAAAAGTGAAGATACATGTATATATATATTAGATTTACTTCGACTGAGAGTGTTGTGCGCAAGTTATTTGTTTATCTTTTGTCATTGTTAAGTGTGCAGTGGGATGTTCCTACCAGGGCCATAACACACTCACTGGTGGGGAGAATAAATAAGTAACCATTGGTTACCTGAAAAAAGAAATCAAAATGGCTTCCATGGGCGTCAACAAATAATGTATTTTTATCTGAATTCTATCTTGGTATTTGTATAAAACTGCTTGGTTAGTTAACTTGTTATTTTACATTGATTGGGACAAAATTTCTTACAATTATACAAATGGTGTTCAATGTGGATTAAGTGCCTTGTTGATTGTTGATTGATTGAATATTTAGCGTCATTTTTATGCCATCGAGGGCTAACAGACGATCAGTTAACCTAACCACTGTTTCCTGGGATTAACCAGTACTCGAGCACACCCCGTCTCCGCAAGTAACTGATAACTTTCCCACTTGAATCAGTGGTGAGAGACGAAAGATAATGAGACACAATGTCGTATATCAATCATCACGGAGACTGTTGCCGGGCAGGGGATTCGAACTCACGACCCCTGGATTGATAGTCAGACGCGTAACCGACTGAGCTAATCGGGCCCGGAAAGACTCTCAAAAAGAACATGCCTAACATGTTTTGGGATATAACTAGCAAATCACGGCACTATAAAGTTATAACACCAGGCACATTCTGACATTCTGGTTCAAAACAGGAAAAATCACTTTAAATGTCGAAAAAAATAAAATAGTTCAAAATATATGTAAAATGTTTTGTTATCATTTACAACTTAAATATGAATGATTTAATATTTTAATGCCACCAAAAATCAACCATCTGATTGACAGTATTAGACCAATATGGCAGATCAAATCGAAGTCACATGACACAGTTAACACATCCCATGATACATTGCAATTTTAAATAGGAACGTTATTTTATTTTCATGTATCTTGGTCGTCCAAGTTAATAATAAACTCCTTTTCAATATATAACATGTATTTTTGCATGCTTTGATAGTATTTTTATGAAATTAAGACTCGGTGAGTATATCTATATAATTATAATTGGATTGGGAAAAATGTTTTTTTTTTAAGAAAATAAACATGAAAACTTACCATACTATAATCTTTACAATTCCCCATTTCAGGCATCTAATGCACACTTGAAGAAAAATCTACAGAAGAAGTTCAGTTATGCCCTCACAGAGATGATGGGAGCATTCACAGTAAGTAGGTCTTGGCGGAATGGTCTCTGGTCACTAAAATATTTTATTCACAATTAACATGGTGGTTCTACATTCAATATACCAATTATACACAAGTGAAAATGATCCAGAAGAAAGCTATAATAGCTTTTATGTTTCTGTGTGGTTGAATGGGGTCCGCCTCATTGTAAAGATTTTGAGTGAGAAAGTTTGCTAGCTGCCTGCAGAAGGACAATGATTTATCTCCAGTACAAGTTAATAAGTTCATAGATTCGCTCTGAGAGTTATTCCAACAATACAACGAGACATCATAATACATGCATTTAACTTACTTGTAAATAAAGGTTTAAGTAAACTGTAATTTTGAAATTTGCGATCGTATATGAGGTTATAAATGGTCACTGAAAATGTTTACTGCAAAACCGATAACATCCTGTATATTGTTAGAAAAATTCTCAGAGCCCATTTGGGGGAGGGTTGTTAACATAATATCAGTTTCTGATGACCTTACATGCATTTTCACAGTGATTGATTATGACCAACCCTGACTGGAAATATACATGTACATGTGGTTCAATGTTGACTTCTTAATGGTACATGTACACTTACATCTGTAAGTTTGGTATCTTTTGAATGATATTCTGTTTCATTTACTATATTTTGTTAAGGTTTCCCACTATGGAATTTAAAAGGATATCAAATTTAATATTATGAAGAAGAATCTAGGTTTTGGGAAAGTATCTATAACTAAATGAGTATTACATTTAAAATGACAACTTTTGTGTATGAATGGAGGCACACTAGCAGCAGTATTTAGGTCATGTTTTTTTGTTGTTTTTTGCGTGTGTGTGTTTCCATCTCAGTCTTTTCCCACAATGTTGATACATTCTAAAAAAGCACTTAATCCTGCAACAAAATCAATGATGATGTGATAAAATCAAAAGAAATAATATACATATGCAGTAGATCTTTGATCGCTTGAACTCGATGGGACTGAACAAAATAGTTAGGTAGTTCGAGTCAAGTCTGGTACAACAATCATCGTACATGTACATGGTGTACAAGTATGTTTGTGAGCTTGTTATTGAATCCCATGTGTACGCTTTGAACAGTTACAATAGATGATGTAAATGATGTGTATTTCTTGTTTATGTAGAAAATTTAATATACCAGAAAAGATAATTTCGAAATATAATTAATTGTATTACACTATAATTACTTAATTTACCTTTTATAATCATAATTTTATATACTCATGTATAAATAGCTATATTTAGCTTTGGTTGTTCATGAGAATGTAAATGACATGATAATCACACTCCGGTTTTACAGGGTCCTTCACCAAGTTGCTCGGCAATCGTCAAAGAGGCTGACTTAGTTATCCCCGGGTTACTAGGTCCTTCACTAAGTTGCTCAACCATTTTTTCTTCAGGAAAATGTGTTGTTAAATGTGACATTGTGCAGTGAGACTGAACTTCCGATGTCTAAGATTTATAGGGTAAAAATGTATGTGACACTCTTTACGTTTTAGCTCGCCGGGACAAAGTCCAAGGAGAGCTATTGCCATGTCGGCGGCAGCGTTGTCTGTAGACACCCAGGTTAAACTTTTGCGTTTAAGTTTAAGATATCTATGCAACCACCCATTGGATGTGAATGAAACTTCACATGTGTGTTCACCATCATCAATGAAACACACAGAGACAAGAATCATAACTCTGGATTGCATTTTGTCACAGTGATGGCCCTTTTTGGACTTAGACACCCAGAGGCGAGCTTTGTTGTCTTCTGACAACTCAGGGTTTTCATTTTAAAATCAAACAACAGATTAAAAGAGAAAAACAACAGATCAGGCCGGGGGGGGGGGAGGGGGGGGGTTCAAGTGGGCAAATGTTCGATTTTCTGGAAAAACAACCGATCCAAACCTGATTTTAACCGATGATTTCAATCGCCGATTGGTTAAAAATGAAAATTCTGCAACTGTTGTCAATGTTTACAATATAAATTGGTTTTATTTTAATTTCATCTTAAATTACAAATAAACATCAATTAACTTAATTAATGCATCATGCGGTATACAATTAAAGCAAATGTGTAACCAATTATAAATACACTCGCCAAATTAGCATAACAAACTTCTCGCTCTTTAAGACAGTGGGAATATTATGACATGTAGAAATTACTTCACACCTTTGAATGCGTGAACAAACATGGCTAGTTGTTCAAGCGATCGATGGTGTTCCAGCCAACCGAGTTTGAGCTATTGAAGTTCTACTGTATATATATATCAGAAAACATTTTGATTGTCCCTCGTACATTTTCAGGATCCCCAGATACTGTGTGTGTTAGTGCAGATAGCTGGCTATCTCCCAGCAGGATATATACCCACGGTCAGGTAATAAGGAGAAGTTCTTTTTAATACAAGCCTTTATTATATACATGTATTTTATCATAAATACAACCTCATTTCTACAGGATTTCTATCCTGTGATACAATGTTCAGTATCACTTTCTGACATTTTCTGTTTCCATATCATGCCTCTGTTTATTGATATTCGCGATGTCTAGCTATGGTAAGCTTTTAAATGGCACATTTCCTTGGTGGACAATGGTCTTTTAGAGACTATTGGACATAAGAACCTTATGTCGTGTGTTTTTTATTACAAAACATACATTCTGCTGTAAGTTAATAGTTAAATACAATCTAATGACATTGATGTTATTTGTTGATTTTGTGTTTTGTTTGCTCAAGTTTTGAAAAGGGGAGCTATTGTAATTACCCCGACATTACAATGTAGTTGTTTGTTCTGAAATACATGTAGCATACTCTGAAAACTTTGGAAACAGATTATATAGGAAACATTGCTTCCGTTAACGTTCAGTCCTTTGCATGTACAGTTTTGTTCAAATGGTTGCACCCTTGCTAAATACATGTACATGTATGTTCCTGCACTTTAAAGGGAATATATCAGGATTTTTCAATGTATCATGCCTATATATACTCACTGAAAACATATTGCTAAAATGATATATTAAATATGCCAAAATATTATACTGATAAAGGATTTCCTAACTTGGGCTACGCTTCTATTAAAGTTGTATATAATATATTTTCTGCTTAAAACGGCAACATATTTTGTGACATATTAGATGAGTCACATATTTCATTTTGATTTCAATTTGATTTGTTTTACAGATTTTCACTTGGTAATAATTGTTTCATCTAAGAAATAATCTGAAAAATGATGAGGAGGTTGTCAAGCACTATTTAAGTACCGTCTATTTTTAGAATTGGGATTTCATTTCAAATTTACCACTCCAATTAACCCTTTACCCCATAGAAACGCATTCTTCTGCACCGATCACAGAAGGCCTTTGAAAACAATGCAGGAAGAGTTCAGATTGCTCATAACGAGCAATCTGAACACTTCCTGCACAGTTTTCCACTTTGTCAGTTAATATAAGCATAATTCGACCATTGCTGACATACATGTATGGTGAAATAATGCTTTCAATTTGGAAGAGATCAAGAAAATGCTTATGGTGCAAAGGGTTAAAATATTGATTTTGTCACATTTTGGTTGATTTGACATACCAAACCATTTGTATTTTATTTAATAATGAAAATGAGATGCTTTTAATCCATTGTAAAAATTGTGTAATGTTTTAAGACATTTATTGCATTTTTTCCTGAGATACTCCCTTAAATGGGAATGAATTGGGGGTTTGGTAGGGTTCCAACAAAAATGGTTATACAGTATATATATGCTACCAACCAGATGGAAGATTTCAGGCTTTATTTTATAGTACAAAAATATGGTTTAAGTGTGTGTTTTCTCCGGATAATATGAATATTTATTTCTATTTTGGTGCTTTGATATTATTTTATTATTGTTTTTAACGAAATTCACAAATGTAAACTCGATGATCTATTTAACAGATTAATTTATAATCATTGGTCAATTTGTCCAATTTTTCAGTCGTACATGGTTGCCAAAGTTACGTAAAATGACCAGTGAGAATGTGGAAGATGATTACGGCGTGATATTGGAATCTTTGTGTGTAAGCAACAGGGGACCAGAGATAGTAGAGCTTGCTTCTGATTGGCTAGAGTCTGTTCTAGGTGGGTACCAATCAAGTATTACATGTATATTGATTTCCACTAATTTATTTGATTTAGTCTGATTTATTTAAGCACAGTTGACAAGTAGTCTTTTTTATTAATGCCATTTACAACAAGTGGAAAGTTATATATACATGTATGGCATATCCAGTTTGTTTGGTGGAGGAAGATCTCAGAATGAAATGAGGAAAACCACAGTCCTTTCTCAAGTAACTTGCAAATTCTTTTACTTTTAGTTTTTTGTACCAAGCTGGGCTCAAACCCATGACATCATTTAGGTAACAGTGCCATAGACCACTCAGCAATGCAGGACTCAATATAACTCTTGTGAATCAGTCCTGACTCCATTTCTATAGTAGAACCAATACTGGGTATTGTTTGTGAGAGACTTGGGGTCAGACCTGGGATTGAACATGCAACCTCTGGCATGACAGGCTAACATCCTATCCATGACACTGCCCCACTGATTGTTCATGTATGATTAACAGTTCCTTTGTGTAACTTGCCTCTGATTGGTCAGTCATTTCTAGGCAGGTACCAAGCAATACAAGTGTTTTAAAGAATGAGAATATCAAAAATCATTTTTAAGATCCACTTTCATACATAAATCAGCACCTGATTGTAGACACACTGTCTAAATGTTTCCACAACATGCTCAAATATACAATGTATACTTAAATACTTAAAAACTAAAATTTTAAGAAAGCAGCTGAATGATCATGATTTTAGACTGGTTTCACTAAAAATGTATATTGTTTCTTTGATATTGATTGTATAATACACAAATTACTTTTTCACCTTTAAGTAATTATTCTAAGTACAGTATGAATGAAAATAGGCATTTCTGCAGTAATTATTATTTTATTGCTGACCTTTAACTGGTGAGGTCATATTTCATGCCCAGCCTGTCCAAAAAATGACTGTGAGAAAGTCAACATGCAGAAGGACGGTGGTTCTACAGATACTCACAAATACTGAGGTCTTTCTCCACCAATAAATGTCATTCAATAAAACTGACACATGCACATTGTTTTTTTTTTTTAATTTCTTTACATTTTGCAGTTCAACAGAATGGGGACGTTTCTTCTTCCAAAATTATGAAAAAGAATAAAAAAAAAGTTGGGTTTGTGGATCCACATCAGCCCCAGCCACAACTAGCCCTGGATTTTCTGTCGTACATCTTCAAACATCGAGTCACCCAGGAGATCTTCCTGCGGAACCATCTTAAGGAGATGGATGCAGTCAGGGATCTTCTCAGGGGATCACTGGTAAAAATGTGCTCAATGTTTTCTTTAAAATATATTTACAAAAATAATTGTATATGTTCTACATTTTTATGTACATATGAGCAAAATTATAGTTACTTGTTCTGGAATCATAAAATTAGGTTTGTAGTTTAAATGGTTTATTAGTTTGATTTATTTACATGTAAGCTCGATTTTGAGCCGGGGATCAAACATCGGATCGAGCCAGGTATCAAACATCATGTCGAGCTGGGGATCAAACATCGGGTCGAGCCGGGGATCAAACATCGGATCGAGCCGGGGATCAAACATCGGATCGAGCCGGGGATCAAACATTGGATCGAGCCGGGTATCAAACATCGGATCGAGCCGGGTATCAAACATCATGTCGAGCTGGGGATCAAACATCGGGTCGACCGGGGATCAAACATCGGATCGAGCCGGGTATCAAACATCATGTCGAGCTGGGGATCAAATATCGCGTCGAGCCGGGGATCAAACATCAGATCGAGCCAGGTATCAAACATCGTGTCGAACTGGGGATCAAACATCGGGTTGAGCCCGGGATCAAACATCGGATAGAGCCGGGTATCAAACATCATGTCGAGCTGGGGATGAAACATGTAGTCTCTATCATGAAAGGCCAACACTGTATCCACTGCATTTCTGCCCCACTTCACATTGAACTTATATTCTTACAACTTAGAAAAATCCCACTTGATGTCTTCCTGGGTAAAAAAATCTGGTAGTATGCTGACATAAGCACTGGAATGCTTATATAAAACCTCTGTTGCCAAGTGGCGCCGTCTCAAGATCACTTATCTCTCACTGCTAAGGTCCTAGATCTATAGAAGTTCTTCTCAGTTATTTATATATAAACTTTGTAGCTAAAATATTTACCCTTCAAAAAAATAGAATCAAATGAATTCGCGCATTGAACACATAAATACACATAAAATAGTTTTTAAAGAAAAAATGCTGCATTCAATTATGATTAAATCGTTTCTAAGGAAGCATTTTGACTTCAGTATCATTATAATATTTATAATGTGTTTATTTCTTGTAACAATAAAAACTTTAGCTACCTTTTCTTAAAGAATTCAATTTGCAGGTGTTTTCTTTTAATAGTATTTTAATGATGATTTGTCAATCCAATTCTTTTTCATATACATGATATTGTATGCATGTAACTGTTGTGATTCTGTCTACTAAAATGATCAGCGCTTTAAACTGCGGACAATAAAAAATGAAACAGTCTTAAAGTTGGACTGATTTATTTCCTGCACTATTTTCTGTAAACTTCTTTTAAACGGAATACTGCCAACTAGTAAATAGCAAAGATAAATAAATTTATTACACACAAATATTTATGTTTTTACTTTTCAGCGAGTCATTGAAATTAGACTTGGTGAAAACCCTGATGATTTAGAAACAGGAGATGACAATTTTTTGTCATCAGCGTTTTCTCTTTACTGCATTAGTCTTCTTCTTCATTTGGAGGTAAGACAATATGAAACAGTCATCATGATGTACTTAACTATGTGTGTATGATTAAAAAAAAAAAAAAAAATTATTGAACCATCAATTAGGATTGTGGCTTGTTTTATTTGATATCAAAATTGTAGTTCGTTTAGTGTACATGTAGTTCCTTTATTTGTTGCATTTATTTTACCTGCCTTGATAACTGCCAGTATGACAGATAAGCAAACTTACATGTAGTTACCTACGTTTTGAAATCGGGGCAATTACCTTTTAGTATATTGGCCTCTGTTTCGCTTTAATTCTTGATTAATCATATGGCTGTACACTTACTTGTGGTAGTGCTTACATGTTTTTGTTACCAAGAGTAAAACCTCTAGAATTATTTGTTAGACAGTATATTTTAACCCTTTACTCCATAGATACACGTTTTCCGGCACCAATCACAAAAGGCCTTTGAAAACAGTGAAGGAAGAGTTCAGATTTCTTGTCAGTTAATATAAACATAATTCACCCAATAATTCAAAAGCCTTCTATATTAGAGGTGTCCAAAGGCGTCTATATTAGGTGTCCAAAGGCGTCTATATTAGGTGTCCAAAGGTGTATATATGAAGTAAAGGGTTAAGTATTAATAGGCATCTAATGAGGGCTGTTCCATTTAAACATACATCCCACCCATGGACGGCAAAATAATAAACTTCTAAGGCGGGAGGGTTTTTCAAAAGGGGGGGGCCTGATAAAATGAATTAAAAATAGAAAGGGGGAGGGTCAAATTTCAAAGTGCCTTCCATGGGTGGATTGTATGTTTAAATGGAATAGCCCTGAGTAAAGGCACATCTACCGTATATTGCTGAATAAATGTCTTGGAGACAAAATATTCTTTTTGCAAACAGGGTGGTGGTTTTAATTTCTGTCCAAAAATATAAAAAATTGATTTTGTATATGTAATATGCCATACAGCACACTGCCATTAGTATTAAGGAATTTAGTCAACTTTCAATTGTTGGATTTAATACAATTTCAAGAGTGTTAAATCATTTTATTTGTTCATCTTTTTAAACTAAGATTAACAAAAATTGTCAGGTTAATATATGTAATAACTAATAAGCATGTTCCTGTTTACCAACAGAATAATTCTGCTATGACTTGTATACCCGAGTGTGTTTACCTGCTGTCTTGGTCTGAGAAGCATGTGTTACCCATGTTAAAAGTGAAATTCGAGGAGGATGAACCGTTGACCAGAAAGAGACACGGCAGTGGTAGCCGTGGTGATCTTGCACGTGATATAATACAGGTATGATGTAGCAGGTAGTCAGGTTTTAAGAAACCCTCTTACTTGATTTTATCAGAAATTAATTCTGGCAGGAATGACAGTTACTTCATAGAAGTAAGTGGCAGTGTGATACAGAGTATTTGATTAAGGAATTAGTTGTAAGCATGTTTAACGTCTTAGGAATTTCTGCAGTATAGTAAAACCCAATTAAAATCATATATAGCTAGAAAGAGCTTGTGTTTTTTTGTAATCTGATTTTGTAAATAGTTGACTTTGGGTCTAAATTATGATATGGGTTTTTTGCCACTTCTTTTTGGGTAGGGAGGTTCAAAAAAATTGTTTGTTTTGAAAAAAAAATGTTTCGCTCATTCACAATAGCCAGGCCCAATTAGCTCAGTCGGTTACGTGTCTGACTATGAATCCAGGGGTCGTGAGTTCGAATCCCCGCCCGGCAACAGTCTCCATGATGATTGATATACAACATTGTGTTTCATTATTATTCGTCTCTCACCGCTGATTCAAGTGGGAAAGTTACTGTGGAGATGGTGTGTGCTCGAGTACTGGTTAACCTTTCAGGATCCCAGGAAACAGTGGTTAGGTTAACTGATCGTCTGTTAGCCCTCGATGGTATAAATATGGTGCTAAATATTCAATCAATCAATCAATCAATCTTTAACAATATTCTCAGTTATTGCATGACCAAGTAAAAAAAATATTCTCTGATTAAGCAAAGAACAAAAGTTTACTTACCTACTTAATCACCCCTAAATGGTGTGGATCAGAAGTGGTAAACAAAATTCTTTTTACATATGGTGTTGGTGAATTAAATTTTTTTTTTTCATTTTCAGAGTTTACTCAACATCATGAGCAATATGCTGTTGGTTGGTATTGGAAACAACTATGTCAGTGAGAAACTGATCAACTTCTGTATCACATGTCTTACCACAGGTAAAAGTTTTAAGTGCTACCACTGTAAGAACTTTCTAGAGGCTTTTACATGGTTGGTTTTGTTCTCATCTAGCACTGACATTTTGTCTTCTTTTTTTTGAATCGGGTTTAACACCATTTTCAACACATTTCATGTTATATATGGCATATTCAGTCTTTTTGGTGGAGGAAGACCTCAGAATGAATCTGAGTAGAACCACCATTTACATGTATGTTCCGAGAGGTAACCAGTTTTGAGAACTGGGTTATCACTAAATCAGTTATTCTGAGGGATGAATTTTCAGTTAAATAAAAAATTGAAAGACACAACCTATGATTAATTATTACACTCTCCTCTACACAATTCAAATAATATTTATATTGTCAAGCCTAATCAAACATATAAGCAATGACAAACAATAAAAATATCATTTGAGGTGTGTGGTGGAGGGGGTATTATTTAATCATAATATCTGATGTTTCTGTTATATCAGCGAATTGTCGCTTGGGCGATCTTAGTTGAATCCCATTACAAGAATTATACTTTTTGTTCATTTCCCTGGCAACATAATCATTTTTATACAGATCTCCATAAACAGTTTCTCCAATCCATAAAATTAGGTTCCAATCAAAAAAAAATTCACTGAAGGCGATGAAATTCACGAAAATGTATGTAATTCATTAATATGTTGTTCATTTCCTTATCAATTAAAACATCTGTAGTTACTGGTGCATAACCAGTTTTATTGTTTTAATGAGAAAATGTGCAAGGAACAAGGAAAAGTTATAAATTAGATGTTATGTTTTGCAAAATCAAAAAAGTATATAATAATTGACCTACCTACTACCTTCACAAGATGAAAATGACGGGTACATAAATGACAAACAAACAATATTATAATTTAGGCCAAAAACCTACACAGCGTATATCTAACTGACAAACAAATAGTATTTTAATTAAGGCCACATACATGTACAATATATATCTAACTTGTACAATGTACATCTAACTTGTACAGTGTATATCTAACTTGTACAGTGTATTTTTAACTTGTACAATGTATATCTAACTTGTACAATGTATATATAACATGTACAATGTATATCTAACTTGTACAATGTACATCTAACTTGTACAATATATATCTAACTTGTACAATGTATATCTAACTTGTACAATATATATCTAACTTGTACAATGTATATCTAACTTACACAATGTATATCTAACTTGTACTATGTATATCTAACTTGCACAATGTATATCTAACTTGTACTATGTATATCTAACTTGCACAATGTATATCTAACTTGCACAATGTATATCTAACTTGTACTATGTATATCTAACTTGCACAATGTATATCTAACTTGCACAATGTATATCTAACTTGTACAATGTATATCTAACTTGCACAATGTATATCTAACTTGTACTATGTATATCTAACTTGTACAATGTATATCTAACATGTACACTGTATATCAGACTTGTACAATGTATATCTAGCTTGTATGCTGTATATCAGACTTGTACAATGTTTATCTAACTTGTACAATGCATATCTAACTTGCACAATGTATATCTAACTTGTACAGTGTATATCTAACTTGTACTATGCATATCTAACTTGTACAATGTATATCTAACATGTATGCTGTATATCAGACTTCTACAATGTATATCTAACTTGTACAATGTATATCAGACTTGTACAGTGTATATCTAACTTGTACGCTGTATATCAGACTTGTATACTGTATATCTAACTTGTACGCTGTATATCAGACTTGTACAATGTATATCTAACTTGTACAATGTATATCAGACTTGTACAGTGTATATCTTACTTGTACGCTGTATATCAGACATGTACAATGTATATCTAATTTGTACCCTGTATATCAGACTTGTATAATGTATATCTAACTTGTACACTGTATATCAGACTTGTACAATGTACATGTATAACTAACTTGTACACTGTATATCAGATCTGTACGCTGTATATCAGACTTGTACAATGTATATCTAACTTGTATGCTGTATATCAGACTTGTACAATGTATATCTAACTTGTACGCTGTACAGTCAAGTCCTAAATAAAAGTTACTGTAATCGCTTGTGTATAATGGCATTCCATGTACTTTTCATTTAGGCCGTCAAGGGTATGACGGTGGGCCATGTAAACACACACATTTTACAGTTACGTTTTTTTTTAGCTTCACTGGCATATTTTACACTTGACCTTCAGTGTTGTTTTTACTGTAGTATTGAATAATGTCAATTAACAGCTGTCATCACTTTACACAGACATGCTCCTGCTGTTGTTCATGTACCAGACTTTACATGTAAAAATGCAGATAATAATTTATCAAAAGTGTCACCAAATATAGTTTTACTATCAGAATAGTGCAAATGGAGATCCTGTGGTTAAAAAGCACCCTGATCATAGGGATTTTAGGATTAACATGTGATACTCATAAAGATTAATAAGATGTTTTTAAAGTTGAACTTTTTTTGCTGAAATTTTCACAGATATTTCACATTAGCATGACAAGGAGATTCATACTTGTAAAAATGACAGGGTTAATTATATCTGAAGGGATCTAGAGAGGTCTCAAAAAAAGAGATTAAAATTTGTATCAATCAAGGGTGTCAATCAAAAATTGAGTGTAGAGTAAGAAAGTTGAGTGTAGAGTTAGAAAATTGAGTGTAGAATAAGAAAATTGAGTGTTGAGTATTGATTGATTGATTAAATATTTAGCATCATTTTTATGCCATCGAGGGCTAACAGACGATTAGTTAACCTAACCACTGTTTCCTGAAAGGCTAACCAGTACACCCCATCTCCGAAAGTAACTGATAACTTCCCCACTTGAATCAGCAGTTAGAGATGAATGATAAAGAGACACAATGTTGTATATCAATCATCACAGAGATTTTTTTTTAAAATAACCATATAATGCCATGGATGAGCATCTGATTTTACACTAATGGATGCAGTTACAAATGTAAACAATTCCAATATTTCATGAATAGAGATGCCTGTAGTGAAACTAAAAACTTTACAACTTGTTAAATGCTGTTCTTAATTGTTTTGGATTTATATAATCCGTATGAGTAGGGATTTTATATTTGTTGAAACAGCAGCCACACTGAACGAGACTTTACATGGAAATGCTATGGAAAAACAGATTCACTCTCATTTTCTCATCAATAAGTTTTTTAAAGGTCTTATAGTCCATTGAAATTTGTAAAAAAAAAGACAGGTGGAATCAGGTGATGGACTTATTTACAATTTCAGTGCAGACAGTTCAGTCAGTGACTGTTTGATTGGCAGTGTTATCAAAGGTATCACTTACATATCAAAGCCTGATTGAAATCAAATCATAAAAATAACTTTAATTTAAGAAACAAGAGGAAACATAGCAATAATCCTAATCAAGGTCAGAAAACTCAACTAATGACAACTGGCCAGCCTAGTTTAATAACTTAGTCCACATATTATGGTTATATAAAGATGGTATGTTGGGTTTAGTATGGTAGTTACTAGTCAGTATGGCAGGCAGAATGACTTTAATATGATAAGTATACACCAGAAGTAAGCCTAACTGTCAATTTTGTATCTGATAATGAGCACATGACTTGAAATAAGGCGCATATCCGAAAACTGGTGTAGTATGATGGGTTTAGTATAGCAGTCTGTGTGACGGGTTTAGTATGGCAGTCTGTCAGTCGGGTTTAGTATGACAGTCTGAAAATGGGGTTTAGTATGACAGTCTGTAATGCAGGTTTAGAATGGCAGTCTGTATGGCAGGTTTAGTATGACAGTCTGTATCTGGGGTTTAGTATGGTAGGTTTAGTATGGCAGTCTGTATGGCAAGTTCAGTATGACAGTCTGTATGTGGGGTTTAGTATGGCAGTCTGTCTGTCAGGTTAAGTATGACAGTCTGAAAATGGGGTTTAGTATGGCGGTTTAGTATGACAGTCTGTAACGTGGGTTTAGAATGGCAGTATGAAGGTCTCACTGCACAGTTGAATTTTGTTCTAAAGTATTTTTTTTTCATACCAGGAATGTATACACACATAAAAATGCACAATAACTGGTAGGTTGTCCACGTTGTTTTTTTTAAAGAGGGTGCAGTGACACCCTGAGTTTTTTTGAAAAAAGAAGTCCTCAAATGCTCATAAATACATGCATATGTTGAAATCCTATAAAAGTCACATTTTAAACACCAGTGATGTCTTATTGCAGTATATGCTATGCCAACTTTTGCTTTACTCATCTGCAGCAAGAAATTACAGCCACTATGAACCATTTTAAAAATATTTCATAACCAAAGTACATAGGCCTATTTTTTAAGTGTAAGAATCTTACTACCATGGGAAAAAAGGGGCGTAACTGTGTAGTGAGACATGTATGGTGGGTTTAGTATGACAGTCTGTATGTGGGGGTTTAGAATGGCAGTATGTATGGTGGTCATTGTGGCTGTCACTGGCGGGTTAAGTATGGCAATTGGTATGGTGGATTTAGTATGACAGTCTGTATGTGGGGTTTTGAATGGCAGTATGTATGGCGGTCATTATGGCAGTTACTGGCGGGTTAAGTATGGTAATTGGTATGACGGATTTAGTATGACAGTCTGTATGTAGGGTTTAGAATGGCATTATGTATGGCGGTCATTATGCAGTCAATTGGTATGACAAATTTAGTATGACAGTCTGTATGTGGGGGTCTAGTATGAGTCTGTTTTGTGGGTTTAGAATGGCAGTATGTATGGTGGTCATTAGGGCAGTCACGCGCAGGTTAAGTATGGCAATTGGTTTGGTGGATTTAGTATGACAGTCTATTGGGGGTTTAGAATGGTAGCATGTATGGCAGTCACTGGCGAGTTTAGTATGACAATTGGAATGGCAGTATGTATGGCGGTCATTGTGGCAGTCACTGGTGGGTTTAGTATGGCTATTGGTATGACGGATTTAGTATGACAGTCTGTATGTGGGGTTTAGTATGAGTCTGTATTGTGGGTTTAGAATGGCAGTATGTATGGCGGTCATTGTGGCAGTCACTGGCAGGTTAAGTATGGCAATTGGTATGGTGGATTTAGTATGACAGTCTGTATTATGAGTTTAGAATTATAGTATGTTTTGCAGGTTTAGTATGGAAGTTCATATGCCTGGTATAATATGACAGTCTGTATGGCTGGTTTAGTATGGAAGTCAGTATGCTTAGTTTACGATGGCAGTCCTTATAGCGATTTAATTATAGCAGTCAACAAGGCTGGGTTTAGTATGACAGTCTGTATGACAAGTTAAGTATAGCAGGCCTCATTATGGCGGGTTTTGTAGTGATAATTATGGCCTGTTTAGTATGGTAGTTGTTTCTGTTTTAGAATGGCTGATTTAGTACGGCAGTCTAAATGGCTGGTTAAGTATGGGAATAAAGTATGGCATGGCAGTTATATGTATGACAAGTTCACTCTGACACAAAAACTGTAATAAATATTTTAATAACAATTGAAATAGTGTGTTCAACATCAATGTGTCAATATGTACTTGCTTTATTTTAAAAGAACAAGTTGGTCTGCAAATGAGATTATAATCAGTTCTCTGTCAATGCAATTTTTTTCAAAAGCATTCAGAAAAGTTTTAACTTGTATACATATCTGCAATGGAAACAAACAAAACAAATGGTCTCCATAAACCTTTAGCATGTAACAGAATGCCTGCCTGATCCAAACACAATTATCACTCCTAATTATGAGGGTTATATCAACAGCAGAGAGTTTGTCAAATGAAATATGTCTCTGTCTCAGTTGTCTCCATGGGTTACAACACTAATTCAGGTTATCAGTGTCAACAGCTCATGTCAATATCTTCATATAAAACAGTTTACATTCATGCATGGTCATTTGAATTTTTAACTGCTGCATTTGAAATAAAAATGTAATAAAACACCCTTTTTTAAATACATGTATTTAACTTTTTTTTTTAAATATTTGACCTTTCTTAATGAGTAAGTGACCTATTGTCTTATAATCTATTGATATAAAAATGCCTCAGATAAAAAAAATCGTATTAAACACATAAGAAATTTAAAACTCGAAATAGATCAACATTTTCTATTTTATTCCTTGACACTCGAAATTTATAATTCACCCTCACTATTCTTACTCGATACTCGACTTCTCTTACTCGACACTTGACTTTTCAACTCAAAACATAACGTTTTTAGACGTTCAGTTAGATTTCCATTTTCTTTTTCATTTGTGAAATATGATTCAGTTTGAAATCAGTACCATTGTCTAGTTATACCAAATTAGAATCAATCCAATAAGGAGGATAAAATTTCCAGAAGAGGATCCGAACGGTTTGAATCTGTTTCTTCTTTATCATTCTCTCTTCCATTCATGCAAAAACTTTGTGCGTTTTTTCATATCTGAAGCATTGTCTAGCAAATCAACTAACTCTATTATCATCAAAAGAGCAGATGCATGTAAGCAGTGACCGGTCAACCCATTGGCCATAGTCCCATAAAATCTCAAAATGTTACATAAATGTTCCTGTGTCCTGGTAATTTTTTATGTACTATACATTTTCATTATGAACATGATGAAATATGGTTAATGCAAGCGTCTTACTGCATATTTGTATAAGCTAAGTGCATATACGATTTTATGCAAGCAGTGATTTTGTGTTCGAAATCCATGGGTGTTGCAGGGATTTTTTTTTTAAGTGCCAAATTCTGGGTCAAAGTGACATAAAAATATATAATTACTATTTATGAGTAGGTTTATGTTTATTGCGTTTTCATGTTTAAGTATATTGTCACATAGAATTTTCAGAATGTCGCTTAGACTTTTTAAATTTCACATATTGGTGTAGAATGGGCCACTGTCCAACTAGAACTATTAGGGCAACATACACACTATGTCTTTGTCTGACTGGTGCAGTTGGTTAATGAGTCTCCAAGTGTCATGAATTAAAATTCTCGCCCAGCCAGAATGTTCAGTTATGGATAAGTCATAAACTTTGTTCTATATCCATAAGTCTCCCACCTCTGAATATGTGAGGAAGTAGTAAGCAACTTTCAGAGATGAAATTAGTCTAGTGCTGATTATCTTTCTAGCAAATCCAGGTAAGGTACACAGGCTGCTGTTATATAACTGAAATAATGTACAAGGGGGTGGAGGGGAGTTGAGGCAAAAAATAATTGTAATGTAAAAAAGGAAAATAGGTTGAAATAAAGAGTTGAAGGGTAAACAATAAGTGTATCAGCAGATAAGCATGGTGAAAGTTTTTACAGAGCAGGGGAGGGGGAAATTGAAAAAGATGGTGGAACATAAGAAATGCAAGTTAAAAAAAAAAAAAGTATAAAAGTTATTTGCTGGTGAGTGGAGGTGTGTGACAAGAGCCTTTTAATATCAGAAAAAAATGTGCTACATTATATACTGTAAATGAGGCATTTCAACTTTCCAGTGTTTTATCCCTCTCCTAAAGCATAAAGGTCAAAGTGTTTGGTATTTCATCAGTGTGTCAATAGAAATGTTTTCAGTCATAAACATTTCAACAGTAACATTGTAGTATTATTTACATTTGTAATGTGTAGCTTATTACACTATACCATGTACAGCCAAACTGGTCTTCTTTATTATACCCATTTTGAGGAGTCACACTTTGATTTTTCCATATGAGTTGTTTTAGTGGAAATGTACCTTTATGGAACTACCCATTGTTAAAGGAGCCACATTTTTATTTCCCCATATTTATTGTTTTAATGAAATTGTATCTGTTCATTTTTTCAGTGGAAATGTACATTTATTAAGAAACCTATTTTTTGGAATCGATCTTTCATTTTCCCATTATTATTTATTATTTTAATAAAAATGCACCTTGCTTAAAAATTAAACCACAAGTTTTAAGGAGTTTCCCATAATCTTTAGTTTAGCATAAATGGACCCTGTATCAAACAGCCATCTGTCTTGAAAATTTCTCTTTACTAGCTGATTTTATTGCATATGTGTCTATCCATTTGATAAGATGTGTCCATGTACATGGAATCTAACAATTACAAAAAAAAAACTTTTTCTAAATAGACCATACACTTTTTAATTAATTTTGTGTTATACAGTGCACTGATATATCTGTTATTATACTGAGGTCCATCCAGTGCAATTCTCATGGGTATAACCTCTTTATCATATAGAAATATGTCATCTCAGTAGTACAAGCTGTTGATAGCACATTTACAAAAAGCATAATTTTAAATTGCACTGTTGCTTTACGTCTTATTAACATATGGAATAGGACATATATCTATAGTCACACCAGAGAGAGGATAAAGTTACATGGGAATCTGGGAACCATATCCTATCCTTTGTATACCGGAAGATTCAATTCCTATGTTTTTTTCAACTCTGAGACTCTGAGATAATAAACTCATGGTCATTATTTAAATTTCAAAATAAAATACTTATTAAAGGCAGTACACAAGGAGTTGCAGCTGTATGGTGTTTTTTTAAAAAATTTCATATATGTTGTGAATTGTCTGCTTGAGACAATATTCTGAGTGCTGCCATGCTTGAGTATCATGCCGCAGACACATGGTATGCTACCCCACCAAGTCACATTATACTGACACTAGGCTGACCAGACCTAGACCTATCCTCTAAATGCTTAGCGCTAAGCAAGGAAGCTTCTAGTACCATTTTAAGTCTTTGGTATGACCCGACCGAGGATTGAACACACAACCTTTCTGCATGCAAGGTGGATGCTCTACCTCTAGACCACCACTGTGGTAGGTTATAAGGAAAAAATACAGGAAATGTCTGAACAATAATATGTAGCATCTAATTATCATTTATAACTGATATATGAATGATTTTGGATTTTAAATACAATGTACATCAAAACATGACCAATTTTATATTCTAAGCAAAATGTTGAAATTGCAACCTAATTCTGAATCTAAAAATAAGTATCGCGCACCAACTTCTTGACGACCTTGTCATTCAGAATCTTTTTCAGATGGAGCAAATTTAATAATAAGTAAATGATATGACAGATCAGATCTGAATAAAATTGAAGTTACCTGATTCATTTGATAAATCATAAAAACTGTTGTAATTTTGAGCAGGAAATTTATTTAAATCTAACCTGGGCATGAGGTCAAGTTAGGACATCACCCAGGGATCCCTAAAATGTAAAATCAATCTAAACAATAAAATTGCTTTTCTTTGTTCCATGATTTTTTACCGAGTTGTTCAACTATTGGCCAGATAAACCACTGTAAGTTGAATCAACTAAATAAGGCCAGTCAACAAATGAGGGCCACATACACTTTACGTGTAAACCATGGTTATACATGTAAAGATAGGTTTTACCCTCTCCTTTCTTTAGCTTATAAACTGTACACATTTTCGGCACTGAATTTGGTTAATTTTAGGGGTGTCTATCCAATTTTAGAATTCTAACTAGGCTGGTTATTAATATAGAGGTAGAGCTTTTATTCACTCTAAAGTATTACTTTTAAAGTATATTATTATTCCAAGGACATGTAGTTATATAAGTAGGAGTTGATCATTCTGCACTGTAGTATTTGGGAGTAGTCACTGCAGATTACTTCGAAAAAAGACAGTTGACAAATAAATACTTAATACAAATTCTATATAAGACAATAAGAATGCAAATATGTTAATTAATATATTCAGAATATGTTCGTGAAATACACTCTGGTACATGTACAGTTTGCTTATACTGTCAATATTGTAATTGGGGGAAGGCTTAATTATGAATGGTCTTTTACTAATAAATATCACATCTCAATCATGGGGGAGGGGGGGGGGGCACAATATGTGTGTCACAGATCAAAAAAATGTTTGAGGTAACTTCACAAAACTTTATATACTTGTCAACCTTAGTGGTATTATAGTACCTTTGCTATTGTGGAGTTTCCATTTCTAATACTTTTCTGTTACCATGGTAACAAATATCCAAAATTACAAAATTGACTGTTTCAGAAGCACAACTCCAAATCCTTTCAAGGTCACTTCACAAAACTTTGTTCGTATATCAACCTCGTGGTGAAGTAGTGCCATTTGGTTTGATTGAGTTTTTATTTTCAATATTTTTTCTGTGACCAATGGAAACAAATATCAAAATTTGCTGTTTCCGGAACACAACTCAAAAACTTTTCAAGGTGACTTCATGAAACTTTGTTAGCATCTTTATCTTCTCTATTGAGAGTGACTTTTGAAATGGATCACATTATTAAGTCAATTTTAAATAAAAAAAATAGAGAAAATATCTTCACATTGGTATACTCGTACATTATGTAAAAAGACATAAATTATTTTTTTCTTATCAGTAAAAAGGTGGGGTTGAACTTGGACCAGCTGGGTATGTGGAGGGGATTACACAACATCTGTCCATCTGTTCTCCAGTCAGTATATTCCATTCTTGTCCTGGCTAAATATTTTTGCAACTATACATACTTCAGCTTAATGCAAATGCTGTGTGTCCAGGTAATATATAATGTGCACTACCAGTTGACAAATTTGTTTATACTTTAGATAATTTTATAGGTTACACTTAGACTGAATAGATCAGGAGCATGTGCTCTTACCCCATAATCCAGAAAATAACATTGAGTGCCCAGGCTGTATTGATGCAATTGGTGGAGCTATTTATTTCATACTAATATTCAACTAGTATTAAATTCAATGCCCGCTCCATTTCAACTTTTTTTACCAACACAATACCTCCCTCTCAATTTCTCTTCCCCAACCACATCTCCATAACACCCTTTTGGAATTATTGTTTATATATTGAATAAATACTCTGTTCCAATTCAACCCTGTGTCCACTGTCTGTAAACAAACTAGTACGCTGTAGCTCACATGACTATAGAATAAGAAGCAAACTAAAAATCATGCACAACTCACCAAACTATTACATAACTTCTTATATTATCCATTTTTAAGCATCAACTAGACATACTGGTACATTGAATATCACCATTTTCAATTGAATATTATAATTTGTCATTTCTTAATAAAAATTGTCCTATTTATGACATTTCCTAAATTAATATTTATGATGTTGCATAAATAATATTGATATTTCATCACAGCACAGTCATGTCATGTGTATAAAAAGTATTATGTTTTTTTGAAAAATGAAGACTTTTGAAAGTGACCATAACCAAAACAACAACAAACTTTTGATGTTGTAATTGTTTAAGTAATACACTGTAATGGTGTTAATCAATTTGAGTAACCTTTTTTCTTCTGTTTTGTTTTCGAAGTGCAGAGTTGACAATGTTCCTAGGCACCACCATAACGCTTATTTTCACATATTTTTAATCACATCAAAACATTAGTTCAACAAAGTGTTGATTACTATTGTTATTGTGTAAGTTTTTTTCTATAAATTCCAATATGAATACTACAGAAATCCTAAACTGCAAGTTCTGATTTTCTGTCACAGAAAAATGCCAGAAAAATTTAGCACACACATATTCTCTTCCCTGCAGGAATTTATTAATAACATGTTAAAGCTAGCCTATAGCTGGCTGATACATCTCTAGAACAGAAATAATATTGTGGCCGAGTTGCCAATGTACTTTTTACTGATTGATATACATGTGTTTTTTTGTTCATTATCAGGTATATATTGTAACCATGTAAATGTGTATGTTTCAAGTGATTACAAATCTTTGTATCTGACCCAATTGTACCTATGAATTCACAATAGTTTATCCTCATCCAGCATGTAACATGGAATTCCCTGTACTGCCTTGTACTGTTTGATCAGTGGTGCTGACAGATTTACAATATAACTGTCACCATGTTTTTAAAAGGTCAATACATGGAAACTTTTCGAAAAACAATTTTACAAAGTACAGTTGTCCACTAGAGTACATGTGAGCATGCCATGTAAAGTACTGTAAAAGTTGACCTTTGTGCAAATGTACAGTGTACGATTTAATGGGTTTGTTACAAATATTTAGGACTTGACTGTATATCAGACTTGTACACTGTTTATCTAACCTGTACACTGTATATTAGACTTGTACAATGTACATCTAACTTGTACGCTGTATATCAGACTTGTACACTGTATATCTAACTTGTGCACTGTATATCAGACTTGTACACTGTTTATCTAACCTGTACACTGTATATTAGACTTGTACACTGTATATCTAACTTGTACACTGTGTATCTAACTTGTACACTGTATATCAGACTTGTACAATGTATATCTAACTGGTACACTGTATATCAGACTTGTACAATGTATATCTAACTTGTACACTGTATATCAGGCTTGTACAATGTATATCTAACTTGTACACTGTATATCAGACTTGTACAATGTATATCTAACTTGTACAATGTATATCTAACTTGTACGCTGTATATCAGACTTGTACACTGTATATCTAACTTGTATGCTGTATATCAGACTTGTACAATGTACATCTAACTTGTACGCTGTATATCAGACTTGTACACTGTATATCTAACTTGTGCACTGTATATCAGACTTGTACACTGTTTATCTAACCTGTACACTGTATATTAGACTTGTACACTGTATATCTAACTTGTACACTGTGTATCTAACTTGTACACTGTATATCAGACTTGTACAATGTATATCTAACTTGTACACTGTATATCAGACTTGTACAATGTATATCTAACTTGTACACTGTATATCAGGCTTGTACAATGTATATCTAACTTGTACACTGTATATCAGACTTGTACAATGTATATCTAACTTGTACACTGTATATCAGACTTGCACAATGTATAACTAACTTGTACACTGTATATCTTACTTGTACAATGTATATCGAACTTGTAAAATGTAAATTTAACTTGTACAATGTAAATTTAACTTGTACAATGTACATCTAACTTGTACAATGTATATCTAACTTGTACAATGTATGCCTAACTGTTGTTTTAATTGTTACAGATGATGAACTACATCTTCTACCTGATGTACTTCTATGTTTGTACCAAGTCACAGAGTTCTCCAAATATTCTTTGAAAAGTGACGACACTGACAGTGGTTGTCATGGTGACATGATACCCCAAGCTCTCAGTAGAATATTTGTGAAGATAGCCAGTTCTGTTAAGAACTACCCAAGTCAAAGTGTTAAAGTATGTTTACTGCTTTTTAGCTCGTCTTTCTGGCATGATACTGGCGTTGGCAGTTAGAGTTTTGTGTTTAGTTGAGCTTTTTATTTGTTTCTCAAAAAACTACTTATATTGTTAACTTCATAAAAACATTTATATTAGGGTAAACAAATAGCAGTACATTCATACCAGGGTATATAAACAGCAAAACATTCGTATTAGGGTATACAAACAACAATACATTCATGTTAGGGTATACAAACAACAAAACATTCATATTCGGGTATACAAACATTCATATTAGGGTATACAAACAGTAATACATTCATATTAGGGTAAACAAACAGCATTACATTCATATGAGGGTACACAAATAGCATTACATTCGTATTAGGGTTTACAAACAGTAAAGTTAACAAAGCTTTCATACTTTAATTTCTAATACCTTAGGTTAAAGTTTCAGGTTAGTATTTCTCTATTTTTTGATAGACTGTTCTCATAATTCAAATGTCAGAAATATCAAAATGAGACCAATACCAAATGATGTCCAGTCTTTATTCTGTAACCGCTGCTAATATCAAAGCATTTGTATGAAAAATGAAGGAATTACGCATGTTTGTATAATGCAGGAGCAGAGCAGTCTCTAAACAACATACGAGGTGTATTAAAAAAAGATGTGGACGTTTGTGATATTTTCACCATTTAATATAGCACATGAAAAAAATTATATTGCCATAAAAGGTTATATTTCCGCTATGCAATTGCTGAATTTCATACTGATATTGAATACCATTCTGTAGCAGCAGCGCTAGAAAATATGCATGTAATGGCTACCTGGAGCAGTTTGATTACGTCGACAACGTCAAAGTATTTGCACAATGTTTAACCAACCATATCTACACGAACTTCAGTTACAAACTCAATGCATCATTGCACAGTTTAAAGGAAGAGTGATATAGAGATGGGTGAAAGACATACATGTATTAAGCACATCCAAGATCCCCAGTGGTTAGTCTGACAAGATGTGATTTGGCCGGTTAAACATCGTGCAGAAATATGACGTCGTTGACATCAAGTTCATTAGTTTAATGTTGTGTGACTAAACCATGTAAACGATTCTCGAAACACTGTACTCCACGCTGTATTAGACAAATGTGTCTTTATACCACTGAAAGTCTAGATCTGCTACAATTAGGAGAATTCAGGGAATGAATGAAAACGATTACCTTTAAATGTCAACATAACTTCAAGAAAAATCTCTATTAAATTAAATTTTATTGATATTTGATGTGTAGTTGTATAACAACAACACAGGGCAAGTTCGATTTTTGTCAAAGATCTAAAAAGTCAACATCCCTGCCCTTGACTTACTTAATAATCTATTTTGATGTATAAATTTTTACTATCGATCTTCCAAAGGGAAGAAAATATAATACCAATGACTATATTAAACTCTTTATTTTCACAAACTTTCAGCTTACACCTTATTCAGGAAAATCGCAGTCTTTTAAAAACTATGTCACATCCAAGTTAAACTTTACAAAATGGATGTATCATAGCTTTTAAAAGACTGCGGTATGATGCTGTACACTTCAATTGTCTTCTTATTTAATGTTTGCATATTACAGGTCCTGGGAAAAGTTAAAGGTCATATTATAGAGTTGATGAAGGTCGTGTTTCAAGGCCAGTCTCAAAACGACTTATTATTGCATGAAGTCATGGCAACCATCATGGCTGCCATTTTGGCAGAAATGACCTTCCATAGTCAACAGGTATGAATGACAATGTTTAAACAGCAGATGTCGTGGTATTTACATCTGTATTTGTCAGTTTCACATCCGTTATTTTATCACGCAAAGTGTTAGAAGTGGAGTTTCAGTACGTCTATGGTGACGCAGTTTTGATTTTATTGTCATTCCACATAAAATCCTGTTTTCATACCAGAAGTTCCCTGATTAAAGCACCGTCTCAAAGTCACTTGTATCTCACAACTGAGGGTCCAAAACCAGCTTTTTCCAAAAACATTTTAGTGAGAAACTTTACCTTTTACTTTATGAAATAGGTTGGCTCTACACTTGATTCATCAGTGATTTAACTCGGATTTATGTTTTAGTTTTTCCTCCATCAATAAGAATTACATGTACTTAATGGAATGGATGTTTATCTTTTGTTGATGTCAAATAGCTCTTTGTGTGATTACAATTCAATCATTTTTCAAACTGACATTTTCAGTTATTTTGTTTTCAGTACGATTTGGAAGATGTAACCACGGTTGTGACATTACCTCCATTATCTGCTTGGCTGGTTGACATCTTACAGAAAAGGACCAATATTACAAAGTAAGTATCCTTGTTATATGTATTAAAGACTCGTTACGTTAAATTGACTGGTCTTGTAAGCTCAGTCGCTAGTGCATCCGACTATCGAGTTGTCGAGGTTGAATCCCTGTTGGGTCACAGCCTCCATCCAATTATTATTTGCAAAATATTTTTTGTTGGATGATTGAATTGTTTTGGTTCACAGCTGTTTATATATAAAACATCTATACTTATAATAAAAGGATTGAATAATAGTTTTCTTGCACGTTTTAAGTTGTAGGATTACATCTCTTTAATACAGAATTGTCCGCATGAATAATAGGTATTAAAAAAGTGGAAGTGGTCGAATCAGGACACAGTATGAACAGTTACGATGGCATTAGTGTAGTATCAGTGTAACTAAACCCTAGTAGGGACTTCATTGATGTAGTACAAGCGTGATGCTGTTGGGAAAGATTGCATGGCGTTCTCATTGTTTTATCACTTGGTTGTAAGCGTGCTAAGTGCATGTTGTGATCTGATTGGTCGTAGTAAGAATGTAGTAAGGATGTTGTAAGAATGCATTAAACGTGATGTGCGCCTGATCATGCACGTGGTAAGAAATTATAAGGGACGTGTTGGACGTAGTGAGAACCTGGCAGGAACGTAGTATGAACTTGAAAATTGAATATTTTTACCATTTTGACCACGTCCTTGCCGCGCTCATCGAAGTTATCAGGACACAGAGCAGTCATCATGGTTTTAGTCTGAGTGTGAGGATGGCATTTAATTCACAGAGCTTTTTTATATTACTGATTAAAATATACATTGCATTACCAGTCGTGTTCAACCTCGAAGTATTTCTTTTCTTGATAAAAAATACAGTCAACCTGTTGTAAGCAGCCAGTCAAGGGAAGGAGCAAAAGTGACCTTTAAAGACAGGTTGTTGCTTAATACAGGTTAATTTTCTATGAAAATATAGAAATGGGAAATAGCGAATGTGGCTGTTTAAGACAAGTGGCTGCTGAATAGAGGTGACCACTAATACAGGTTTGACTGTATATAATTTTATATGAAATAATTTTAATTGCTAGTTGTTCGTCAGTTAGTATTGTCTTATTTTGTCCGCAGTTTTAATTAAAGTAAATTTCTTCATTTCAGATATTTTATAAAGGAGTTGACCGATTGTTGCGAGTCAGGGGCAGTAACTGGTGTTCACAGTTTACACGGAGTTATTCACTTGCTGTCTTGTTTAACGAAGTGTAAGAAATATTAAAGCTAATTGTCATTTGATGTAGATAATTAAAAAGGTTACATGAACTTGTAGACAGCTTTTATGTTGCAATAAATAAGTGCAGATATGGATTTTTGTTTCATCTTTTTCAAAAAAGGTTAGAACTACAAATTTGCATTGATCCTTGTTTTATACATGATTCCATTAAATTCAGATTCAGATTTCAGAAATAATTTCTAGTTTGAATTGACATATTTCAAACAAATTTGGTGTTTGGCATTGCTACTTATTGATCAATTCCGGTTTCGATCTGTTGAATTCTCCTGTCATACTTTCAAACTCTACAAAAATTGTTGTTTGAAGTTATACTATAAATGTCTTTAAAAAATAAAAATATTTTTAAAATGGATAAAAGTCATTTATTACAATATATAAATAAAATCAAACCCACCAAAACATGACAAAATCATATTCAATATTTGAATTGTATTATTAACCTTGCAACGAAATCCCACTTCTAAAAATAGCTACACTTAAATATTGCTTGATGGCCTTCATGTCGTTGTTTGGACTCTTTCTAAGATGGAATAACTTTTAATTCATGTACACCTGTATAACGGATCAAACTGAAATTAAATCATGTGACTCGTATAATACCTCACTTATTAATAATTTGTTTCAATTTTAAGCAAGAAGTCTGTTTTAGTCTAACCTTTGCATATAACCCAAATTAGGAAACCCCTTTTCAATATATTATTTTGGAATGTTTAAATTGATATTGTGTTGGTAATATGGGGTCAGTGGGTATACACTTACATAGGATCTATTGGGGGAAAATGTTTTAAACCAGTTTTAAAATTTTAGAAACTCCTTATATAGATATTATGTATCCTACATATATGCTGTTAACTTTGATTTTCCATAAAAATAATGTTATATATATAGGACACATGTTTTTTAATTTTCTTTCAATTTAAGAATATATACATGTTCAGTTATAAGTTGCATTGATCAAAGATTTAATTTCTATATTTCTATAGGTAAGCAAGAAAAACTGGGTTTGAAGGAACTGTGGACAGTAATTCACACACAGACGGACAGACAAACACGAGAACTGTCAAATGAAGATCAGGATACAATTAAGTATGTTATCAGCGTGAACAATTTGTGTCCGTATGTCACACTTTCTTGTGCAGGCTACTCTTCAAATGTCTACTGTTACGGATATTTGTTGGCAGTAACTTTGTTTGATGACATTTTCAGTCTGTTTGAGATTTCATGTCCGGTCTGTAACTTTGTCACCTACATGTATGGATTAATTTCAAAAATATTTGGCTAAATTCATCAGCATGACATAATGCTGAGTCGCGCGTAAGACCCACACGCATGCTTGAAGGTCAAGACCACATTTTAACTTTGTTTGACAACACTTTCAGTCTGTTTGAGATTTCGTGTCCTGTAAATTTGTCACCTATGGATAAATTTCAAAAACACATGGCTCAGTTGATCAACATGACATGAATTGTCGCATGTAAGACCCAGAACCTATTCTAAAGGTTAAGGTCACACTTTCAATTTGTTTGATATTTTGTGTCCTGTCTGTTACTTTGTCTTTAACTTAGCTAAATTGATCAAGATGACATGATGATGTATCGCACGTAAGATCCAGACCCTTACCTCAAAGGCCAAGTGACACTTTGAGTTTGTTCGACAACACTTTGAGTTTGTTTGAGATTTCAACTCCGGTCTGTAACTTTATCATACATGGAGGAATTTCAAAGACACTTGGCTCAATTCATCAATTGATCAACATGACATGAAGAAGTGTTGCGTAAAGACCCAGTACCTTACCTCAAAGGGCAAGGTCACACTTTCAGTTTGTTTGATATTCCATGTCTGGTCTGTAACTTTGTCTTACATGGAGGGATTTTAAATAGCTTGACACAATTGATTAACATATCATGATGATGTGTCACCCAGACCTTTACTTTAATGTAAAATATCTAGCATATCTAGCCGAAATGTCAGTCTATGACTCTTGATATTCATGGATACATCGCTACCTATTATAAAATATATCGTTATTTTCACAGACCATTTGTGGCGGGCATGTGACACTAACCAGTGACATTTCTTGTTAGAAATTACAAATCATCTGCCATATTACTTTAATATCAGAAATATAAAGCATCACATCGGTATTATTTATTTATGTTTCAGAGACGTGATACTTTCGATAGAGAATAAGCTGAAAGGATGTCAGACTGCGCTGAATATGGTTCCTCCTTGATGTACGTGGATCTCTGTGTTTTTGTGGAATAATGACAAATGTGCAATTATAGCTGCCTTCATCTTTATGGAACATGTGGGCAGAGGCTCTGTCTAGTGGCTGCGGACCACAACAGCATTGGTTCATAACAATATATACTCTATGGGGGGTTGTTTCTGACAGAAAGAATCTAGGCCAAGCAGAAAAGATAATATTACTGTCCAATCAGCTTATTTCACCCGATAAATAGGGGTGATAATTGATGCCAATTGTGAATATTGCAATAACATTGATATTGTTGAATCTACTGTCGCGATGTTATTGATATTGTTGAATCTACTGTCGCGATGTTATTGATATTGTTGAATGTACAATTGCAATACTATTAATATTGCTGAATGTAGTATTGGGATACCATTGATATGTTGAATGTACTATTGCAATACTATCGATATTGCTTAATGTACTATTGCAATACTATTAATATTGCCGAATGTACTATTTTGATACAATTGATATTGTTGAATGTACTATTGCAATACTATCGATATTGCTGAATGTACTATTGCAATACTATCGATATTGTTGACTGTACTTTTGCAATACTTTTGATATTGCTGAATGTACTATTGCTATACTATCGATATTGCTGAATGTACTATTGCAATACTATTAATATTGCTTGCTGAATGTACTATTGTGATACCATTGAGATTGTTGAATGTACTATTGCGATACATTTGACAACACTTCGAGTTTGTGTGAGATTTCGTGTCCGGCCTGTAACTTTGTCATGCATAGATGGATTTTATTATACATGTTGCACTTAATACCCAAACTCCCACTTCAAAGGTCAAGGTCACAATTTAACTTTGACAACACTTTCAGTCATTTTGACATTTCTTGTCCGGTCTGTCATCTATGGATAAATTTTAAAAACACTTGGCTCAGTTGATCAACATGACATAATTAAGTGTCACATGTAAGGCCCAGAACCTTTCCTCAAAGATCAAGGTCACACTTTCAATTTGTTTGATAGTGTGTGTCTGGTCTGTGACTTTGCCTTAAACTTGGCCCAATTTATCAAGATGACATGACAACGTGTCATAAGTAAGACCTAGACCCATACCTCAAAAGTCAAAGTCACACTTCCAGTATGTATGACAACACTTTGAATCTGTTTGAGATTTCAAGTCTGTCCTTTAACTTTTAATACATGGATGGATTTCAAAAACACTTGGCTCAATTTATCAATAATTGATCTGTAACTTTATCTTACATTGAGGGATTTTAAAATAGCTTGACACAAGTGATCAGCATGTTATGATGATGTTTCAGCAGCATTTAACTGTTGAAATACCCAGACCATTACATACCACTAGTTTTTAATGAATCTGGTTGAAAATAATAATTTTAAATTTGGGAGCCATAGAAAAACTGCGATATAACGAGTTTCACGTTATACGGGACTGCATTACAACACGACCCGAGTGGTTTTGTAAACATCTTTAATTTAATTTTACTTCTAAGTAGTTTGGTGAACAAAATTTCTTTTAGTTGTTATTAGACATGTGGTAAAAATGTACAGCAGAATAATAAAGAATTGTACAAGTGTTTTGTTACTTTATAAATATACATGTATCATTCGATAGTGATTTCTGTTAAATATGTCACTTTGAGTTCTGGTTTAGTTGTTGTTTTTTTTAAACTTATTTTACATTGAACGTGAAACAAGATCTTACAACTTAGACAAGTTACGATAATTTTTCTAGGGTATAACCAGTACTAAGCATATGTAGATAAAATGTGTAGCTCAAGGACACTACACACAGCTGTGGCAGAGGATCAGACATACAACCCTTAGAGCTAGGGTTTGATGCTCTACTGGTTTAAATGTTAGTGAATAAATAATGACCACTACAAGGTGTTGAACATCGTATCCAGTATTGGATGGTTGTGGGTTCAGTCCCTCACCATGGTAATGTGTGCTGTCCTTAATTGATTGGTTGAATATTAACCCTTTATTTCATATAGACACCTTTGGACACCTCTAATATAGATGCCTTTGGACACCTCTAATATAGAAAGCTTTTTGAATTATTGGGTGAATAATGTTTATATTAACTTAAAGAGTGGAAAACAGTGCAGGAAAAGTTAAGATTGCTCGTTACGAGCAATCTGAACTCTTTCAGCACTGTTTTCAAAGGCCTACTGTGATTGGTTTGGGAAAAGGGGTATCTATGGAGTAAAGGGTAAAGCGTCATTTTTATGCCTTCGAGGGCTAAAAGACGATCAGTTAACATAGCCACTGTTTCCTGGGATCCTGAAAGGTTAACTTATACCCTAGCACACCCCATCTCAGCAAGTAACAGATAACTTTCTCACTTGAATCGGCGGTGCTAGATGAATGATAATGAGACACAATGTCGTATATCAATTATCACGGAGACTGTTGCCGGGCAGGGATTTGAACTCCCGACCCCTGGATTGATAGTCAGACGCATTACCAACTGAGTTAATTGGGATCTGCTGCTGTCCTTAAGCAAAACACTTTATCTGCGGATGCTTAGTACTGACTAGACCAAATAAACACTGAGTATGACTTGTCCAAATTGTAAGAACTAATTTTAACAGTTGTAATATAAGTTTAAAACAAAAAAACATCATTCTGTTTGATTTAAGGTTAATCCAGATAGGAGTTAGTTCCCTTATGCATATATTTGTGTTTTGTTTATTAATCAAGATACTAATCAATTTTACACATACAAAAACAGTTATGACTAAAGCAGGACTGAGCAAGGTGAGAATGTGATTCTCTGGTTTTAAAGCACTAAATGAATGTATAATTTCTCTCGTAGGCTGTGCCTTATTTCTTTTTTCTATTTTTTATAGACACTTTCAACTTTACAAATCAAGTCAATTTGTTACATGACTGAACAGTCAAACCTGTGTAAGCGGTCACCTTTATTAAGCAGCCACTTGTTTTCAACAGCTACATTTGCTATTTCCCATTTCTATGACAACAGCAAATTAACCTGCTTTAAGCAACAACCTGTTTTAAAAGGCCACTTTTGCACCCTCCCTTGACTGGCTGCTTAAGACAGGTTTGACTGTATATAATTTCCATATATTATAATAATGTATATATCTGTATATTGGTGTTTACAATGTTACCGTTATATATAACCAATGTTAGCATTTATGGTGCTACATATTATAAAGATAAAACATAAATTTGATATTTGTTTTTTTGTGATCTCTGCAGAGGGGAAGGAATCCTCCGAATGGGTGTCATGTTCATTTTATCTTTTTTTGTCATGTTCACTATTGTGGTTAAATTATCAACCCCTGTGTGGTTCCAGGGAGCCATATGAGTGATGGCAAGAATAGGATCACTGTGGCTCATGCATGTCGTAGGAAGCAACAATTTGAGTAATACGGTAGAATTTGCTGAAACTCTGCAGGTATGCAGGTATCAAGGTTCAAGGTTCATTCTGTATATTCATTTGTTGATGTTTTTTTTATCTGTATGTTAATTTTTTTTTTTAAATGTAGAGTGAATCTGGAATCTTCCTTCCTGTTGGCGTCGAATAACCTATAATGTAGTGGTACGCCGTAAAACCCCATTCATTTATTGTATTTTTGTTTGGAGACACAGTGTTATAAAGTGAATAGTGCAGCATAAAAAAAATGTATTTTTGTTGGTCTGTCCAGTAGATCCAATAATTTGAAAAAATGACTCTTTTAGTTTTTTTTACAAATCTTGGAATGTTGGTAGATGTCTCACTACACAGTTACGCCCCCATTTTCCCACGGTAACATGATTCTTACGCTTAAAAACAAGACCTATGTAATTTGGTTTTGAAATATTTTGAAAATGGTTCATAGTAGCTGTGATTTCTTGCCGCAGATAGTAGAGCAAGAGTTTGTATAGCAAATATTGCAATAAGACATCACGGGTGTTAAAATAGTGTCTTTTACAGGATGTAACACATGCATGTATTGATGTGTCTCTTTTTTCAAAATATCTCAGGGTGTCACTGCACGCTCTTTTAAAATAAAACCAACGTGGACAACCTACCAGTTATTTTGTATTTTTATGTGGGTTTACATTCCTGCTATGAAAAAAACAACTTACAAAAACATTCTATGTGGAATTCTTTTTTTTCCATGGAAATCCTATACCTTATTTTATATAGAACAAAAAACAAAATTCAACTGTGTATTGAGACCTTAGAAGGCAATGAAGAGATTTTGCACATCTTTTTTCTGTTGATACAGCAAGAATGTGGTTACACTGACAACAGAATAAATAATTCTTATCTAGCTATTATAAAGTAACTTGGAAATAATTCATCAAGGTGAAAATGATCAGCAACTAGTAGACTTTTTGTTGTAGTAAAGTTGGTAGAGATGTCAAAATAAGTGTTCAGTGTTTCCGAACACTTTTAAATTAGGGGTCATTTGTCCCCTATATCATGAAACTTTATAGGCAGATTGAAGAATTTTAAGGGTCATTTGATTAAAAAGTGTGACGAAAACCTCCAAGTGTGTTGTGTGCTGACACTGTAAGGCCTCTGATCTTGAATTGCAAAAATAATGACGTTGACCGTGGTCAGGTTGGCGAATAAGGCATGTGTTACTCCGCATTGAGACATGATATATGAGAGTAAAAAACAATTGCAATATTAGGTGAGAAATATAAAGGAATATGTCTTATTACTAACTAGTCATTGTCAATGTTTCAACTTTCTGTATATTTCATATTACTGTTTTTCTTGTTCAACATTTTTATCACATGCCTCATCGACAGTTGCCAGTCTATTGTAAAGCGAGTCATCTTGATTTGGACGATTTGTTTTGGAAATCTAGGACGTGACATTGTAAATGTTGCTATCAACTTGTACTTTGCTGTAACCGGACATTTGGTTATCTCCCATACCTTTGAGTTGTATTGTTTCATATGTGTCTATATTACTTGGTTTGCAAGTGTTGTAGTTGGAGCCGTGACTAGGGTTGCTAGACTTGGTGTGACACAAGGTGTTATATACTGTGTCTGCAGTTTCTCCTACAGTATTGTATATACCCGTTTCCACATTGTTGTCACATTTGGGGATTGTTCTTTTCATAAATGTTGTGTCATAAACATTTTTATCTCCAATTTCCTGTCTTATTTTACCATTTGCTCCTTTTCTTTCATTTGTTATTGTTTTGTCTTTATTCTCGTCCTTGTCAATGGCGATACTATCATAAGTGTTAGGTATGTCTGTAATGTTTCTATCATTGCTGCAAGCATACATGCTTTCAATTGTGTTGTAAATATTTGGATTTGAACTACTCTGGTTAGATTGACGCTTTGTGGACCTCCCAGCAGCCTTTGACCTTTTGCAGGATGTTGAAGGGATGATCTGGCCATACATCGTGTTTTGAAAACTGGCTGAGCGTTGTCGGTCTTTACGTCTTCTGTAAAAAGTAATAATTATCAACACAATAGTTGCATGTCACTTCAAGGAGTATTAAGTGTTACGGTGTTTCCCCATTTCATCCATCAAATTGGTTTCAGAAGAATAACTTCAAAAAGTGTTGAATGTAATTTCAATAATATTTGGTGTGTAGCTGTTCAGTAATGAAATAAAGATTGAGTTCACCATTGGTCAAATTTTACAAGGGTTGTACTTTTCTCAACTTAATTACTAGTTAAGTTTACTAACATAAAACTGGGGCATCTGTGTTGTATGAATACATTCTATTAGGTGAACTATTCAAGACACTTATATACATAAGTTATGAAATATAAACACATTACATGAACATGTACATCTATTTTGTATATGTCTCTTTTTAACTCTTTTTTAACTCCAAATTCAGGTTCATGACATTATGCAACCTTTGGGTAATTTTAAAGAGGCATATTATCCAATGTTAAGGTTGGCATATTTCAGATTTAAATTGTTTAACGTAATTACTCTACTTAAAATTTAAAATCCCTGTACACATGTAAGCCCTCCCCTGAATCTGCTATTTCTAAGGGGTTTAATTCTATTTTCAACACATCACAGGTTATATATGGCATATCCATTGTTATTGGTGAAGAATGACTTCAGAATGAATCTCATTCCCCTCCTTCCTAATATTAAGTTTCTGGACCAAGCTGCACTAGAACCACCTTGGTAATGAGGTAAAACGTCATTAGACCACAACGCCTTAGACCCTTTAATTTTCTTACCAAAGTAACCTCTGACACACATTTCTTACCAATATAACATGGCAGTAGTAAATGTTAAACAACACCAACAATGGTGTCACAGTCCAGGTTTTCTATCTTCATTTCTAGTAATAAATGTTTAACAACACCGACAATGGTGTCACAGTCCAGGATTTCTATCTCCATTTCTAGTAGTAAATGTTAACCAACACCGACAATGGTGTCACAGTCCAGGATTTATATCTTCATCACAGTCCAGGATTTCTATCTTCATTTCTAGTAGTAAATGTTAAACAACACCGACAACGGTGTCACAGTCCAGGATTTCTATCTTCATTTCTAGTAGTAAATATTAAACAAAACCAACAATGGTGTCACAGTCCAGGTTTTCTATCTTCATTTCCAATATAACATGGCAGCAGTAATTGTAAAACAAAATTGACTATACAGCAGATTACAACTGTTAAATAAACTCTACAATTGCTTAAACAAAATATTCATTTAAGCTTGAACATTGTTCAACCATAATCAGCTGAGTTTCAATTATTTTGGACATTGGTACACTACTAGTTCTAAGTATACAGTCAAACCTGTGTAAGCGGCCACCTCTATGCCACCTCTATTAAGCAGCCACTTGTCTTAAGCAACCATATTTTCTATTGCAATGCTTTCAGAGTAAATTAACCTGTTTTATGCAACTACCTGTCTTAAAATGCCACTTTTGCTCCTTCCCTTGCATGGTTGCTTAAGACAGGTTTGACTGTATTCCTGATACAAGACTTCACAAATTACCGCAATCATATTTGATATATTAAGCAGCTATTTTACCTCCACCAGCATAGGCCTCCAAAAACTGTGATAGCCAGGACAGCGAATAACAGAGCCAAACATATAATCACCCATGGCAGTTTTGTGTCTGCAAAGACATTAAGAAATTAAATCATATTCAGTCCTTTTATTTAATGCAATAAATCTGAAGTGTGCACTGGCATTTCACCTACATAACTGAGATTTTTAAGCCCCATCCCAGCTATTAGATGTATTACCCTTGTCCGTTCATGCTTTTGTACTTTCATCCATTTGTGAAATTGTTTTCCGATGAATAACTTCTGAAAGGGGCTATGTATTTAATTAATATCTGTAGCTATATTCTATAATGCTTATATACAGGTCCAGTTTGATATTTGTAAACGTCAGTCTAATTCTACACGAGTTATGGCCCTTTTTGACTGACTGTTTGGTAAAATAATAGGTTCCGTTCAATATATGTAATATATTTAAGTACAGGTAATATTTAGTGTGTAGATGTATACTATTAAATACAGGTAATATTTAGTGTGTAGATGTATACTATAAGATACAGGTAACATTTAGTGTGTAGATGTATCCTATTAAATACAGGAAATATTAAGTGTGTAGATGTATACTATTAAATACAGGAAATATTAAGTGTGTAGATGTATACTATTAAATACAGGTAAAGTTCAATGTTGAATAACATCAGTCTAATTTTACAGAAACCCGGCTGTGGATTATCCATGGAATCCATGGATTTTAGAATGGAAAATTATCCATGGAGTATTGGAACGATCGTCCATGGACAAAACCAGGATAATTATCGGGGAATATTGTCGAGGTTGTCCCTGGACAATGTCCATGCTGTCCCTTTACAATGACTATGCTGTCCATGGATCATGTCCAGTGCTATCCATGGACAGTTTTCCATGCTGTCCATGGACAGTTGTTCATTCTACAATTCACTTTCCCTGAACAAAGTCCATGCTATCCCTCCCATTGTCCATGGATTTGACTTTTCCATTGTCAAACATCCATTTTATATGCATTTCAATGCTACATCTATTGATATCCGTGCAGTTTCCTTGGAAAAAAAATATGTGTTAATGGATAATATACAGCCCGGCAGTCACTTTTAAAATTAATTTTTGGTATAATGTACACACATAAAACGGAGATATCCAATAAACATTTCGATTTTTTTAACACAGCTTTATTTACAGGCATATCTAGTTTTTTTGATGGGGAGACCTCAGAAAGAATCTATGTAAAGTAACCCTCCTTCAGCAAGTAACTGGCAAACTTTCTCATAAAGTTTCTTTACAAACCTTGGTTCGAAACCACAACCTCAGATGTCAAATATTTTTTTTGTTTATTAATGGGGTTTAACGCCATTTTCAACACAATGTTATATATGGTATATCCAGTTTTATTGGTGGAAGAAAACCTCAGACTGAGTAGAACCACTGTCCTTCCGCAAGTAACTGGAAACTTTCTCACATAACGTTTTTGAAACGAGCGGGACTCCAACCTTCGCCCTTAGCGGTGAGAGGTAAGTGATCATGAGACGGCGCCTTAGACCACTCGGCCACGGAGGACCCTGAGATGTCAGATGTTAGTGATCATGAGTTGGCGCCTTAGACCACTCGGCCACGGCGGACCCTGAGATGTCAGATGTAAGTGATCACGAGACGGCGCCTTAGACCACTCGACCACGGAGGACCCTGAGATGTCAGATGTAAGTGATCATGAGACGGCGCCTTAGACCACTCGGCCACGGCGGACCCTGAGATGTCAGATGTAAGTGATCATGAGACGGCGCCTTAGACCACTCGGCCACGGCGGACCCTGAGATGTCAGATGTTAGTGATCATGAGTTGGCGCCTTAGACCACTCGGCCACGGCGGACCCTGAGATGTCAGATGTAAGTGATCGTGAGACGGCGCCTTAGACCACTCGGCCACGGCGGACCCTGAGATGTCAGATGTAAGTGATCATGAGACGGCGCCTTAGACCACTCGGCCACGGAAGACCCTGAGATGTCAGATGTAAGTGATCATGAGACGGCGCCTTAGACCACTCGGCCACGGAGGACCCTGAGATGTCAGATGTAAGTGATCATGAGACGGCGCCTTAGACCATTCGGCCACGGCGGACCCTGAGATGTCAGATGTAAGTGATCATGAGACGGCGCCTTAGACCACTCGGCCACGGCGGACCCTGAGATGTCAGATGTAAGTGGTCATGAGACGGCGCCTTAGACCACTCGGCCAAGGAGGACCGTGAGATGTCAGATGTAAGATAATGTCAGATCTTAGATAATATGGCTGTGTAGGACCCTACACCAGAGATTAACAGATATTAAGACATAGTTGTGAAAAACACCCACTTCGTTCCCATACTTGATGACGGTGCTGAATAAATTCTAGATCAGCCCAGATAGAGTGTCATTTGTGTTTTTACAGTACGGGAACCGTTTTATTACCGGGCCGAAACGCGTCGGAAACGCCTAGTAAATGAACGCCAAACGCTTACGATTAAACAAGCGTTTTGGTTGCTGATTGGACTATCTAAGCATGTATATAAGTTTGTATTTACTCTCGCGCTTTGAACCAGTCATTTTGGCGAGCAGGATAGGATGATTATTAAAAACATAAAAGATGATTACACATTTCTGTGATGATTAATGAATGATGAATGAAGATGATTCACATAATAAGTCGTGTCTTTATTCAATCTTGAAGTTTGTCATTAACTAAGTTGTTTAATACTACAACTATTTTATAGTTTTGGATTCGGTGCTTATTAATTACTAACATTGTTTATACTCATGATAATTTTAAATTTGTAGATTGACAATTAAAGTGTAGATTAATTAACTAAGAATATTATTATCTCTTTTTGTATTTACCAATTGCAGCCATTTATTACTTATTAGTGCATGTAATTGATTATTTTAAATAAGGTGCACCTATGGTTGTTTACCAATATTTTAAGTCAAACAACGCTGCTCATAGCGCAAATTGCTTTGCTTATATTGTCAGCGATATTCGACCTTACTATAAACTTAATAATGGTAATAATGATATATTATCGTACCCATACACAAATGAGTGTAATTATATTCTATTAAGTCTTCATTAAAGAATAACCGTCAATATCCTGACGTTTTTATCCATAATGACCAAACAAGAGACGATCGCTTGATGTCTAATAATTTCAAAACCATCATTGATGCCATCAACCGCGGTGATAAATTGTCACTACATGGTTCGCGAGTTGTAAATAGACGCAACCACCACAATGGTAACACTCGTGATAACGGCTATCATACTCGAGGCGGTAGTACGAGGCCCAGGTCCGATAATTCAACTGACGCTTCTACGGGATCGGTTTCACACTCTGGTGCTGCTCAAACCTCGGGTCAACAAGGTCAGAACTCAAACAGACAGAGCCAACACAGCTGGAACACGGCAAATGGCAGGCGTGGCGGTCGAGAATATGGTCGACGTGGTAATGGACATAGAGGTCGTTGCTAGGTACACGTCGGGTTCTGGAATGTTAGGGGTTGGAATTGTGATTCTACTAGTGATAATTTTATGTTGAGGTCATCATGTTTGAACTCTCTAAACCTAGATATTATAGGCATTGCCGAATCCCATCTTAAAGCTAGTGATGTACTACAGCTAGAAGGTTACCAATGGTACGGTAATAATCGCAAAAACTTACATATTCGGGCTAGGACGGGTTCTGGGGGAGTTGGACTTTTTATTCGCAATGACATTGTAAAGTGGTTTAATATATCTGTTCTAGATAACACTAGAGAAGGTGTTCTTTGGTTACAACTTACTCATAAAAGAGAAGATATCGTGATTTTACCATGCGTATGTTACCTTCCTCCCGAGAACTCGTCCCGTCACGTAGATGCTTTTAATTTTTACGATAATCTTTTGACGGATATGTATGAATACCAAAATGTAGGAATACCGTTTATATGTGGAGATTTCAATAGCCGTTGTGGCGATAAAAATGATTTTATTGTTGGTGTTGATTCTTTGTGTGAAAGAAATGTCGTTGATTTTAAGACCAATGCATTTGGTGATATTTTAATTGAATTTCTTATTAATGCCAATATGTGTATTCTTAATGGTCGTAATTTTATAAACAATGATTTTACATCTATTTCTACTAAAGGTTGTTCCGTTGTTGACTTCTGTTTAGTAAGTCATGATAATTTATCACTGTTCGATGATTTTTCAGTTGTACGTGCTGTTGATGCCGTCAACCTTTGTAATAATATTTGTGCAATTGCTCCAACAAGTATTCCAGATCATTCAGTATTAACATGGTGTATAAAGTTTTAAAATCCAACTGTTTTTACGAATAAATCAGATGTTACTGATGGATACGATAAATTTGACGTACATAGTATGCCAAATGACTTTTTGGCTGGTACTGATATTGTTACCAACTTGAAGGTTAATGCCGCAATTGCAGACTTGGAAGGCAGTCTCCGTTCACAAACTGATATCGATGTGGCTTTTAATGGCTGGTGTGACATTGTTAATCATGAAATGTATAACCGGCTGCCTTTTAGGTCTGTATGTTGCGGCATTAACAATAAGAAAAGGCGCATTGGAAAGCCTTGGTGGAATAATACTTTGACTGATTTATGGAACTCTGTTTGTAAGTCTGAAAAAGATTGGTTAAACTGTAATGTTATTTATCTAAAAAATAAACTCAAATCTGATTACTGTTATGCTAGAAAGTTATTTGATAGAGAGGTTCAACGCTCTAAACGCCATCATTGGTATAAAATACAAGATGATATGTTAAATGATATAAATAATGATCCGAAAGAATTCTGGAAATCTATTGGTAAAATAGGCATACATAATAACAAGAAAAAGTCAATTCCAATGGAGGTTCTTCTGGATGATGGTAACTTGACTTCAGATGTTAAGGATGTTTTAAGTAAATGGGAGAAAGATTATAGTAACCTTTATAACTCTACTATTGATAAGACCAACTTTCATCTCTAACAAATATTATAGATACTAGGAAAAAGCTTAAACGCTCTACACTCTGTGCTTTCATTGATTTTAAAAAAGCTTACGATTACATCAATAGAGACAAGCTTTGGGAAAGATTGCAGTGTATTGGTGTTTCTAGTAAAATGCTTGTAGCTGTCAAATCTTTATATGCATCTGTTTCCTCCTGTGTGAGGGTAAATAATTTTTATACCAACTGGTTTCCAGTGAATTCTGGTTTAAGACAAGGCTGTTCATTGTCACCCGTATTATTCAATTTGTTTATAAATGACCTAGCATTACGTATAAAATCCCTTGGTAAAGGTATCTGTATCGATAATGAAAATGTTAGCTTTTTAATGTATGCTGATGATATTGTACTTCTTGCTGAAAATGAAGAAAACCTGCAGCATATGCTTAATGAGTTAAATAGCTGGTGTAGTATTAACAGTATGACAATTAACTTTACTAAGAGTAGCATCGTACATTTCAGACCATTGTCAATTGCTAAATCAGATATTGTATTTACTTGCGGTGACAATGTTCTAACTTAAACTGATAAATATGTATATCTTGGATTAACATTGACAGAGCATCTAGATTTTAATGTAACTGCAAAAATAGTGGCTCAAAGCGCTGGTCGTGCTCTAGGTTTACTTATTGCCAGGTATAAAAGCTTAGGTGGAATGCCCCATAAAGTATTTACAAAGTTGTTTAATTCACTTGTTTGGTCTGTTATATCGTATGGAGCTACAATATGGGGCGTTAAATCTTATTCGTGCATAAATTCAATACAAAATAGGGCGATGCGATTTTTTCTGGGAACTGGCAAATATACACGTACTGCAGCCATTTCAGGCGATATGGGTTGGGTCCCTCCAATGGTCAAACAATGGAAATGTATAGCCAGACATTGGGTACGCAACATCTATACAATTGATACAAGATTAAATAAAAGAATATTTATTTGGGCACGAAATAAAGCTAATAACTCTTGTAAAAATTGGGTTTTCACAGTTATAAATCAATTTGATAGTTTACAGCTTCATATTCATACATACTCAAACATTAACAAAATTAAATTTGTTGATACTGTATTTGAAAAGATGATGTCTATATATATTACGGAGTGGAAAGCAAGTGTAAATCAAACAACTAGTATACGCGGTAATGGACGTAACAAATTAAGAACTTATAGGCTTTTTAAAAATGATTATGAAGTAGAAAATTACTGTAAAATTGTGCTACCAATGAAGCATAGATCAGCGTTTGCAAAATTCAGATGTGGTGTTGCGCCATTAAAACTAGAAACTGGTCGATATGAGGGTATTAATGAGAATGACCGGTTATGTCCTTTCTGTAATGATGCTATAGAAGATGAGTGTCATGTTATTTTAAAATGTGCCTCTTATAAAGATATTAGGACAGATCTGATGCTTAAAGCAGTAAGCATAGATGCAAACTTTAATAATTTTGATGACTGTAATAAAATGAAGTTTCTCTTTTCCAATAAAGATATGATAAGAATATGTGCCAAAACCTGTTTTACAATACTACAAAAACGTAGAAATATTTTATATAAATAATGTATTATATCTTAAATGTAAAACAAATTAATTTTATATTATGTTGAGAAATCGGTGCTAATCAGGTCATTCCAGATCTGATCTGGGGTGTTAACTGATCTTTTAAAATATTTTTTAAAAAGCTTTTGACTATATAGCGATGCATTTGCATTTATTTTTCCTTTCACGATTTAACAAAAGTTATTTTAATAATCTTTTAGGTCTCGAGCCAAGATTAGCGCCGGTGTCTCAATTCTTAGTGTATAATGCTTTATAGTATACATCTTTTTCAAAAATAATGCATGAATAATCTGTGATAGTTGTATATATTTTATGTCAATATTATAGCGATAGTCTCTTGTAATTCTAATATTGAATGGCTATGTACGTTGTATGTGTTACTGTATGTTTTATTTATATGTTTGTACATAGATGAGACTTAAATAAAGATATATAAATAAATACATACCGATTAAAACTTCACTTATAAATACTATTAGCAAATGAATTTGCGCTATATAAGAGCAATGTGTTGGCGTTATGTATTGATTTAATAACAATACCTGCACTCAATTTAATTTTTATGTAATGAACCCAAATTGTCTAAACCAGCTAGGCCGTTTTGGCCGGTGCTTATCTTATAATATTTTTACATAGTCTGCATACGGTTAATAAATTATTCATTCATTCATTCATTCATTCATTCATTCATTCATTCATTCATTCATTCATTCATTCATTCTTATTTATTTATTTATTTATTTATTTATTTATTTATTTATTTATTTATTTATTATTTATTTATTTATTTATTTATTTATCATGATTGATTGATTGGTTGATTTATTGATTGGTTGATTGATTATCCATCCATCCATCCATCCATCCATCCATCCATCCATCCATCCATCCATCCATCCATCCATTTAATTATTATGATTGATTGAATAGTTAGCGTCATTTTTATGTCATTGAAGTTTAACAGATGATCATTTTACCTAACCACTGTTTTTCTAGAATCCTGAAATGTTTACCAGTACTCGAGCACACCCCATCTCCGCAAGTAACTGATAACTTTCCCACTTTAATCAGCGGTGAGAGATGAATGATAATGAGACGCAATGTCGTATATCAATCATTACGGACGGGAGACATGCCGGGCGGGGATTCGAACACACGACCTATCAACAATTAAGTAAGAAAGTTAATAAATCCTCTAGATCATTAAATATAGATAATAAATAAAATAAGAAAGTATAATCTCCTAATCTATGAAGTTAATTAATTAAATAAATACACCATCAGTAAGATTAATATAATCAACTAGTATCATTATCAATAATGTTACCGAAAATTTACTCATCAATCAGTTATACAGGTTTACAATAACAATCAATTTATTCTTAAATAATCAACTTTTCTTACTCGCCAAAAAACAAAACAACAAACCTTAAACACACAAAATAAACTATTCTGTATTCTGCATAATTTCAATTAAAGTAACATATGACAAGTGGTTGCACGACGTATCAAATATGCCTAAATTACGAACATACAGATTATTCAAAACGGAGTTTAAGTGCGAAGACTATATAACAATGAATCTGTCAAAACATGAACGATCGTTACTTTGCCAATTTAGGACCGGAATACTACCGTTACGAATAGAGACAGGACGATATGTGGGTGAACCTATTGAGAGACGGACTTGTAGATTCTGTGATATGCAGGCCACATATACGTTTTTAAATTAAAAATATTGAAGAAATATAAATAAAATAACTATGAACGTATGTTTTTATCCTACGCGAAAAATTGATCACCTACAACCATATTAATTTAAAAGCTCTTTTTATATGAAAAAAATAATATCACAATATCTGTTTCAGTTGTTTTGCTTTAATATATATATATATATATTTAAATTGAACAGCCACCGCAATATATGCACTATCTGAATGTAGTACAAAAGCCTGTATTATCTTGTATAGAGATAATTTAATTTCCACTCAGTTAGTGATTCATATCTACAGGATGGAATGCTATTGTGGACTGAAACAAGACAAGTGTTTGATTTTTGTATACAAGGAATTAAAAACATATTGTTCAACAATCTTCGATAACATAACCGTACTAGATCTTGTAATTAACATAATATATAGTCTCGTTTTGAAAAAGTCATAATCAGGAACAATGAATGAGAAATATATCTAAATAAACATAGGCGCATATCTGTCAATTATTTAGCCTATTCTAATATCTTAAATATGCCTCATGCAATGCGACACTAAGTGATCTATAATCCCATTACTGCAAGCCGTGTCATCCCGTATAAAATATCCAATCAAATGACAATGGATTTTACGGCTAATATTGACGGAACGGTTGAAATGATAAAGAGAAAAATGGACGTGTATATATAATTCCTTACTTAAAAGTAAATGTATTAATTCCTTTCTTATTTTCATTACCGACTATAACTATTAATTAAATAAGCATTTATCGTCATTAAATTGCTTTTAAATGAAATTAGGTAAAATTTTAGCTTTCGGATTAGTATTAGAGTCATTTATTAACGTGATAAATGTGAGGAGACTCGCCTCACCCCGCCCCGCCCCGCCCCGCCCCGCCCCGCCCCGCCCCGCCCCGCCCCGCCCCGCCTCACTCACTCACTCACTCACTCACTCACTCACTCACTCACTCACTCATTTATTCATTGATGTATGTATGCATTTATTATAAACAGATATTTAAACTCAAACGACTTACTTTGTAGTTGTCGTTCTAAAAATATTATTATCGCATGTACATATTATGCAGTTTAGCGTTAACGAAATCAATATTTTAAAATATATATTATAAATTTCTTTTCGGAGAAAATTTTTTCGAACATACTTAAATCATAAAACAAAATAATGTAGATTGTTTTAAACAGTAGATGTACGTTTTGCAGTCAATAAAATATTGCTTATGTTTCTTATATTGCTAAAACAACACGTGTCAAACATGCATTGTGTAGATCACAACGAAAGACCGACATGACGCCGCTGCAATTAAGGGAGTTTAGGTGGGGGTGGGGGTGGGGGAATAGTCAGACCCCGTACTGCATTCTATAATAATGGATAGTTAGACTGCTAGACTAAATTTACAGCGACAACAACACTGTCACCAATTAGAGTTTCCGCCTATTAACAATAGAATGACAAATACCGACTTTGTGTGGGCATCTTCTATATTAAGTGTATTTTTATACATACGGAAAAATTGACAAAAACATTTATCTGGAAACTTTTTAAACTTATCAGAGTAAAGAAATGCCTGTATTTCGTTAAATGCTTTGCAGTCAATCAGCATTGAGTATGTATTATGGTGATTACAGTACTGTCTAGACGGACCCGCTAAGCTTAGTCGGTTTGATCTTCAAATCAGGGCCTGTGCGTTCGAGTCCCCGCCCGGCCACTCTTTTCGTGTTAATTGTTATACGACATTGCGTCTCATTTGGATTCGTCTATCGATATACAGAGTGTGGCCGGGAGGGGATTCGAACGCATGACCACTGGATTGATAGTCGATCGTGCTTCCGTCTTAGCCCGGAGTGGTGGTTATAATATGATGATACTGAGATGATATTTATAATGACAGTTGTGTTGTTAGTGATTTGACTATGAGATGATTCTGTTAATACAGTTGACTGTGATTATAGTGCTGCTACATCTGTTGCTACTGATATTGATTAAACAGATTATGCTGTTGTTGCTGCATGCAATAACGATTGATGATGATTGATGATGATGATGATGATGATGATAATGATGATAATGATGCAGATAATGGTAATGATGGTTGATGATGAAGATGATATTGAGATAATAATGTCATGATAATGATTATGTAGCAGTAATAGTAGTAGTAAAACTTTCAGAAGCAGCAGCAGTATCAATAATAGTAATTGTAGTAGTAATACTGGTAGTAGCTGCAGCAATATGTGTAGCAGTATTAGAAGCAGCAGCAGTAGTAGCAGTAGTAGTAGTAGTTGTTGTAGTAGTAGAAGTAGTTGTTGAAGTAGTAATAGTAGTAGTAGTCGTAGTAGTAGTAGTAGTAGTAGTAGTAGTGGTAGTAGTAGTAGTAGTAGTAGTAGTTGTTGAAGTGGTAATAGTAGTAGTAGTAGTAGTAGTGGTAGTAGTAGTAGTAGTAGTAGTAGTAAAAGAATTAACACTATTAGTAGCAGTATTAGTTATAAAGTAGTAGCAGCATCATCAGCTAAAGTAGAAATATTATCATAATAAATAGTAGTAGTAGTAGTAGTTGTTGTTGTAATAGAAGTAGTAGTAGTACAAGTATCAGTGGCAGCAGCAGCAGCAACCGTATCAATATCAGTAATTGTAGTAGTAGTATTTGTGGCAGTAGTAGAAATAGTAGGAGTAGTAGTAGCAGCAGCAGTAGTAGTAGTAGTAGTAGTAGTAGTAGTGGTAGTAGTAGTAGTAGTTGTATTGATAGCACCAACAATATTATTATTATTGTTATTATTATTATTATTATTATTATTTGTTGTACTAGTAGTATAAAAAGCAGCATCAGTAGTAGTAGATGTAGTAATACTAGTAGTATTGATAGCAGCAACACTATTATTAGTAGTAGTATCATCATCAGCATCATCATCAGCATCAGCATCAGTAGCAGTAGTAGTAGTAGTAGTAGTAGTAGTAGTAATAGGTGTTGAAGTAGTAGTAGTAATAGTAGTAAATTTAGTAGTATTGATAGAACATTATTAGCATCAGTATAAATATCATTATTATTAGTAGTAGTATAAGTAGAAGTAGTAGTAGTAGTAGTTGTAGTAGTAGTAGTACTAGTAGTAGTAGTAGTAGTAGTAATAGTATCAGTAGCAGCATCAGTATCAGTAGTAGTAGTAGTAGTAGAAGAAGTAGTAGTAGTATTGATAGCAGCAACATTGTTAGCATCAGTATTAATATAAGTAGTAGTAGTAGAGTAATAACAACATCAACAGTATTAGTAGTAGTAGTAGTAGTAGTAGTAGTAGAAGTAGAAGTAGTAGTATTGTCAGTGGTAGTAGTAGTAGTATCAGAAGCAGCAGCAGTAGCACTAGTAGTTGTTGTAGTAGTAGAAGTAATAATAGCAGCAACAGTATTAGCAGCAGTATTAATACTAGTATTAGTTTTAGTATTAGTAGTAGTTTTAGTAGTAATTGTAGAAGCAGTAGTAGTAGTAGTAGTAATTACAATATTTTTTCATCTATCGATCCGTGTAAACCAGATTGACATTAGGTAGCGTGCAATTCGAATACCATGGGAATCTATAGTTTATAGACATCTGTATCTATTTTTTTACAATATATGTGAATTAATTGCGAATTTTTGGTTTTATGGTTATATTTTTTGAAGAACACGTATTGGCCGTAACGGACAAATACACATGGTGAATTGAGGAAACTTCGACCTATATTTTATTATCTATTATAAACTTATATGCGTTGATAAAATGTTTTTTACCTCGTGTGTTTTTATTTACTATTTATCAATAAAAATTGACTTGAATTAGGAAATTAATTTATTATTAAATTTAAATACGGCTACTGCGTTTAACCTTCGATCTGTCTCATTACATAAAATATGCCTGTCATTTATCGAGGCCATGCATTAAATATCCTCCAGTGAGATGGTACTAGAGTTAAACCATTTTCTTTGACGCATATGTCGATTTCTAGAGTAAACGCCATATTTCACACCAGCGTGACATATTTTCATCAGCTCTTTTCAGGAAGTATATTAAAAATACGCTTATAAAATCAAAATTTCAGTTTTCTAATAGATATATATCTACTTATAATTTGTATTTTAATCAAGTGAATTTGCGATATCAACGTATTCACACCTTTCATCCCGATGCTTTCGACACGCCTCTCTAATCCTGTGATGTTTACACAGCATTGTAACGAAAACTTGCAACACAAACTAATTTTGACATATCTATCCGAAATTACCCCATGTTGCGATACGCATCGGTAGTTGCGTGATTGCAAGTTGATGTCATTAATTAAAACAAATGTTCTTTCAAAGTTTCATGTTTGGTCTTTAAATTTGTACACACAAGCTGGGTACCTAATTTAGAGACCTAAACCATTTAATTATATCAATGAACAATTCAACTATTTACCTTGCCCAACATTCTTATTTTTTAATATATTTTTTTATATATACACGTATGTTAATTATACCGTTATATGGAATTGTAAATATACACATACAGAGAAGTTTCTGAAATTAGCAAAAACATTGTCATGATGGAATTGCTATTAACTGGAGAATGTAAAGTTTTCGATATACCTCGATTTCAAAATAAAAAAAAAATACCAACTGAATGATAACCGAAAACTACTAATCATAAACTCAGTTTGTATTCATTACACAAAATTGTATAATAAATAAGCGTTTATCAAAACACACATTAACATATTGATCAAGTGAAACTGAAAAACGCTACGGATGCGCATAACACAAACTGAAACGGTAAAACGCTGCGCATGCGCAGAATAGAAATGAATAAACGGTGCACATGTGCATAAGCACCCTTAATTGTTAGTTTCCAAACGAACTAACGCATCACAAACGTGGTCGAAAAGGCGTTGAAACGGTAATAAAACGGTTCCTGTACTGTATGAATGGAGGAGACAAACTAATATGGTTGATTGATCGATTGATTGAATATTAAGCGTCATTTTTATGCCACCAAGGGCTTACAGACGATAACCTAACCACTTTTTCCTAGGATCCTGAAAGATTAACCAGTACTCGAGCACACCCCATCTCCTCAAGTAACTGATAACTTTCCCACTTGAAGCAGCGGTGAGAGACGAATGATAATGAGACACAATGTCATATATCAATATCATGGAGACTTGCCTGGCGGGATTTCGAAGTCACGACCCCTGGATTGATAGTCAGCCACGCAACCAACTGAGCTAATATGGCCGGCTAAAAACCCAGTAAGGATAAAACTTGAGGAATATAATTTTAATAGAAATAGAACTAACACTCTTATTTGGTGATGCATGAACGTAGTGTGATTATTGGATTCCAATGCAACTGTCATTTATGTTTAGCTAGACTAGTGGACCCAGAATTGGACGGTTGTGGGTTCGATCCCGCGCCACGGCAATGTGTTTTAACCATGAGCATAATATTTTATCACATTAATTGCACTTAGTACTGCTTCTAACCAGGAAACTGTCAAAGTTATTGGTCTATTTAGACGATACCGCTTTAAATACAAATGTGCACAAGGTTCTTATTTAACAATCAATGTACAACTAACATGTTTAAAACGAAACAAAATGAATCCAAGGATAAAAAAGAACTCCCTCCTCTCATTCATTCTTAGTAATTTTATTTTAAATGTGGTTTTATGCCAGTTTCAACATGTGACAAGTTACATATGGCACACACATCTGAGTAAAACTACCGCCATTCGGCAAGTAACTGGGAAACTTTCTCACATTAAGATTTTGGACTTGAACCCACGACCTTGGGGATGAGAGATCAAAGGTAATTTTATAACAGCACCTTCGGTCACTCGGACACGGAGGACCCCAACATGAAAGTTCACACCATTGTATTGCAAATATGGAAAATAGAATAAATGTACAGAAAGAAGAGACTGTCAGCATCTATTTCTAATTAAATTTATCTTGCGATTGTCTCTATCTCCCCTACTTCCTCGTTACCAAATTTAGGCAAGAAAGGAACAACTAAGTAACAAGAAGACCGGTGCTATAGTGTGATGGATAGTGTTGGCCATTCATATCACAGTATGTATGTAACCTGTAAGGACAGAAACGTATGTCAGCGGTCCGGTTAGCTCAATCAGTAGAGGGTTCGCCCTGTAAGCTGAAGTCCGGGACTGGCTGCATATTTTTTCTCGTCCTGTTACATTGACACCCAACAGGGGACTGTGGCTTATATATATTGTGAGAAACATTTGCATGATTTCCTTTTCTATGGAAATTCAGGGACAATTTTCAAATTTGTGAAGAAACTTTGTCACAGAGTGTACGTAGTCTGTAAGGAGAGAAACGTAAGTCAGCGGTTTGGTTAGCTCAGTCGGTAGAGCATTTGCCCTGTAAGTGAAAGGTGTCGGGTTCGAGTCATGGACTGGCTGCATAGTTTTCATACCCTGTTGTACACTCATATGATGTTTACAATTTTGAATCCCTAATAACCCTGGTGACCTCTCAAAGATATCAACTTCATACTGGTTAATTTTGCCTAGGTATTAGACTTGAGAGTGGATCGTGACTGTGAGGGTACCCAATATAGCTGAAATAGATAATGTACAATGTATAATAATAGGACAGGAACAATACTCGATACATGCATGATGAAAATAAAGAACTCACCATCGGCACAAATGAATCTGTGTTGGTTGGTGCAACTTTGTTCAGATATTGAGAATGTCTGGTCGGTCAGCTTAACCGCGACACACAATGGATAGCCATCGACTACAACATATGGAATAAGGTCGGTTTTCATGACAGAAAAGAATAAATATTTTATCTAGTTTAATTATATGAATATTTAATTTAGTTTCAATAGCAAACAAGTATTCTAAAAATGCAAGGGTTGGGGATACAGGTTGGGTGGTTTTATTTGGAATCCCTAGGGAAAATTGGGTTTGGTCCCTGTAATCACCAGTACACACAGACAAGTATTATTTGCTTATATGCTCATTTCCACAATTGCAAATGCCCAAAACCATGTACTTGTATATGAAAGAATACTTGACACAAATAATCATATACCTTTGTATTCTGTTTGTTACTTACCAGGTTTATTTCCCCAGACCAATGACGAGCTGCGTCTCAATGATGTCCAGTAGCGGATGGTGTTGTCAAATGGTATGCCACGCGGCAATACATAACCAAAAATTCCTTGTTTGTTTGCCTTCTCCGCAGCTTCTTCCCATGTCAATGGCGAGATGTTATTGATTGGCCCATTGTACCCTTATGAACATTTAAAATGTATAAAATTACCAATACTTTTAATAGAAAAATTGCAACCTTGAATGGAGGATGTTACCTGAATGGAGTAACAATAACCTTAATAGGAGGATGTTTCCTAAAACCTGACAACTGAAGGGAGAATGTTACCTAAAGTTTGACAATTGAAGGGAGGGTGTTAACTAAAGGTTGACAGTTGAGGGGAGGATGTTATCTAAAGTTTGACAATTGAGGAAAGGGTGTTATCTAAAGTTTGACAATTGAGGAGAGGATGTTATCTAAAGTTTGACAATTGAGGGGAGGCTGTTATCTAAAGTTTGACAGTTGAGGGGAGGGTGTTACCTACAGTTTGACAATTGAGGGGAGGGTATTTTCTAAAGTTTGACAATTGAGGGGAGGATGTTACCTAAAGTTTGACAGTTGAGCGGAGGGTGTTACCTAAAGGTTGGCATTTGAGGGGAGGGTGTTACCTAAAGTTTGACAATTGAGGGGGGAGTGTTATCTAAAGTTTGACAATTGAGGAAAGGGTGTTATATAAAGTTTGACAATTGAGGGGAGGGTGTTATCTAAAGTTTGACAATTGAGGGGAGAGTGTTATCTAAAGTTTGACAAATGAGGAAAAGGTGTTATCTAAAGTTTGACCGTTGAGCGGAGGGTGTAACCTAAAGTTTGACAATTGAGGGGAGAGTGTTACCTAAAGTTTGACAATTGAAGGGGGGGGGGGGTGTTTTCTAAAGTTTGACAATTGAGGGGAGGATGTTACCTAAAGGTTGGCATTTGAGGTGAGGGTGTTATCTAAAGTTTGACAATTGAGGGGAGGATGTTACCTAAAGTTTGACAATTGAGGGGAGGATGTTATCTGAAGTTTAACAATTGAGGAAAGGGTGTTATCTAAAGTTTGACAGTTGAGCGGAGAGTGTTACCTAAAGTTTGACAATTGAGGGGAGGGTGTTACCTAAAGTTTGACAATTGAGGGGAGGATGTTACCTAAAGTTTGACAGTTGAGCGGAGGGTGTTACCTTCAGGTTGGCCTTTTAGGGGAGGGTGTTATCTAAAGTTTGACAATTGAGGGGAGAGTGTTATCTAAAGTTTGACAATTTAGGGGAGGGTGTTATCTAAAGTTTGACAGTTGAGCGGAGGGTGTTACCTTAAGGTTGGCCTTTTAGGGGAGGGTGTTATCTGAAGTTTGACAATTGAGGGGAGGGTGTTATCTAAAGTTTGACAGTTGAGGAAAGGGTGTTATCTAAAGTTTGACAATTGAGGGGAGGGTGTTATCTTAAGATTGACAGTTGAGGGGAGGGTGTTACTTTAAGTTTGACAATTGAGGGGAGGGTGTTACCTAAAGTTTGACAATTGAGGAAAGGTATTATCTAAAGTTTGACAATTGAGGGGAGGGTGTTATCTAAAGATTGACAATTGAGGGGAGGGTGTTACCTAAAGTTTGACAATTGAGGGGAGGGTGTTATCTAAAGTTTGACAGTTGAGGGGAGGGTGTTACCTAAAGTTTGACAGTTGAGGGAAGGGTGTTACCTAAAGTTTGACAATTGAGGGGAGGGTGTTTTCTAAAGTTTGACAATTGATTGGAGGGTGTTACCTAAAGTTTGACAATTGAGGGGAAGGTGTTATCTAAAGTTTGACAATTGAGGTGAGGGTTTTATCTAAAGTTTGACAATTGAGGGGAGGGTGTTATCTAAAGTTTGACAGTTAAGCGGAGGGTGTTACCTAAAGTTTGACAATTGAGGGGAAGGTGTTATCTAAAGTTTGACAATTGAGGAAAGGGTGTTATATAAAACTTGACAATTGAGGGGAGGGTTTTACCTAAAGTTTGACAATTGAGGGGAGGGTGTTACTTAAACTTTGACAATTGAGGGGAAGGTGTTATCTAAAGTTTGACAGTTGAGGGGAGGGTGTTATCTTAAGTTTGACAATTGAGGGGAGGGTGTTATCTAAAGTTTGACAGTTGAGTGGAGAGTGATACCTAAAGTTTGACAATTGAGGGGAGGGTGTTATCTAAAGTTTGATAATTGAGGGGGGGGGGGGGGGCGGGGTGTTACCTAAAGTTTGACAATTGAGCGGAGGGTGTTATCTAAAGTTTGACAATTGAGGGGATGGTGTTATCTAAAGTTTGACAATTGAGGGGAGGGTGTTATCTAAAGTTTGACAGTTGAGCGGAGGGTGTTACCTAACGTTTGACAATTGAGGGGAGGATGTTATCTAAAGTTTGACAATTGAGGAAAGGGTGTTATCTAAAGTTTGACAATTGAGGGGAGGGTGTTACCTAAAGTTTGACAATTGAGGGGAGGGTGTTATCTAAAGTTTGACAGTTGAGGGGAGGGTGTTACCTAAAGTTTGACAATTGATGGGAGGGTTTTACCTTAAGTTTGACAATTGAGGGGAGAGAGTTATCTAAAGTTTGACAATTGAGGGGAGAGTGTTATCTAAAGTTTGACAATTGAGGAAAGGGTGTTATCTAAAGTTTGACAATTGAGGAAAGGGTGTTATCTAAAGTTTGACAATTGAGGGGAGGGTGTTATCTAAAGTTTGACAATTGAGGGGAGAGTGTTATCTAAAGTTTGACAAATGAGGAAAAGGTGTTATCTAAAGTTTGACCGTTGAGCGGAGGGTGTAACCTAAAGTTTGACAATTGAGTGGAGAGTGTTACCTAAAGTTTGACAAATGAAGGGGGGGGGGGGGGGGGGGGTGTTTTCTAAAGTTTGACAATTGAGGGGAGGATGTTACCAAAAGGTTGGCATTTGAGGTGAGGGTGTTATCTAAAGTTTGACAATTGAGGGGAGGATGTTACCTAAAGTTTGACAATTGACGGGAGGATGTTATCTGAAGTTTGACAATTGAGGAAAGGGTGCTATCTAAAGTTTGACAGTTGAGCGGAGAGTGTTACCTTAAGTTTGACAATTGAGGGGAGGGTGTTACCTAAAGTTTGACAATTGAGGGGAGGATGTTACCTAAAGTTTGACAGTTGAGCGGAGGGTGTTACCTTAAGGTTGGCCTTTGAGGTGAGGGTGTTATCTTAAGTTTGACAATTGAGGGGAGAGTGTTATCTAAAGTTTGACAATTGAGGGGAGGGTGTTATCTAAAGTTTGACAGTTGAGCAGAGGGTGTTATCTAAAGTTTGACAATTGAGGAAAGGGTGTTATCTAAAGTTTGACAATTGAGGAAAGGGTGTTATCTAAAGTTTGACAATTGAGGGGAGGGTGTTATCTTAAGATTGACAGTTGAGGGGAGGGTGTTACCTTAAGTTTGACAATTGAGGGGAGGGTGTTACCTAAAGTTTGACAATTGAGGAAAGGGTATTATCTAAAGTTTGACAATTGAGGGGAGGGTGTTATCTAAAGATTGACAATTGAGGGGAGGGTGTTACTTAAAGTTTGACAATTGAGGGGAGGGTGTTATCTAAAGTTTGACAGTTGAGGGGAGGGTGTTACCTAAAGTTTGACAATTGAGGGAAGGGTGTTACCTAAAGTTTGACAATTGAGGGGAGGGTGTTTTCTAAAGTTTGACAATTGATTGGAGGGTGTTACCTAAAGTTTGACAATTGAGGGGAGGTTGTTATCTAAAGTTTGACAACTGAGGTGAGGGTTTTATCTAAAGTTTGACAATTGAGGGGAGGGTGTTATCTAAAGTTTGACAGTTAAGCGGAGGGTGTTACCTAAAGTTTGACAATTGAGGGGAAGGTGTTATCTAAAGTTTGACAATTGAGGAAAGGGTGTTATATAAAACTTGACAATTGAGGGGAGGGTTTTACCTAAAGTTTGACAATTGAGGGGAGGGTGTTACTTAAAGTTTGACATTTGAGGGGAAGGTGTTATCTAAAGTTTGACAGTTGAGGGGAGTGTGTTATCTTAAGTTTGACAATTGAGGGGAGGGTGTTATCTAAAGTTTGACAGTTGAGCAGAGAGTGATACCTAAAGTTTGACAATTGAGGGGAGGGTGTTTTCTAAAGTTTGATAATTGAGGGGGGGGGGGGTGTTACCTAAAGTTTGACAATTGAGCGGAGGGTGTTATCTAAAGTTTGACAATTGAGGGGAGGGTGTTATCGTAAGTTTGACAGTTGAGCGGAGGGTGTTACCTAACGTTTGACAGTTGAGGGGAGGATGTTATCTAAAGTTTGACAATTGAGGAAAGGGTGTTATCTAAAGTTTGACAATTGAGGGGAGGGTGTTACGTAAAGTTTGACAATTGAGGAAAGGGTGTTATCTAAAGTTTGACAGTTGAGGGGAGGGTGTTATCTAAAGTTTGACAGTTGAGCGGAGGGTGTTATCTAAACTTTGACAGTTGAGGAAATGGTGTTATCTAAAGTTTGACAATTTGGGGAGGGTGTTATCTTAAGATTGACAGTTGAGGGGAGGGTGTTACCTTAAGTTTGACAATTGAGGGGAGGGTGTTACCTAAAGTTTGACAATTGAGGAAAGAGTATTATCTAAAGTTTGACAATTGAGGGGAGGGTGTTATCTTAAGATTGACAATTGAGGGGAGGGTGTTACCTAAAGTTTGACAATTGAGGGGAGGGTGTTATCTAAAGTTTGACAGTTGAGGGGAGGGTGTTACCTAAAGATTGACAATTGAGGGAAGGGTGTTACCTAAAGTTTGACAATTGAGGGGAGGGTGTTTTCTAATGTTTGACAGTTAAGCGGAGGGTGTTACCTAAAGTTTGACAATTAAGGGGAAGGTGTTATCTAAAGTTTGACAATTGAGGAAAGGGTGTTATATAAAACTTGACAATTGAGGGGAGGGTTTTACCTAAAGTTTGACAATTGAGGGGAGGGTGTTACTTAAAGTTTGACAATTGAGAGGAAGGTGTTATCTAAAGTTTGACAGTTGAGGAAAGGGTGTTATATAAAACTTGACAATTGAGGGGAGGGTTTTACTTAAAGTTTGACAATTGAGGGGAGGGTGTTACTTAAAGTTTGACAATTGAGAGGAAGGTGTTATCTAAAGTTTGACAGTTGAGGGGAGGGTGTTATCTAAAGTTTGACAGTTGAGCTGAGAGTGTTACCTAAAGATTGACAATTGAGGGGAGGTTGTTATCTAAAGTTTGATAATTGAGGGGAGGGTGTTACCAAAAGTTTGACAATTGAACGGAGGGTGTTACCTAAAGTTTGACAATTGAGGGGAGGGTGTTATCTAAAGTTTGACAATTGAGGGGATGGTGTTATCTTAAGTTTGACAATTGAGGGGAGGGTGTTACCTAAAGTTGACAATTGAGGGGAGGGTGTTATCTAAAGTTTGACAGTTGAGGGGAGGGTGTTACCTAAAGTTTGACAATTGATGGGAGGGTGTTACCTTAAGTTTGACAATTGAGGGGAGAGTGTTATCTAAAGTTTGACAATTGAGGGGAGGGTGTTATCTAAAGTTTGACAGTTGAGCAGAGGGTGTTATCTAAAGTTTGACAATTGAGGAAAGGGTGTTATCTAAAGTTTGACAATTGAGGGGAGGGTGTTATCTAAAGTTTGACAGTTGAAGAAAGGGTGTTATCTAAAGTTTGACAATTGAGGGGAGGGTGTTATCTAAAGATTGACAGTTGAGGGGAGGGTGTTACCTAAAGTTTGACAATTGAGGGAAGGGTGTTACCTAAAGTTTGACAATTGAAAGGAGGTTGTTTTCTAAAGTTTGACAATTGATTGGAGGGTGTTACCTAAGGTTTGACAATTGAGGGGAGAGTGTTATCTAAAGTTTGACAATTGAGGGGAGGGTGTTATCTAAAGTTTGACAGTTAAGCGGAGGGTGTTACCTAAAGTTTGACAATTGAGGGGAAGGTATTATCTAAAGTTTGACAATTGAGGTGAGGGTTTTATCTAAAGTTTGACAATTGAGGGGAGGGTGTTATCTAAAGTTTGACAGTTAAGCGGAGGGTGTTACCTAAAGTTTGACAATTGAGGGGAAGGTATTATCTAAAGTTTGACAATTGAGGAAAGGGTGTTACATAAAACTTGACAATTGAGGGGAGGGTTTTACCTAAAGTTTGACAGTTGAGGGGAGGGTGTTACTTAAAGTTTGACAATTGAGGGGAAGGTGTTATCTAAAGTTTGACAGTTGAGGGGAGAGTGTTATCTTAAGTTTGACAATTGAGGGGAGGGTGTTATCTAAAGTTTGATAATTGAGGGGAGGGTGTTACCTAAAGTTTGACAATTGAGCGGAGGGTGTTATCTAAAGTTTGACAATTGAGGGGAGGGTGTTATCTAATGTTTGACAGTTGAGCGGAGGGTGTTACCTAACGTTTGACAATTGAGGGGAGGATGTTATCTAAAGTTTGACAATTGAGGAAAGGGGGTTATCTAAAGTTTGACAATTGAGTGGAGGGTGTTACCTAAAGTTTGACAATTGAGGGGAGGGTGTTATCTAAAGTTTTACAGTTGAGGGGAGGGTGTTACCTAAAGTTTGACAATTGAGGGGAGGGTGTTACCTAAAGTTTGACAATTGAGGTGAGGGTCTTTTCTAAAGTTTGACACTTGAGGAGAGGATGTTACCTAAAGTTTGACAAGTGAGGAAAGGGTGTTATCTAAAGTTTGACAATTGAGGGGAGGGTGTTATCTTAAGTTTGACAATTGAGGGGAGAGTGCTATCTAAAGTTTGACAATTGAGGAAAGGGTGTTACCTAAAGTTTGGCATTTGAGGAGAGGGTGTATCCTGACGATTGGCAGTTGTAACATTGATGAGAGGATGTTGTCTAAAGATTAACAATTGTGATATTAAGAGGAGTGTCTTACCTAAAGCTTGACACTTGAGGTGAGGGATTATTTAAATACTGACAATTGTTGGGAGAGTGTTACCTATATATTGACAGTTGTAACAATGATGAGAGGATGTTATCTAAGGATTACAACTGAGAGGAAGGTGTTACCTAAAGATTGACAATTGTGATGTTTAGAGGAGTGTCTTACCTAAAGCTTGACACTTGAGGGGAGGGAGTATCTAAATACTGACAATTGTTGGTAGAGTGTTACTTATATATTGACAGTTGTAACATTAAGGGGAGACTGTTACCTAAAGATTGTCAGTTGTAACATTGAGGGGAGTGTGTTACCTAAAGATTGACAATTGTAACATTGAAGACAGGATAGTATCTAAAGCTTGACAATTAAGAGAAGGGTGTTGTCTAAAACTTGACAAATGAGGGGAGAGTGTTACTTAAAGATTGACAATTGTAACATTGAGGAGAGGATGTTACTTGGTTATCTAGAAAGTTGGAAGTAACCCTAAGCTTGGTAATTGTAACCGTAAGGGGATGTTGTTACCTTAAATTTGGCAATGATAACATTCAGACGTTGTTGTAACTTGTTGGCAATATTATATGTAACATTTAGATGTATTTGTTACTTTTAGCTAGACAATATTGCATGTAACATTTAGATGTGGTTGTTACTTTTATCTCGGCAATATTGCATGTAACATTGATATGTGGTTGTTACCTTTAGCTTGGCAATAGTTCATATAACATTGAGATGTGGTTGTTACCTTTATATTAGCAATTGTAAATGTAACATTGAAATGTGTTTGTTACCGTTATCTTGGCAATTGTACATGTAACATTGAGATGTGTTTGTTACCTTTATCTTGGCAATTGTACATGTAACATTGAGATGTGTTTGTTACCTTTAGCTTGGCAATACTACACGTTACATTTAGATGTGTTTGTTACTTTTATCTTGACAATTGTACATGTTACATTGAAATGTGCTTGTTACCATTATCTTTGTAATTGTACATGTAACATTGAGATGTGTGTTTTACCTTTAGCTTGGCATGTGTAAAAATAACATTGGGATGTGGTTTTTATACTTGGGGCTCTTGTAAGATTAATGTAATATTGAGATGTGGTGATTACCTTTAGCTTGGCAATTATAAATGTAACATTGAGATATAACAACTACATTTCAATGAGACATTTACAAGTGCCAAGCTAAAGGTAACATCATATTACATTTATAATTGCCAAGCAAACAACCACAATAACATTGAGAAAGTGTGTTACACTAGTGTGGTAAGTGTAACATTGAGAAGATGATGTCACCATTGCTATTAAACTTTTAGTTAAAAAACGTAACATATAGCAGTGCTTGTAACCTTAACTGCAGAATTTTCATCTTAAGCATGCATTGTTAACTTTATCGAAGGATGTTACCTTTAGTAGACAACTACATTTAGTGTAAAATTGGTAACTTCAGCAATTGTTACCTCACGCTGTTTACTTTAGTTTAGAAATTATTAACTAAATATAGACTGCTTTTAGAATAAAAATGGTACCCCCTTTAGTGTAGGTTGTCACATGTAGCAAAGAAATTGTTTATAACATGTAAACTACAATATCGAATGTGTTACTTTAACTTGAGGTTGATACATACGAGTCATTAAGAGATACCCCGTTACATCCTTGGAGTCGCAGGGATAAGCTTTGTACTTATCCTGGAATATGAAAGCGAGGCATCTTTTTTCTATGTCCCTGTGTGTCTCATATTCATACGTACCGCCTAAATCTAGAATTAAATTTCTAAATATTAAATAACAAATATAAATTAAAATTAAAACAACACATTATATATAAAGCAAGAATATCTTGTGATCTTTCTTGAAATGACCTGATCAGATAAAAAGTATAAAGATTATGGCCCTTGAATTTTCTATATTTGCGTTATTAGTTTTATTACCACTAAAGGGTTTTCATTTGTTACTAGAATTTCATAACTTATAAAATCTGATCTTGAATCAGCCAGTTTGCTATTACTGGGCCAGTTAGCACCCTTGAATCAGCCAGCTGGCTATTACTAAGCCAGTTAGCACACCTTTGAATCAGCAAGCTGGCTATTACTGAGCCAGTTAGCACGTCATTGACTCAGCCAGCTGGCTATTACTAAGCCAATTAGCACACCCTTGAATCAACTAGCTGGCTATTACTAAGCCAGTTAGCACATCCTTGAATCAGCCAGCTGGCTAAAACTAAGCCAGTAAGTTGACTATTACTGAGCTAGTTAGCACGCCCTTGAATCAGCCAGCTGGGTATTACTGAGCCAGTAAGCACACCCTTGAATCAGCCAACTGGCTATTACTAAGCCAGTTAGGTGGCTATTACTGAGCCAGTTAGCACATCCTTGAATCAGCCAGCTGGCTATTACAAAGCCAGTTAGTTGGCTATTACTGAGCCAGTTAGCACGCCCTTGAATCAGCCAGCTGGCTATTACAGAACTAGTAAGCAGACAATTGAATCAGCAGCTGGCAATTACTAAGCCAGTTAGGTGGCTATTACTGAGCCAGTGAGCACGCCCTTGAATCAGCCAGCTGGCTATTACTGAGCCAGTTAGCACACCCTTGAATCAGCCAGCTGGCTATTACTAAGCCAGTTAGTCGGCTAATACTGAGCTAGTTAGAACACCTTTGAATCAGCCAGTTGGCTATTACTAAGCCAGTAAGTTGGCTATTACTAAGCCAGTGAGCACACCCTTGACTCAGCCAGCTGGCTATAACTAAGCCAGTCAGTTGTCTATAACTTAGCCAGTTAGCAAGCCCTTGAATCAGCAAGCTGGCTATTACTGTGCAAGTTAGTTGGCTAATACTGAGCCAGTTAGCACGCCATTGAATCAGCCAGCTGGCTTTTACTGAGCCAGTTAGAACGCCTTTGAATCAGCCAGCTGGCTATTACTGCGTCAGTAAGCACTCGATTGAATCATCAGCCAGCTGGGTATTACTGAGCCAGTAAGTGTGCCCTTAAATCAGCTAGCTGGCTAATACTAAGCCAGTTAGTTGACTATTACTGAACCAGTAAGCACGCCCTTGAATCAGCCAGCTGGGTATTACTGAGCCAGTAAGCACACCCTTGAATCAGCCAGCTGGCTATTACTAAGCCAGTTAGGTGGCTATTACTGAGCCAGTTAGCACATCCTTAAATCAGCCAGCATGCTATTACAAAGCCAGATTGTTGGCTATTAATGAGCCAGTTAGCACGCCATTGAATCAGCCAGCTGGCTATTACTGAGACAGTAAGCACACACTTGAATCAGCCAGCTGGATATTACTAAGCTAGTTAGGTGGCTATTACTGAGCCAGTGAGCATGCCCTTGAATCAGCCAGCTGGCTATTACTAAGCCAGTTAGTCGGCTATTACTGAGCCAGTTAGCACACCTTTGAATCAGCCAGTTGGCTATTACTAAGCCAGTAAGTTGGCAATTACTAATCCAGTTAGCATACCCTTGACTCAGCCAGCTGGCTATTACTAAGCCAGTTAGTTGTCTATAACTTAGCCAGTTAGCAAGCCCTTGAATCAGCAAGCTGGCTATTACTGAGCAAGTTAGTTTGCTAATACTGAGCCAGTTAGCACGCCATTGAATCAGCCAGCTGGCTATTACTGAGCCAGTTAGAACGCCTTTGAATCAGCCAGCTGGCTATTACTGCGCCAGTTAGCACTCCATTGAATTATCAGCCAGCTGGCTATTACTGAGCCAGTTAGTGTGCCCTTAAATCAGCCAGCTGGCTAATACTAAGCCAGTTAGTTGACTATAACTGAGCCAGTTAGCACGCCCTTGAATCAGCCAGCTGGGTATTACTGAGCCAGTAAGCACACCCTTGAATCAGCCAGCTGGCTATTACTAAGCCAGTTAGGCTGCTATTACTGAGCCAGTTAGCACATCCTTAAATCAGCCAGCATACTATTACAAAGCCAGATTGTTGGCTATTAATGAGCCAGTTAGCACGCCATTGAATCAGCCAGCTGGCTATTACTGAGCCAGTAAGCACACACTTGAATCAGCCAGCTGGCTATTACTAAGCCAGTTAGATGGCTATTACTGAGCCAGTGAGCACGCCCTTGAATCAGCCAGCTGGCTATTACTAAGCCAGTTAGTCGGCTTTCACTGAGCGAGTTAGCACACCTTTGATTCAGCCAGTTGGCTATTACTAAGCCAGTAAGTTGGCAATTACTGAGCCAGTTAGCATACCATTGACTCAGCCAGCTGGCTATAACTAAGCCAGTTAGTTGTCTATAACTGAGCCAGTAAGCAAGCCCTTGAATCAGCAAGCTGGCTATTACTGAGCAAGTTAGTTGGCTAATACTGAGCCAGTAAGCAGGCCATTGAATCAGCCAGCTGGCTATTACTGCGCCAGTTAGCACTCCATTGAATCATCAGCAAGCTTGCTATTACTTAGCCAGTTAGCACGCCATTAAATCAGCTAGATGGCTATTACTGAACCAGTTAGCAAGCCATTGAATCAACCAGCTGGCCATTACTGAGCCAGTTAGCACGCCATTGAATCAGCCAGCTGGCTATTACTGAGCCAGTTAGCACGACTTTGAATCAGCCAGCTGGCTATTACTTAGCCAGTTAGCACGCCATTAAATCAGCTAGCTGGCTATTACTGAACCAGTTAGCAAGCCATTGAATCAACCAGCTGGCCATTACTGAGCCAGTTAGCACGCCATTGAATCAGCCAGCTGGCTATTACTGAGCCAGTTAGCACAACTTTGAATCAGCCAGCTGGTTATTACTGCGTCAGTTAGCACTCCATTGAATCATCAGCAAGCTGGGTATTACTGAGCCAGTTAGGGTGCACTTAAATCAGCCAGCTGGTTATTACTGTGTCAGTTAGCACATCCTTAAATCAGCCAGCATGCTATTACTAAGCCAGTTAGTTGGCTATTACTGAGCCAGTTAGCACACCTTTGAATCAACCAGTTGGCTATTACTAAGCCAGTTAGCACACCCTTGAATCAGCCAGCTGGCTATTACTAAGCCAGTTAGTTGGCTATTACTGAGCCAGTAAGCACGCCCTTGATTAAGCCAGCTGGCTATTACTGAGCCAGTTAGCACATCCTTGAATCAGCCAGCTGGCTATTACTAAGCCAGTTAGTTGGCTATTACTGAGCCAGTAAGCACGCCATTGATTCAGCCAGCTGGCTATTACTGAGCCAGTAAGCACACCCTTGAATCAGTCAGCTGGCTATTACTAAGCCAGTTAGTTGTCGATTACTGTGCCAATTAGCACGACCTTGAATCAGCCAGCTGGTTATTACTGCGCCAGTTAGCACTCCATTGAATCAGTCAGCTGGCTATTACTAAGCCAGTTAGTTGTCGATTACCGTGCCAGTTAGCACGACCTTGAATCAGCCAGATGGCTATTACTAAGCCAGTTAGCACACCCTTGAATCAGCCAGCTGGCTATTACTAAGCCAGTTAGTTGTCGATTACTGTGCCAGTTAGCACGACCTTGAATCAGCCAATTGGCTATTACTAAGCCAGTTAGCACACCCTTGAATCAGCCAGCTGGCTATTACTAAGCCAGTTAGTTGTCGATTAATGTGCCAGTTAGCACGACCTTGAATCAGCCAATTGGCTATTACTGTGCCAGTTAGCACGACCTTGAATCAGCCAGCTGGCTATTACTAAGCCAGTTAGTTGGCTATCACTGAGCCAGTTAGCACACCTTTGAATCAGCCAGTTGGCTATTACTAAACCAGTTAGCACACCCTTGAATCAGCCTGCTGGCTATTACTAAGCCAGTTAATTGACTATTACTAAGTCAGTTAGCACGCCATTGAATCAGCCAGCTGGCTATTACTGAGCCAGTTAGCACATCCTTGAATCAGCCAGCTGGCTATTACTTAACCAGTTAGTTGGCTATTACTGAGCCAGTTAGCACACCCTTGAATCAGTCAGCTGGCTATTACTAAGCCAGTTAGTTTGCTATTACTGAGCCAGTCAGCACGCCCTTGAATCAGCCAGTTGGCTATTACTGAGCCAGTTAGCACATCCTTGAATCAGCCAGCTGGCTATTACTTGACAGTTTGTTGGCTATTACTGAGCCAGTTAGCACACCCTTGAATCAGCCAGCTGGCTATTACTAAGCCAGTTAATTGTCGATTACTGTGCCAGTTAGCACGACCTTGAATCAGCCAGCTGGCTATTACTGCGCCAGTTAGCACTCCATTGAATCATCAGCCAGCTGGCTATTACTGAGCCAGTTAGCAAGCTCTTGAATGAACCGGCTGGCTATTACTAAGCCAGTTAGTTGGCTATTACTGAGCCAGTTAGCACACCTTTGAATCAGCCAGTTGGCTATTACTAAGCCAGTTAGCACACCCTTGAATCAGCCAGCTGGCTATTACTAAGCCATTTAATTGGCTGTTACTGAGTCAGTTAGCACGCCATTGAATCAGCCAGCTGGCTATTATTGAGCCAGTTAGCACATCCTTGAATCAGCCAGCTGGCTATTACTAAGCCAGTTAGTTGGCTATTACTGAGCCAGTTAACACACCCTTGAATCAGCCAGCTGACTATTACTAAGCCAGTTAGTTGTCTATTACTGTGCCAGTAAGCACGACCTTGAATCAGCCAGCTGGCTATTACTGAGCAAGTTAGTTGGCTATTACTGAGCCAGTTAGCACGCCATTGAATCAGCCAGCTGGCTATTACTGAGCCAGTTAGCTCACCACTGAATCAACCAGCTGGCTATTACTGAGCCAGTTAGCACGCCATTGAATCAGCCAGCTGGCTATTACTGAGCCAGTTAGCACGCCACTGAATCAGCCAGCTGGCTATTACTGAGCCAGTTAGCATGCCTTTGAATCAGGACTTGGCTATTACTGCGCCATTTAGCACTCCATTGAATCATCAGCTAGCTGGCTGGCTATTACTGAGCCAGTCAGCGTGCCCTTAAATCAGCCAGCTGGCTATTACTGAGCCAGTAAGCGTGCCCTTGAATCAGCCAGATGGCTATTACTGAGCCAGTTAACGCGCCCTTGAATCAGCCTGTCAGTGCGCCCTTGAATCAGCCAGCTGGTTATTACGGAGTCAGTTAGCGCGTCCATGAACCAGCCAGCTTTTATTTGTGGACTTACATGCTCTTGAATTGTCCGAAAATGTGTTATACAATATTCTATTCTGTATGCAATATATAACACTTTCACGTTTTTAATGAATATTGACCAAATTTACGCAAAAGCTACATAACCACAAGAGCTTGGTTCCTTTATTGAATCGGCTTGATCTGATATTGTTGGAGTTAAGGCCCTTGGATACTGTGGATTTGCAATATTTTGTATTGTTGCCACACTCGTGTTGTTATATTCTATATTATATTTTATCATGTTTTGTGATAAATACTCATAACATCTGGGATGCAATCTTATTTTAGCAAATTCGGTTCATTATTCAGTGAGAAACATTCACAGACAACTTTTTTTGTTGCATGTAGCCGGGCCCGATTAGTACAGTCAGTTACGTGTCTGACTATCATTCCAGGGGTTGTGAGTTCGAATCCCCGCCCGGCCACAATCTCCGTGATGGTTGATATACGGCATTGCGTCCCATTATCATTCGTCTCTCACTGCAGATTCAAGTGGGAAAGTTATCAGTTACTTGTGGAGATGGGGTGTGCTTGAGTACTGGTTAACCTTCCAAGATACCAGGAAACAGTGATTAGGTTCACTGATCGTCTGAAAGACCTCAATGGCATAAAGTAACGCTAAATATTCAATCAAACAATATTCATTTTTGTTTTACCTCCGCCATCGTCGTATTTCAACATACACATAATATCTCCACCTACAACTGCTTTTACATAACACAAGATGATTGTTGAGAAACTGCATAAAATGTCAGGTTGAGAGTCCGCTGTTCCATTCAGTTCAGAAAATACATAAAATGTCCAATGGCAGGTTAGCTGTTCCATTCAGTATAATCTTACTTGCGCATACATGTATATACTAATTCACTGCATGCAGAGGTTTGTGTGTTCGATCCCCAGTTGGGTCAAACGAAAGACATGAAAATGGCACCAAAAGCTTCCTTGCCTGGTGTTCAGCATTTAGAAGATAGATTTAGGTCTGGCCGGTCCGGTATCAGTATAATGTGACTGGGTGGGATATCATACCATGTACAGTTTGCGGCATGATATACCATATTGTGGCAGCGCTTATGAATACTATCCCGGGCAGACACCGTCGCGATTTGACTGAAAACTGTTGAAAGCGACGCTAAACACCATACAACAAATACTATTTCATTGATATTAAAGATGTTTTGATTGAAAGAGATATAACGTACCTGATAATCGGACGTGGTATATGTGTTACTCGCTTAAAATAAATCCTTAATGGCAATCATGTAATACTGATCAAATTATTTGTTGAAAGGTGATTTATATAATAATAATAATAATAATAATAATAATAATAATAATAAATAATAATAAAAAATAATAAAGACTTTTATTATTGAGAGAACTCATTTGAACACATTTAATCTTCCATGAGGCCCTAAACATATTTACAAAATACAATATTTATATTATGTATTTGCAACATACCTGTTGTATACAATGACATCTCTGTGCCTATTCCGCCACACCTGTCATTTATGTTCCCAGGACAACTGATGTTACATGGTTCAGTGGTGAACAATATATTGTATGATGCCACTAAACAGTATTCACCCTGAAATAACAATTTATAATATATAAAAGTATTTTATTTCCACGATATAGTTCAATTGGGGTCGAGGCCATTCTAAATTAACCGTACAAAGTTTCATGTAAATTTCTGCATTAGTCACAAATGACAATGAGCAAACAGAAAACATAATAGCATTAATACAAACATGTGTGTGTTCAATGGCACGCAAATTATATGGAATATCTTTATCTACCTATTTGTTTAAATCTATTCCTGTGTAAAGAAACACCCCCCCCCCCCCCCCCCCCAAACGCTATTATAAGCTAGACATATTTAATATTTTAAACTTACTCCTTAAACAAATAATAATAATAATAATATTTTTTGTCATAAGCTTTAGTTCAGATTGTTGTTCAACTTGAAATCAACACACAGTTATGGAACTTTCACAACAGAAGAGTTTTGTTTATTTAAAAAATGGATTTATTTCTGATGTCAAAAGCTTTGAATGTATATGTTGCAAATTTTTTAATCAGAGTTTTGTAACCAGACTGTAATAACTTGACGGTCTTATGCATGCTGCGGTTTCTTAAAAAATAAGGCTTTCAGTACTGGCATCTTATATTATTATATGCATTGCATTCAAATAAAAAATAAAATTCATCTTCCAAGATATTACATATACTGCATTTTCTGTTTTCTCTTGTTTTTATTTTGTTTAGAAAATATTCATCTGCTAAGTCATTTAGGTACATTGAAAACAGGAATGGCGACAAACGTTCACCTTGCCTTAACCCTAGGTAACATTCAAAACTATCATTTAAAGTGTTATTGAATTTTACACTTGACCTTACATTTCTATACATTGATTCGATGTTATTACAAATCTTTCCGCTAAACCCTAATTTAATAAGTTCATACTAAATATTTTCTCTAACGACATAATCAAAAGCCTTAGAAAAATCTACCATGGCAAAAATACTTGATTGCCACTATTTAACATATGACTTATAATACCGTGAAAACAAATAAATATTGTCTGTCGTTCCCATTTTTTTACCTAAATCCAGCTTGTGATTCAACATAAATGTAATATTCCTCTGCTCTCTTGGTTAGTCTGTTACTAAGGATCCTAGTGAACAATTTCCTAAGGTACTTAGTAAAGTGATACTTCTGAAATTTTCAACCTCGCTTAAACTATCATTTTTATGGATAGGAATAATATAACCATCTCTCCATCTATCCGGGAAATAACCTTGGTCAAGGATTTTATTAAATAACTTTGTAATATATGGAGTTGAATGATTCACTTCATGAATAAAAAAAATCAGTAAGAACCATATCTAGGCCTCCTGCATGACCATGACCTATTTCAGAGATTGCTAATCTGATTCAGATATAGGAATATTCAGTTCATCAAACATTATTTGTATTTCAGAGTAAAAATATATAACATCTTAGTCCGTTTGAACAATGGGTTTGTTGGGTTATTAATAGTCTTGAAATAGTCTACAAATGTTTCAGCGCTTATATTTTTAGAATTTCTAGGAATCGTTTCCAGTATTGTTTAACAGTTTTAACTATAGCATTGATCAGTTCTGATGTTTTTAACTTATCCTGTTGAAAATAAAATTTCGGACGCTTTTCTTGTATGCCGATCGGGCATTGACCAGGCATCTGACTTTTCTTTACGATACGCATTACATATGAATACTGTTTATGTCATCCGTACAGATGAGCAACCGTGAAATATGAAGTGATGTCATTAAATGAATAAATATTATTTATCAGTCTTTTGTGAAATCATTAGCTCCCCATCCTATCCTTTATGGAAAGTCAACGGGGTCCAAATTTCTTCTGTAAATGCTTAATTCTAAATGTTCAATTGAACATGCTTAATGTTTAATTCTTTATTTCCATTTCTTATTTCTAAATGATTAGTTCAAAATCATTCATGCCAAATTCCTGATTCCAAATACTTGATTATCATTTGCAGTGACTGAATTACATATTTTATATGTCCCTGTTATTTGTACACAATTTGCATACATTTTTATCTTTAATTTGTATTTCTTAGTTATAAATGATACATTCTTCATGCCAATTGAATGATTAATTTTTTATATTTAATGTATATTAAACAGAAAATGCCTAGATGTTTATTCTAGTCACTTTACTCTTAAGTCTTGATACCTAATGTGTAATTTCTATGCCAATTAATATTTCTGTCTTGCAAACAAATATAGAACTCGCTATGGATTGTGGGATGCAAAACTCTTAACTAATTTAACTTCAATATTCTGATTACAATTTGTACTTTGATTACACAGTGCGCTTCAAACCAAACAGAACCGCATCTTGTCACAAATGCATGTAATACACTAGCCAGAATGTACGACAGCACCGTTCACGAGGTCTTCACTACTGGCGATAATCGTTGACACTATTAACAAAGATGCTCTTGAGCTTTAAATATTAGAAAATCTACCAATATGCCTGGTTTGTACTTTTTTCGTATGTTTTATATGAATCTGTTTCGTAATTAATTTTCAGGGGTATATCTTCGTCATTTTAAAAGTACATGCCAAGACATTGTTATGGGTGTCCGGAGGTCCTCCACCAGATTTATTTGAAAATGTAATTGCCCAATAGTGCAATCTCAAGGGTTTTGTGTGTATTTTTGTCCAATGTAAAACATACCAATTTCTTAAACATTTTAATTTTCGAAAAAAAACAAAAAAAAAAAAACAACAACAACAAAATAAAAAACAAAAGGTATGAAGACATTTACTATAGAGACAAAAGTTCTCATTACAAACTGCTTGGTTGAACTTGGGGTCATCTTGTGTCACCATATTGTCAGGAAAAGAAATCCAATGTACGATGGTGCGTGGGAAAAAGGAGTATTTTTTAAAAATTGAGCCAGTCTGAAATTGACGATAGGTGATACGACGGCATAAACGACTTGATCTTTCATTTGGTATGAGATAATTTTCAGGTGGGATTACATCTTCGTTATCGAAGATGTTGTGTAGCATTATCAGTCTCTAGTCAATACAACGGAGGTCAAGTCATTCCCAATTTAATATACTTTGCATATTTGTGACACTGGAAAATGTCTAAAATGCTTCATCGCCCAGTGAGCAGCCATCTTGGACATTCTCAACTTGTCCAATAAAAAAATGTGTGCGTGTAGACCAGACAGAGGAAGACATGACGATGCTACATTTTGACCAGTGTATTTCATGCATACTTTTTTGTTTGGAGCTTTAGCCATTGTTTTACCACTAGGTACGCACTGACATAAATCGGAGCTAATCACGTAATCTGAAGAAACATATTGACCTTTACTGGACAGCGCCCTCTGTTATTAAAATTGAAAAATGTAATTTGGAATATTGAAATTGTGATTTAAATTAGCGAAGCTTATTGCATCCCACAATTCAAAGCGAGTTCTAATTTTGTTCGCAAGACAGAAATAGCAATTGACATACAAATTAAACAATATATATTAAGAAAATTAAACAATTATAATAAACACAGAAGCATTTTCAATTAAAAATATATAAAACAGAAATATAGAATTAATCATTTGTCAAGAATAGTTTATTATTTAGAACTAAGAAATAGAAATAAAGAATAAAACTCTATACAAATTGTATACAAATGACAATCAAACATTAAGAATTAGGCATTTGACATGAATGAAAATTTGAACTAATCTTAAGAATTAAGAGATAGAAATAAAGAATTATACAGTAAACACCATTAACTGAATATTTGTAATTTAGCATTAAGCGTTTATCAAAAAGAATGTTGACCAAATTTGTTAGATATTGACCAACTGTATAATTGATGGAATTGTGAACAAATTTGTGTTTAACAATATATTGCTATATCAATGAATTGATTTTAGGAATAAAATGTTTTTACGGTGGAGAAAAAAATATCACGTAACCATCAATGATGACGCCACACTAAATATCTGATGAAAACAGAGGGTTTTAGTTAAGGAATCGCTCATAACTTTTTTTTATTAATGAAGCAATTTACAAACAATAAAGCGCAAAACAGATGTCAGTACTTTTTCTTTCCAGTGACGTTATTATATGCGGAGGGAAAGCTTTCCATTGTGAAAACACTTCGATAATATTTCTGAAACAGCACGGATGTCAACCACACTTCCAACATTTATAGATATGAAATCGCGTTTTAGCTTATTTTTGCCGAGTTTTAAAATAAATTAAACCTTCTTTCAATATTGTAGACCCAAATACGACTTTTTTTTCATAAAAAATGCAAATAAATAATTTTATAGCATAAATAGAGTATCGATGACAACCACACCATTTTAGTAGATAGAAATTAATATGATGTCCACACTCGAAAAACATGTCCACATTATTCACTGTTTAATATACAACCGCAGGTTTATTGTGACCACTGTAATAACGTTTCATAAAGTTTTTGATATTATCCGCAAACGAAGTTTGGACGGGGCTGTAAGAGTCACCTAGTTGGGTTTATTTTACATACTTTCAAACATGACAGCTTTACTTCCACAGTTTGTGTTGGATTCCTATAAAACTTTGTGCACATGGTAGCATGATGCGTAGTTGTGGGTGACATATTTTGTGTTAAAACCGTGACCATAACCATGTGGAGTTTTGCCCTTGGATTTATATTTTCTGCCCGGCAATTTGTATACTTGAACTTGTGGCGCGAAATTTTTGCTCATTTTGTTGGATTTCAATGGCATTTTATATTCGTGGTCAACATAAGTAGAAGTTGTGCTTGAAATATTTACATTCAACGTTTTTGTCCTTGAACTTTTATTTTTCTGTTTGCCATACTTGTACAGCGACTACGTCCACCGTTTTAACAGGGTTTCAATAAAATGTTTGTTAATGATAAGCAGGAGATGTAATAATAATGAAAAATGTTTCCATAATTATTTTCTTCTAATTTCAGAGGATTGTAACGAGAGGAAGCCAAATTGAACGTTGTATAGAAGGAAACAAAGTGGTCGGTACTTGTATCATATGACCATCACGTGATAATCCACCAGAACATCACCTTTCTGGAAAAGACTTCGAAAAAGAAAGTTATCTTCCTTAAAATCTCATTTGTCAAAACCATTTGGATCGCTATTGTAAAAACCTAGCTAAAAATTAAGACGCTAAAGTGTTAATTTTCAGGCACTCATTTTGCTACAGACACAACTGATGGTACTTTATTAGCATGCTTTACAGAATGGTTACATGTGAAAATGAAATATTGGGTGAACAAATAAATGCTTACATCGAACAACTCTCAAAATGACACATACATGTACGTCGTTGTAAATAACATATCCGCAGAGCTATATGAAAATGGCCACGAATTATCTACAAAAGATTCCAGGGGAGGTACCACTGAAAAACTTATTTAACCTGATGTAATGAGAACATTATCAAAGCGTAATAATCTTAATTCGCACAAGCTGTCATATTACACAAGTACAAAAATGGTATTTTACTGTGAACAAGTGTGCTCCGGTGGTTTTATTGTAAAAAATACTACGAGTATGCCGAATTCTATGAAAACGAAGATGTTTTGGAAATTGGAATGGTGTCTATTTGCTAGCAGATTCATCAACTTTATAAGAGATCAAAATAATGATTCGGACTAATCGAATTAAGCTGAAAGAGATAAGTTGCTGTATCCGACACAAAGATACCTCGTTCCTTGATCCTCAAGATGTTGAAAGTGAAAGAAGACCAGGATCTTTTCGGATATCATTTAGAAGTGCGAGAAAATAAAAGTGTAAAAACAAGAATCCAGGATATTTCTAGTAAACAATCAAGTGACAATGGCGCCCGAAACAAACTGAAAACATAAATAAATGTTAAAATTTAATTAAGAACATGAATAAGTTTTTTTAAATGTTTGTAGATATTAATTATTGCAAAAAGGATACTCTTTGGAAACTTTTAAAATTGGTTTCCGTTGGACATTTATACCGAGAGTGCATTCGAGTGTGGTTGCTATCATCATTTCAATCTGCTAAAATTGGTGTGGTGCACATCTTTACTATGTTTATGCTATAAATGATATATTTGCACTATTTTACAAAAAAAATAAAGGCGTATTTTGTTCTAAAAATTGAAAGAAGGTTCAATTCATGTTCAAACACAGCAGATATAAACTAAAACACGATTTTATATCTCCGAGTGTTGGAAAGTGTTGTCGACATATGTGCTGGCTCGGAAATATTATCGAAATGTTTTCAAAAAGTATAGTATTCTCGTCATATATAATAACATCATTGAGAAGAGAATACAATAACATCTTTTTGCGCGTTATTGTTTGCAAATTGCTTCATTAATGAAAATGTTATGAACGATTTTTTTATCTAAATTCCTCCGTTTTCATCAGATATTTGGTGTGGCGACATCATTTGTGATCACGTGATAGTTATTGTTTCCCCACCGTGGTATAGGTATGTTCAATATCCTGATAATTATCATATTGTGAAATATCTTGATATCATATAGTGAAATATCCTGATATCATTTATTAGATCTATTGATGTCATAAACTATTAATGATTTACTGGAATCAATAATATGTATGAGTTATGCTAGCTCATAAAATCATCGTGCCAAGAATTGATTTATTAATATTATAAACTTAATTTACTGATTATTGAACTAAAACAAAGAAACACACACTACAATATACACGTTTTCTCTTAGCATATTTGTTAAACTGCAAATCTTACCTGTAACAAAAATTGTCTACAGTCCGCGACCACCTGGGAGCACTTTTCTGAACATTTGGCTATTGAGTTGTCATATCCTATATGGAATATGTGTGTAATATCCCCGTACCGCACCTTCACACAACCTGCAATGATATAAATATATATGGACATCAGCAGTACTGAAATTCCAATACACTATCATTCCATATAGAAGTTTTCGTGTATTACACACCAATACTGACATTATTGGGCAGATGTATAAATGTTGTCTACCAACAGAACAGTTTTACACACCAATGCTGACAATATTGGGCAGGTGTTGTCTACCAACTAAACAGTTTTATACACCAATACTGACAATATTTGGCAGATGTGTAAATGTTGTCTACCAACTGAACAGTTTTACACACCAATACTGACAATATTGGGTAGATATGTAAATGATGTCTGCCTACAGAAGTTTTACACAACAATACTGACAATATTTGGCAGATATTGTCTACCAACTGAACAGTTTTACACACCAATACTGACAATATTGGGTTGATATGTAAATGCTGTCTGCCAACAGAACAGTTTTACACACCAATACTGACAATATTGTGCAGATGTATAAATTTTGTCTACCAACTAAACAGTTTTACACACAAATACTGACAAAATGTGCAGATGTGTAAATGTTGTCTGGTAACAGAACAATTTTACACACCAATACTGAAAATATTTGGCAGATGTGTAAATGTTGTCTGGCAACAGAACAGTTTTTACACACCAATACTGACAATATTTGGGTGATGTGTAAATGTTGTCTGCCTACAGAACAGTTTGACACATCAATACTGACAATATTGGGGTTTAAATGCTGTCTACCAACTGAACAGTTTTACACACCAGTATTGACAATATTAGGCAGAGATGCATGTCAACAGAACTCGTCAATGTGTAAATGGTGGCTGCAAACAGAACAATTTACACACAGAAACTAAATATATTTGGCAGATAAGCAATGGTTGCCTGTATGTTAACAGGACTCATAAATGTGTAAATATTGTCTGCAAATAGAACAATTTACACACAGATACTGAAAGTATTTCACAAATATATATAAATGCTATCTGTCGACTAATACTGACAATGTTAGGGAACTATTCAAAACACAATTGTTACAAGTTCTGCACCAGTTTTTGTAATAGAATATTTTTGGTTGTTCATGAGAATGATGCTCCTGGACTTATAATCTTCACTTGAAGGATTTTTCTTGTCAGTGGGCGGAGTTACTTATGAAATGTGCCTATGGCATGTCTCTTCATAGTGGTAGTGGTAAAACTATTTTATTGAGCAGACGCGGCAACTGATATGACTGAAAAATTGTTGATTGCAACACAAATTCCATATGGTCAAACTGTATAATAACACAAAGTTCATTAATCTTTATGGAGGAATCCACTTTAATGACGGATTTACTCTTTAAATAACACGGTATACCCCAACCTCCACCTCCCATTAACTCCCTTATTTTATTAAAATCCACTATATTTCTAATGAAAAACTTGTAGGCCTTTTCAGATTTTGAGTTTCTTCCCCTCGACCCTAGAACCCTGGATCCGCCTCTGCACTTACCATCCCAGGCTACAAATTTTGTCAGATTTGCACGAGCCCCGATCCAAAACTCCTCCCCGCTCTGTATGGTTTTCTTTAACAAGTTAACACGCTCCGCCTCTTTAAACATGAATAACTGCTTGCATTGTGAAGTTGCTGATCCCCATGTTACACTTTCTTCTGAGATGTGAATATCTATGTCAGAAACAGAAACTTACAGACAGATATGTGACATTAAAGTGAAAATAGCCATGACATGTGTAGAAAAATAATAAACAAAATAAAACAAATTATGATTCACGTATACTAGGATTCACTATTATTCACTATTGTCATGCACTACAGGTTTTATAATTATCATTCTCATATACTAGGTTCATGTACTGTGTTCCATAATTATGAACCTCATATACTTTGTTCTATAATTATAATTCGCATATAAAAGGTTCATGTACTGTGTTCCATAATTATGAACCTCATATACTTTGTTCCATAATTATAATTCGCATATACTAGGTTCATGTACTGTGTTCCATAATTATGATTCTAATATACTTTGTTCCATAATTATAATTCGCATATACTAGGTTCCTGAACTAACTTCCATAATTATGATTCTCATATACTTTATTCCATTATTATAATTATCATATACTAGGTTCCTGTACTAAGTGCCATAATTATAATTCTCATATACTAGGATTCACAATGATTCACTATAATTGTACTATATGTTTTATAATTATCATTATCATATACTAGGTTCATGTATTGTGTTCCATAATTATGATTCTCATATACTGTGTTCCATAACTATAATTCTTTTATACTAGGTTCATGAACTAGGTTTCATAATTATAATTGTCATATTCTAGGTGTTATGATAAGTCCACACGTAGCCGACAGTTCCAAGGCGATGTTGTCTAATTTCTCGAGCCGAGCTCGATAAAAAAATTTACCGGTTACTTGCAGAAATACAAAAAAATGTTCTACTTAGATTCATTGTGGTGTCTTCCTCTACCAATAAAACTGGATATGTCATAATTATATAGCCAGTATGTCATGTGTTGAAAATGATATCAAACCCCATTAAAATGCTTTTTTAAAATTAAATATGTTTGCATATAAGTCGCACATGTGACACAATTTCCTATATATGTACCTACTAGTAAAAGTCATTGTCTCTGGATTTTTAAAACAAATGTTTTAATCAAGGAACTGGATTAGTCAAGCTATTTAATGGCCAACGATCAAATACTAATAACATAAGGTATACCTACCTGATGCCTGTGTCTGGACACACAAAACTATCACCATTGACAGCAGCAGAAAAAACACAACAGTTTGTAACATTCTTGTGTCATGTATCAGCAACTGTATCCAAACATCAATTTGGTTACTCTCTGGTTTCAAGTGTGGATAATTATATTATAATAATGTATTCAATCCATTGTTATGTTTAAATTTACGTCCTAGAAACTCGACTGATCAAGTCGCAGCGGATAAGTGATATATAGTTACAAAGAATGACAATCTAATTTAATATATCAAGTAGGCTTGGAAAGTGGATTCAGAGCAGTGATTTAATTGTTTGTACGTTTTCGACAGTAAATCAATAGGAAAATGCATTATTAAATGTGTATCAGTAGACAAGTGTATTAAATGCGTTGATGTAAATCAATAGGCAAGAATGTTAAACGGGTTTATGCAAATCAATAGGAAAGTGCATTAAATGGTTTGATGTTAATCAATAGGCAAGTGTATTAAATTGGTTGATGTAAATCAATGGGCAAGTGTATTAAACGGGTTGATGTAAATAAATAGGAAAGTGAATTAAATGGGTTGATGTAAATCAATGGGCAAGTATATTAAACGTGTTGATGTAACTCAATAGGCAAGTGTATTAAACGGGTTGATGTAACTCAATAGGCAAGCGATTAAATGGGTTGATGTAAATCAAAATGCAAGTGAATTAAATGGTTTGATTTAAATCAACAGGAAATTGTATTAAACGGGTTGATGTAAATCAATAGGAAAGTGAATTAAACGGGTAGATGTAAATCAATAGGCAAGTGTTTTTAACGGGTATATACAAATCAATAGGCAAGTGTATTAAGCGAACTTATGTTTATCAATTGGCAAGTGTATTAAATGGGTTGATGTAAATCAATAGGCAAGTGTATTAAACGGACTGATGTAAATCAATAGGAAAGTGGATTAAACGGGTTGATGTAAATCAAAGGCAAGTGGATTAAAGGGTTGATGTGAAACAATAGGAAAATTGATTAAATAGGTTGATGTCAATCAATAGGAAAGTTGATTAAATGGGTAAATGTCAACCAATAGGAGAGTACATTAAATATGTTGAATTCATGATTCAAGGGTCAACGCTATCTGATTTGACCAGTTCCGAGAAATATCTAGGGTATCATAAAATATCAACTGTGTAAATTATATGACAATCAACGCCCAAATACAAGTACTAAAATGCATACAACGTAAACGGACAGAACAACCAGCACAGCATTTGAAAATACTTAAAAAAATTACAAGTGAGAGCCCCCTGCCCACTCACACACATCTAGATCCTCACCATATATTGAACTTGTATATCAACATCCCAGCCGGTATTTTTTCCTGTTTCATTTTCAATAAACGTTAATTTTAATTCCGGTAATCTACAAGACTGAATATCATTCATTACATGTACATAAGTTCAAAATGAAGTGTCATTTGTGACCGACAGGAAAAACTCATGACCGGTAATTATAAGTCACGATTCTGTTCAAGATATATGTATTGTTGTCGTTCGTCACATCCTTATTGTGGTTGAAGATGGAGATTCCTTGTAAATGTGGCTGGTTATCCAACTTGACCTAGATGCCCAACTAATACATATTCACTGATACATTAAGTGAACATTGCAGATTTGGCAAAGTCAAGGGCGATAATTCTCTGAATATTCACCGGCCCGAGAACTGGTTGGTTATCCATACTGGACTATTTCAGACATTTCTCAAGAGTTATCCGATAACTGCCCCTGTGCAGTTTGATGACAGTGTAGATGAATCCAATTACTTCCCTTAGACCGCGATAAAACATACAGGTATCGTTCCGCTCTGACACTAAAACTAAGTATGCGTGACGTGTTATATATGCCCTCGGGTACAATTTGACAAGGTCTTATATATGTCCTTGTTTTGATAAGGGCGTTTTGGTGATTTTGATGTGTACTATAAAATTTTTTTATTGAATTTGACTTAAACGCTAAAATAATTTGATAAAGTTTAATGTGTAAAAATATAACATAGATTAATGATTTTAATGATTTTTTTAAAAATTATGATATACTTTGATATAGTTTATTTTATTATAGATAAAGATTGATTATTTTGTGTTACTTTTGTGTTACTATAAATAAATTAAATTATTACGGTTAATTGATTATATAAACTTATAAAAGAGACAGAATGACAATGAGACATAATGTCTTTATTTTTTAAACTTATTTATTTTTCTTCGATTGTGAAACAAGTTCTTACAACTTAGGCAAATCACACTCGAAGTCTTCATGGGTATGACCAGTACTAAGTATATGCGGAAAAGGTGTCTTGCTCAAGGACACCACACATAGCCGTAGCCGCAGAGGATCGAATCCACGACCCTCCGATCATGGGTTCGTTGCTTTATCACTGGACTAAGCGTCCCACTATTCACAGATAATAGTGCCGGGTGAGGATTCGAATTCACGACCCGAGGGTTGATAGTAAGACTCATTTTTTTTCTGAGTTAACGGGACAAGTGCACTGATATTCAAATGATATTTTAAACATTATGTTATTGTTTCTAAAAGAAAACTATTACGGCTACATAATTATATAAAATTTTGTTTGAAACGGACATCTGTAAATTAGCGTTTTTAATAAGCCTAAAACGGTATTTGACCATAATTCTTTTTAACAACTTCTTTTAAGAACCTCGTGTTATAATATCTTATTGATTATAATGTTACAACAGATTAAAGTGTTTTGCATACCACTTCAATATACGGAGTATCTTTTTTTTAAAAAAAAAAACAACTTAAAACTGTAGGTAAGTTAAGAAAAATATTAAGTTGTTTAAAGAATTATTACCAATACATTTAATTAATAAAGTCATCGCATAATTGAGAAATACATACATTTGAAAACCGCTAACATTTTTCCTCCCGCTCTATTTCTGTTTATAAAATTTGAATTTGTTATCAATTTATCTAAATAGCTATGTTAAATCAAATAGCTAATTTTAAAAAAAATGTGTGATGCCAAACTTGTGTTGAAATATAATTACTCAACTACATCCTAATAAATAATATTATTACCCCCCCCCCTCCCCCCCTCCCCCCCCCCCCCCCCCCCCCCCCCCCCCCCCCCCCCCCCCCAATAAAATTACAAGTTTCGCCTCCGGGCAGGAGTTGTAATTAAGGTAAAAAAAACAACGCTGGCTTATTCCATTGTTTGAGATTTGTAAAACAGACAGGCGCGGGGCGGGGGGTCTCTGGTTTTTTTTGTACAAGGATTGTTAGATTTACATATTACTTTACTGATCTTAGATAAACGTTTAAATTCAATATGCTGTAATATTTATAAACATTTTATATTGGTTTATCATAACGAACTTGTTTTTAGTTAATTACACGATATCAGTGGGATGTCTATAAAACAAACATAATAATACACAAAATAAAACATGTTTGCAGTTAGAATATCTATTTCGGATTACTAAACTTAATGAAGTAATCTCAGTACCTTTATATTTCTTTAAATATTTTTATTTTCGTTCCGCAAAACACCATTCATTGCATAGTTATTATCTTTATTTTTGTCTAAGTTATATACACGTCATATAACAAAACAGCTATATGAACGTTTAAACTTGTACAAAGCCATTCTAAAAGAATTATAAGATTGATTGATTGATTCATTCATTCTTTATGCACATCAATGTAAAGCACAATTATTTTACACGATAAAGTTCTTTGTAAAATATTGCTAATCTTTATACTAAAAGCTACAATCAACCAAGTTTTGAATTAAAAGCTGAAGAAGAAAAAGAGCGCTATTGCGCATTTTTAAAATTATCTTAAAAAGATCATTAAATTGAGTAATTCAAAACAATGATATTCTAATTATGTTGTATTAACATACTTATCAACCAATTACATTATCAAATCTCTTTGTTCAATTAATTTGCCTCGCGTAAAGTATTGTTGTTATTTAGTCACTGGTTTTGATCTTTATTGATTTTCTTTCCATGTCCACTGAATTACTTCATAACAAAGACATTAAAACATATATTTGTGCGAAAGAAATAAACCATTAAATAATGTTTTGGTTTACAAAAGAAATGTACTTGAATTGGAAGTTTTTTTAAGGTTCTTTAGTTAAAATATGAAATTAATATAAATCTATTCTTTACAATATAAGTAAAATACATAAATAAAAACAACACTTTAAACTACACATAACTTGCAATATCACCATGTGTATATAAACATGTCGGTACTGACCAACATCTGCCGGCTGATAGAGCGACATACATGCTGTATTTAATTGGGTACTATAATATGCTGTATTGGGTTCAATAGTACGCTCTATTGAACATACAGAAAATCAATCAGAATTACACTTTGTCTCATTTTCAAATCAAAATGGAAGCAAGATGCAATTATCATATTTTCTATATCAAAATATCAAAGTAAAGAGAATTTTAATTGCAATGAACGTATACGTTGTAATAGGTTGGCAAAAAATCACAACTAAGGTTTATAAGACATTAAAAGTGGCCGAAAAGGTGTTTTAAGTATTTTTTTATATAGAACATATAAGGAGCATATATGCTGTTATAAAATCAAAAAAAGGAAGCAAGAAGGCGTAAACTTATTTTAATTTTTATTTTATCATGATAAAGGTTATATTTTTAACTTAATGGCTAGACGTTGTAATAGGTTGGCAATTTAATAATGAAAAAGCTATAACGATAAAATTAAATTTCTCCTATATGTTTCTATGTAAACCAAATATGACGGTTTAGCCAGGTAAGTAGTAAAATAGCCGATATCAAGGGGGGCAACTTCTCTCGATAAGCCAGTGGGATGTCTGAAATAGTCCCACATGCCAACTAGATCTAGAAGTCCTAGTAATACATATTCTAAAATACATTAAGTGAACATGGCAGATTTGGCAAAATCAAGGGCCATAATTATCTAAATATTCACTGGCCTGAGAATTGGAAAGTTATCCAACTTGACCTAGATGCCCTACTAATACATATTCACTAATACATTTAGAGAACATTGCAAATTTGGCAAAGTCAAGGGCAATAATTCTCTGAATATTCACCGGCCCGAGAACTGGCTGGTTATCCAACTTGACCTAGATGCCCTACTAATACATATTCACTAATACATTTAGAGAACATTGCAGATTTGGCAAAGTCAAGGGCCATAATTCTCTTAATATTCACCGGCCCGAGAACTGGTTGGTTATCCAACTTGTCCAAGATGCCCTAGCAATACATATTCACTAATACTTTAAGTGAACATTGCAGATTTGGCAAAGTCAAGAGCCATAATATTCTGAATATACTAGCCAGAGAACTAGCTGGTAATCCAACTTCACTTGGTGTCCTAGAAATACATTTTCTCTAAAATGTTAAGTGAACATTGCAGATTTGGCACAGTCAATGACCATAATTCTCTGAATATTCACCGGCCCGAGAACTGGTTGGTTATCCAACTTGACCTAGATGCCCTAGTAATACATATTCTATGATATATTGAGTGAACTTGCAGATTTGTCTAAGTTAAGGGCCATTTTTATCTGAATATTCATTGGCCTGAAAACTGGCTGGTTATCCAACTTCACTTGGTGTCCTAGAAATACATTTTCTCTAAAATGTTAATTCAACATTGCAGATTTGGCAAAGTCAAGGTCCATTATTCTCTGAATATTCACTGGCCCGAAAACTGGCTGGTTATCCAAATTGACCTTGATGTCCTAGTAATACATATTCTAGTTACGTTACTGGTCATAAGCTTGGTATACGTTGTAATACCGATTGCACATCGAAAAATGTTATATATTTTATTACATGTAAAAAATGTCAAGTACAGTTTGTTGGACAAACGAATCAAAATGTATCAAAGCGTATGAATAGTCACAGTTTTGATATAAGAAGTTTCTCAGATCCAACGTTTTCTTCTAATGTCGCTACGCATTTTAACGCCGATGCTCATTCAATAGAAGATTTTTTCATTAATGCCATTCGACACTGTTAGTAATAACTTTGATCGTTTTTGTATGGAAACTTATTAGATTCACAAATTACAAATATTGTATCCATTTGGACTAGATGCAAAACAGCTATATGATATATAGAGATGCTTTCATTGAACAATTATATGTACTATCGTTTGTTCCTATTTCTCTTTTTAACTACTATTTATAGGAATTTAAGTATCGTTTTGGTCCGATATTTCATGTACTTGTGTTTGTGACATTATTCTATATGAGCTGCGTCTTGTCGCGTGTTTGGCTCCTGGAAGAATAATTCTTTGAGCCGAATTTCGCGCAACGCGGCTCATTTGTTTTTCCCGCTATTTCAACGTCACGTTATGTGACGTTACTTCCGGTGTTTATATATTTATTATTCCATGATTAAGGCGCTAAGCCGAAACGTCGGTATTAAATTTTAACTAATTTTTTTTACTTGTTGGTATTTTTTTTAAACTGTATTATAATACATATTCTCTTATATATTGAGTGAACATTGCAGATTTGGCAAAGTCAAGGGCCATAATTCTCTGTATATTCACTGGTCCCAGAACTGGCTGTTAATTCAACTTGACCTTGATGTCCTTGTAATACATATTCTCTAATACATTAAGTGAACATTGCAGATTTGGAAAAGTCAAGGGCCATAATTATCTGAATATTCACTTGCCCGAGAACTGGCGGACTATCAAATTTGACCTAGATGTCCTAGTAACACATATTCACTAATACATTAAGTGACATTGCAGATTTGGTAAAGTTAAGGGCCATAATTTTCTGAATATTCACTGGCTCGAGAACTGGCTGGTTATCCAAATTGACCTAGATGTCCTAGTAATACATATTCACTAATACTTTTAGTGAACATTGCAGATTTGGTAAAGTCAAGGGCCATAATTCTCTAAATATTCACTGACCCGAGAACTGGCTGGAAATCCAACTTGACCTAGATGCCCTAAAAATACATATTCACTAATATATTGAGTGAACTTTGCAGATTTGGCAAAGTCAAGGGCAATACTTATCTTAATATTCACTGGCCCGAGAACTGGCACGTTATCCAACTTGACCTCGATGTACTAGTAATACATATTCTCTAATATATTTAGTGACCATTGCAAATTTGGCAAAGTCATGGGCCATACTTCTCTGGATATTCACTGGTCAGAGAATTGGCTGGTTATACAACTTGACCTCGATGTCCTAATGATACATATTCTCTAATATATTGAGTGAACATGTCAGATTTGGCAAAGTCAAGGACCATAATTTTATGAATAATCACTGGCCTGAGAACTGGCTTGTTATCCAACTTGACCGAGATGCCCTTGTGATACATATTCACTAATACATTTAGTGAACATTGCAGATTTGGGCGATCCAAGTTGAATCCCATTACAAGAATTAAATTTTTGTTTCATTTCCCTGGCAACATAATCATTTTTGTACAGATCTCCTTAAACGGTTTCTCCAATGCATAAAATTAGGTTTCAATAAAAAAAAACTCAATGAAGGTAATTCACGTAAATGTATGTCATTCATTAATATGTTGTTCATTTCCTTATAAATTAAAACATCTGTAGTTACAGGTTATGCTGCTTTAATGAGGAAATGTGCAAGGAACATGGAGAAGTTTTTAATTAAATGTTTGTTTTACAAAAGCAAAAAAGTATATAATAATTAACCTACCTACTACCTTCACAAGATGAAAATGATGGGTACATCAATGATAAAAAACAATATTTTAATTTAGGCCAAAAACCTATACAGTGTATATCTAACTGACACACAAATAGTATTTTGATTTAGGCCAATACATGTACAATGTATATCTAACTTGTACAATGTATATCTAAATTTTACTATGTATATCTAACTTGTACAATGTATATATAACTTGTACAATGTATATCTAACTTGTACAATGTATATCTAACTTGTACAATGTATATCTAACATGTACAATGTATATCTAACTAGTACGATGTATATCTAACTAGTACGATGTATATCTAACTTGTACGATGTATATCTAACTTGCACAATGTATATCTCACTCGTACAATGTATATCTAACTTGTACAATGTATATATAACTTGTACAATGTATATCTAACTCGCACAATGTATATCTAACTCGTACAATGTATATTTAACTCGTACAATGTATATCTAACTTTTACAATGTATATCTAACTTGTACAATGCATATCTAACTTGTACAATGCATATCTAACTTGTACTATGCATATCTAACACGTACAATGTATATCTAACTTGTACAATGTATTTCTAACTTGTACAATGTATATCTAACTTGTACAGTGAATATCTAACTTGTACAATGTATATCTAACTTGTACAATATATATCTAACTTGTACAATGTATATCTAGCTTGTACAGTGTATATCTAACTCGTACAATGTATATCTAACTTGTACTATGTATATATAACTCATACAATGTACATCTAACTTGTACAAAGTATATCTAATTTTAACTATGTATATCTAACTTGTACAATGTACATCTAACTCGTTCTATCTATATCTAACTCGTACAATGTCCATATAACTCGTACAATGTATATCTAACTCGTACAATGTATATCTAACTTGTACAATGTATATCTAACATGTACACTCTATATCTCACTTGTACAATGTTTATCTTACTTGTACAATATACATCTAACTTGTACAATGTATATCTAACTCGTACAATGAACATCTAACTCGTACAATGTATATCTAACTCGGACAATGTATATCTAACTTGTACAATGTATATCTAACATGTACACTCTATATCTAACTTGTACAATGTATATCTAACTCGTACAATGTATATCTAACTCGTACAATGTACATCTAACTCGTACAATGTATATCTAACTCGTACAATGTATATCTAACTCGTACAATGTATATCTAATTCGTGCAAAGTATATATAACTTGTGCTATGTATATCTAATTCGTACAATGAATATCTAACTTGTACAATGTATATCTAAATTGTACTATGTATATCTAACTTGTACTATGTATATATAACTCGTACAAGGTACATCTAACTTGAACAATGTATATTTAACTCGTACAATGTATATCTAACTCGTACAATGTATATCTAACTCGTACAATGTACATCTAACTCGTACAATGTATATCTAACTTGTACAATGTATATCTAACTCGTACAATGTATATCTAACTCGTCAGTGTATATCTAACTTGTACAATGTATATCTTATCTGTACAATGTATATCTAACTTTAACTATGTATATCTAATTCGTACAATGTATATCTAACTTATACTACGTATATCTAACTTGTACTATGTATATCTAACTTGTACTATGTATATCTAATTCGTACAATGTGTATCTAACTTGTACAATGTGTATCTAACTCATACAATGTATATCTAACTTGTACAATGTATATCTAACATGTACACTCTATATCGAACTTGTACAATGTATATCGAACTTGTACAATATATCTAATTTGTACAATGTATATCTAATTTGTACTATGTATATCTAACTTGCACAATATATATCTAACTTGTACAATGTATATATATATATGTATATCGAACTTGTACAATATATATCGAACTTGTACAATGTATATCTAACTGATACAATGTATATCTAATTGGTACAATGTATATCCAACTAGTACAATGTATATCTAACTTTTGTTTTATTGTTACAGATGATGAACTACATCTTCTACCTGATGTACTTCTATGTTTGTACCAAGTCACTGAGTTCTCCAAAAATTCACCGAAAAGTGACGACACTGACAATGGTTGTCATGGTGAAATGATACCCCAAGCTCTCAGTAGAATGTTTGTGAAGCCAGTTCTTTCAAGAACTACCCAAGTCAAAGTGTTAAAGTATGTTCACTGCTTTTTAGCTTGTCTTTCTGGCATGATAATGGCGTTGGCAGAGGATAATTAAAGTTTTGTGTTTAGTTCAGCATTTTATTTGTTTCTAAACAAACTACTTTTATTGTTCACTTCATAAAAATATTCATATTAGGGTATAGAAACAGCAATACATTCATATTATGGTATACAAACAATAATACATTCATATTAGGGTATAGTAACAACAATACATTCATATTAGGGTATAAAAACATTTATATTAGAGTATACAAACAGCAATACATTCATATAAGGGTAAACAAACATTCATATTAGAGTAAACAAACAGCAATACATTCATATTTGGGTAAACAAACATAAATACATTCATATTAAGGTACACAAACAGCAATACATTCATATTAAGGTATACAAACAGCAAAGTAAGCAAAGCTTTCATAGTTTAATTTTTAATACCATAGGTTAAAGTTTTCAGGTTAGTATTTTTCTTTTTTTTAACAGACTGTCCTCATAATTCGGATGTCATCAATATCAAATTGAGACAAATACCAAATGAAGTCCAGTCTTTATTTTGTAACCGCTGCTAATATCAAAGCATTTGTATGAAAAATGAAGGAATTACGCATGTTTGTATAATGCAGGAACAGAGCAGTCTCTTAATAACATACGAGGTGTATTAAAAAAAGAGGTGGACTTTTGTGATATTTTCAACATTTAATATAGCACATGAAAAAAATTATATTGACATCAAAGGTAATATTTCCTCTATGCAATTGCTGAATTTCATATTGATATTGAATACCATTCTGTAGCAGCAGCGCTAGAAAATACGCATGTAATGGCTATCAGGAGCAGTTTGATTACGTCGACAACGTCAAGTATTTACACACTGTTTAACCGACCATATCTACAGGAATTTCAGTTACAAACTCAATGCATCATTGCACAGTTTAAAGGAAGAGTGATATAGAGATGGGTGAAAGACATAAATCTATTAAGCACATCCAAGATCCCCAGTGGTTAGTCTGACAAGATGTGATTTGGCCGGTTAAACATCGTGTAAAAATATGACGTCGTTGACATCAAGTTCACTAGTTTAATGTTGTGTGACGTGACTAAATCATGTAAACGATTCTCGAAACACTGTACTCCACGCTGTGTGAGACATATGTGTCTTTATACCACTGAAAGTCTAGATCTGCTACAATTAGGAGAATTCAGGGAATGAATGAAAACGATTACCTTTTAATGTCAACATAACTTCAGGAAAAATCTCTAAATTATATTTAATGTATATTTGATGTGTAGCTGTATAACAACAACACAGGGCAAGTTCGATTTTTGTCAAAGATCTAAAAAGTCAGCATCCCTGCCCTTGACCTACTTAATGAACTATTTTGATGTATAAGTTTTTACTATCGATCTTCCGAAGGGAAGAAAATATAATACCAATGACTATATTAAACTCTTTTTTTTTCACAAACTTTCGGCTTACGCCTTTTTCAGGAAAATCTCAGTCTTTTAAAAACTATGTCACATCCAAGTTAAACTTTACACAATGGATGTATGATAGTTTTTAAAAGACTGCGATATGATGCTGTACACCTCAATTGTCTTTTTATTTAATGTTTGCATATTACAGGTCCTGGGAAAAGTAAAATGTCATATTATAGAGTTGACGAAGGTCGTGTTTCAAGGCCAGTCTCAAAACGACTTATTATTGCATGAAGTCATGGCAACCATCATGGCTGCCATTTTGGCAGAAATGACCTTCCATAGTCAACAGGTATGAAAGACAATGTTTAAACAGCAGTTGTCTTGGTTTTTACATCTGTATTTGTCAGTTTCACATCCATAAATTTATCACGCAAAGTGTTAGAAGTGGAATTTCAGTACGTCTATGGTGATGCAGTTTTGATTTTACATTGAATTTTAATAAAATCTGTTAAATGTGTCTTCTTTAAAAATAAATTGAAAACCTTTGAGATTTATTCATGTATTCACCTCTTTTATTGACCTGCATAGTGCAAAAATATATTTTTCAAACAATAACTTACCAAATTCAGCATGTGAGTACATTATCAGGAAAGGGAGTTATCAGATAAAGTAGTTTTACACATTTCGTGGACTTGGACAAAAGCAAATCATTCTTATGAATTTATTTATCATAATGGGAGAACATGTATATGGGGGGGGGGGGGGGGGGGGGTATGCTATCAGTGTCTTTTAAAAATAAAAATATTTTTAAAATGGATTAAAGGTATTTATTACAATACATGTATATAAATAAAATCAAACCATGACAAAATCATATTTAATATTTGAATTGTAGTATTAACCTTGTAGCGAAATCCCACTTCTGAAAATAGCTACATTTAAATACTGCTTGATGGCCTTCATGTCAATGTTTGGACTCTTTCTAAGATGGAATAACTTTTATTTCATGTATACCTGTATAACAGATCAAACTGAAATTAAACCATATGACTCATATAATACCTCACTTATTAATAATTTGTTTCAATTTTAAGCAAAAAGTCTGTTTTAGTCTAACCTAGGCATACATGTATAACCCAAATTAGGAAATCCCTTTTCAATATATTATTTTGGAAGGTTTAAATTGATATTTTGTTGGCAATATGGGGTCAGTGGGTATACACTTATATAGGACCTATTGTGAAAAAATGTTTTAAACCAGTTTAAAATTTTAGAAACTCCTTATATAGATCTATTTTGTTTCGTACATATATGTTGTTAACTTTGATTTTCCATAAAAATAAGTATGTGTTAGTTTCATTCAAGGTCAAGGTTCATGTTATATATAGGACACATGTTTTAATTTTCTTTCAATATAAGAATATATACATGTTCAGTTCTAAGTTGCACTGATCAAAGATTTAATTTCTATAGGTAAGCAAGAAAAACTGGGTTTGAAGGAACTGTGGACAGTAATTCACACACAGACGGACAGACAAACACGAGAACTGTCAGAGGAAGATCAGGATACAATTAAGTATGTTATCAGTATGTTATCAGTATTTTGTTGGCAGTAACTTTGTTTGATGACATTTTCAGTCTGTTTGCGATTTCATGTGCGGTCTGTAACTTTGTCACCTACATGTATGGATAAATTTCAAAAACATTTGGCTCAATTCATCAGCATGACATGATGCTGTGTCGCGCGTAAGACCCACACCCATGCTTGAAGGTCAAGACCACAGTTTAACTTTGTTTGACAACACTTTCAGTCTGTTTGAGATTTCGTGTCCTGTAAATTTGTCACCTATGGATAAATTAAATCTTACATGGAGGGATTTTAAATAGCTTGACACAATTGATTAACATATCATGATGATGTGTCACCCAGACCTTTACATCAGATGTCAATGTCACACTTTAATGTAAAATAAACGTGAAATTGCATATCTAGACGAAACGTCAGTCTATGACTTTTGATATTCATGGATACATCGCTACCTTTTATAAAATATATCGTTATTTCCACAGACCACTTGCGGCGGGCATGTGACACTAACCAGTGACATTTCATGTTAGAAATTACAAATCATCTGCCATATTACTTTAATATCAGAAATATAAAGCATCATATCGCTATTATTTATTTATGTTTCAGAGACGTGATACTTTCGATAGAGAATAAGCTGAAAGGATGTCAGACTGCGCTGAATATGGTTCCTCCTTGATGTAGGTGGATCTCTGTGTTTTTGTGGATTAATGACAAATGTGCAATTATAGCTACCTCCATCTTTATGGAACATGTGGGCAGAGGCTCTGTCTAGTGGCTGCGGACTGCAACAGCATTGGTTCATAACAATATATACTCTGTGGGAGGTTGTTTCTGACAGAAAGAATCTAGGCCAAGCAAAAAAGATAATATTACTGTCCAATCAGCTTATGTCACCCGATAAATAGGGGTGATTATTGATGGCAATTGTGAATATTGCAATAACATTGATATTGTTGAATCTACTGTTGCGATGTTATTGATATTGTTGAATGTACATTTGCAATACTATTAATATTGCTGAATGTAGTATTGTGATACCATTGATATTGTTAAATGTACTATTGCAATACTTTTGATATTGTTGAATGTACTATTGCAATACTATCGATATTGCTGAATGTACAATTGCAATACTTTTGATATTGCTGACTGTACTATTTTGATACCATTGATATTGTTGAATGTACTATTGCAATACTATCGATATTGCTGAACGTACAATCGCAATACTTTTGATATTGCTGACTGTACTATTTTGAAACCATTGATATTGCTGAATGTACTATTGCAATACTATCGATATTGCTGAATGTACTGTTGCAATACTATCAATATTGCTGAATTTACAATTGCAATACTTTTGATATTGCTGACTGTACTTTTGCAATACTTTTGATATTGCTGAATGTACTATTGTAATACTGCCGATATTGCTGAATGTACTATTGCAATACTATTAATAATGCTGAATGTACTATTGTGATACCATTGAGATTGTTGAATGTACTATTGCGATACTTTTGACAACACTTCGAGTTTGTGTGAGATTTCGTGTCCGGCCTGTAACTTTGTCATGCATAGATGGATTTTATTATACGTGTTGCACTTAATACCCAAAATCCCACTTCGAAGGTCAAGGTCACAATTTAACTTTGACAACACTTTCAGTCATTTTGACATTTCTTGTCCGGTCTGTCATCTATGGATACATTTTAAAAAACACTTGGCTCAGTTGATCAACATGACATAATTAAGTGTCACATGTAAGTCCCAGAACCTTTCCTTAAAGATCAAGGTCACACTTTCAATTTGTTTGATATTGTGTGTCTGGTCTGTGACTTTGCCTTAAACTTGGCACAATTTATCAAGATGACATTACAACGTGTCATAAATAAGACCTAGACCCATACCTCAAAAGTCAAGGTCACACTTCCAGTATGTATGATAACACTTTGAATCTGTTTGAGATTTCAAGTCCGTCCTTTAACTTTATCATACATGGATGGATTTCAAAAACGCTTGGCTCAATTTATCAATAATTGATCTGTAACTTTGTCTTAGATTGAGGGATTTTAAAATAGCTTGACACAAGTGATCAGCATGTCATGATGATGTTTCAGCAGCATTTAACTGTTGAAATACACAGACCATTACATACCGCCAGTTTTTAATGAATCTGGTTGAAAATAACAATTTTAAATTTGGGAGCCATAGAAAAACTGCGATATAACGAGTTTCGTGTTATACAGGACTGCACTACAATGCGACCCGAGTGTAGCATAGCCAGTGCATCACATCCATAGATTATAATGTTACATGTACTCATGGTAAACGAAATAACTAGGATAAAAATGGTTTTGTAAACATCTTTAATTTAACTTTACTTCTAAGTAGTTTGGTGAACAAAATTTATTTTAGTTGTTATAAGACATGTGGTAAAAATGTACAGCAGAATAATAGAAAATTGTACAAGTGTTTTGTTACTTTATAAATATACATGTATCATTCGGTAGTGATTTCTGTTAAATATGTCACTTTGAGTTCTGGTTTAGTTGGGGGTTTTTTAAAACTTGTTGAAACAAGATCTTACAACTTAGACAAGTCACGATAATTTTTCTAGGGTATAACCAGTACTAAGCATATGTAGATAAAATGTCTAGCTCAAAGACACTACACACAGCTGTGGCAGAGGATCAGACATACAACCCTTAGAGCTAGGGTTTGATGCTCTACTCGTTTAAATGTTAGTGAATAAATAATGACCACTACAAGGTGTTGAACATCGTATCCAGTATTGGATGGTTGTGGGTTCAGTCCGTCACCATGGTAATGTGTGCTGTCCTGAATTGATTGATTGAATATTAACCCTTTACTTCATAAAGACACCTTTGGACACCTCTAATATAGAAGGCATTTTGAATTACTGGGTGAATTATGTTTATGTTAACTGACAAAGTGGAAAACAGTGCAGGAAAAGTTAAGATTGCTCGTTTTCAAAGGCCTTCTCTGATTGGTCTGGGAAAAGGGGTATTTATGGAGTAAAGGGTCAAGTGTCATTTTTATGCCTTCGAGGGCTAAAATAGGATCAGTTAACATAGCCACTGTTTCCTGGGATCCTGGAAGGTTAACTAATACCCTAGCACACCCCATCTCAGCAAGTAACAGATAACTTTCTCACTTGAATCGGCGGTGCTAGATGAATGATAATGAGACACGATGTTGTATATCAATTATCACGGAGACTGTTGCCGGGCAGGGATTTGAACTCCCGACCCCTGGATTGATAGTCAGACGCATTACCAACTGAGTTAATTGGGATCTGCTGCTGTCCTTAAGCAAAACACTTTATCTGCGGATGCTTAGTACTGACTAGACCAAATAAACACTGAGTATGACTTGAGTATGATTTGTCCAAATTGTGAGAACTACTTTCACAGTTGTAATATAAATAAGTTTAAAACAAAAAAACATCATTTTGTTTGATTTAAGGTTAATCAAGATAGGAGTTAGTTCCCTTATGCATATATTTGTGTTTTGTTTATTAATCAAGATACTAATCAACTTTACACATACAATATATGACTAAAGCAGGACTGAGCAGGGTGAGAATGTGATTCTCTGGTTTTAAAGCACTAAATGAAAGTATAATTTCTCTCGTAGGCTGTGCCTTATTTCATTTTTCTAATTTTTATAGGCACTTTCAACTTTACAAATTTCAAGTCAATTTGTTACATGACTGAACAGTCAAACCTGTGTAAGCGGTCACCCTTATTAAGCAGCCACTTGTTTTCAACAGCTACATTTGCTATTTCCCATTTCTATGATAACAGAGCAAATTAACCTGCTTTAAGCAACAACCTGTTTTAAAAGGCCACTTTTGCACCCTCCCTTAACTGGCTGCTTAAGACAGGTTTGACTGTATATAATTTCCATATATTATAATTATGTATATATCTGTATATTTGTGTTTACAATGTTACCAGTATATATAACCAATGTTAGCATTTATGATCATTATATATGGTGCTACATAAAATAAAGATAAAACATAAATTTGATATTTGTTTTTTTGTGATCTCTTCAGAGGGGTAGGAATCCTCCGAATGGGTGTCATGTTCATTTTATCTTTTTTTGTCATGTTCACTATTGTGGTTAAATTATCAACCCCTGTGTGGTTCCAGGGAGCCATATGAGTGATGGCAAGAATAGGATCACTGTGGCTCATGCATGTTTTAGGAGGCGACAATTTGAGTAATACGGTAGAATTTGCTGAAACTCTGCAGTTCTGCAGGTATTAAGATTCAATGTTCATTCTGCATATTCATTTGTTGATGTATTTTTTTTATCTGTATGTTAATTTGATTTGTAAATGTAGAGTGAATCTGGAATCTTCCTTCCTGTTGGCGTCGAATAACCTATAATGTAGTGGTACGCCGTAAAACCCCATTCATTCATTCATTGTTTTTTTGTTTGGTGACAGTGTTTGTTTTTTTGTCGGTCTGTCCAATAGATCCAATAATATTGAAAAAATGACTCTTTTAGTTTTTTTTAAAAATCTTGGAATGTTGGTAGACGTCTCACTACACAGTTACGCCCCCATTTTCCCACGGTAACATGATTCTTACGCTTTGAAACAAGGCCTATGTAATTTGGTTTTGAAAATGGTTCATAGTAGCTGTGAAATCTTGCTGCAGATAGTAGAGCAAGAGTTTATATAGCAAATACTGCAATAAGACATCACAGGTGTTAAAAAGGTGACTTTTACAGGTTTTCAACATATGCATGTATTTATGAGTCTTTTTTTTCCAAAATATCTCAGGGTGTCACTGCACCCTCTTTTAAAATAAAACCAACGTTGACAGCCTACTAGTTATTGTGTATTTTTATGTGGTTTTACATTCCTGCTATGAAAAAAAAACTTACAAAAACATTCTATGTGGAATTCTTTTTTTACCATGGAAATCCTAGACCTTATTTTATATAGAACAAAGAACAAAATTCAACTGTGTAGTGAGACATTAGATGGCAATGAAGAGATTTTGCACATCTTTTTTTTCTGTTGATACAGCAAGAATGTGGTTACTCTGACAACAGAATAAATAATTCTTATCTAGCTATTATAAAGTAACTTGGAAATAATTCATCAAGGTGAAAATGATCAGCAACTAATAGACTTTTTGTTGTAGCAAAGTTGGTAGAGATGTCAAAATAAGTGTTCAGTGTTCCCGAACACTTTGAAACTAGGGGTCATTTGTCTATATAGGCAGATTGAAGAATTTTAAGGGTCATTTGATTAAAAAGTGTAACGAAAATCTCCAAGTGTGTTGTGTGCTGACACTATAAGGTCTCTGATCTTGAATTGCAAAAATAATGAAGTTGACCGTGGTCAGGTGGGCGAATCAGGCATGTGTTACTCCGCATTGAGACATGATATATGAGAGTAAAAAACAATTGCAATATTAGGTGAGAAATATAAAGGAATATGTCTTATTATTAACTAGTCATTATCAATGTTTCAACTTTCTGTATATTTCATATTACTGTTTTTCTTGTTCAACATTTTTATCACATGCCTCATCGACAGTTGCCAGTCTATTGTAAAGCGAGTAATCTTGATTTGGACGATTTGTTTTGGAAATCTGGAACGTGACGTTGTAAATGTTGTCATCAACTTGTACTTTGCTGTAACCGGACATTTGGTTATCTCCCTTATGTTTGAGTTGTGTTGTTTCATACGTGTCTATATTACTTGGTTTGCAAGTGTCGTAGTTGGAGCCGTGACTAGGGTTGCTAGACTTGGTGTGACACAATGTGTTATATACTGTGTCTGCAGTTTCTCCTACAGTATTGTATATACCCTTTTCCACATTGTTGTCACATTTGGGGATTGTTCTTTTCATAAATGTTGTGTCATAAACATTTTTATCTCCACTTTCCTGTCTTATTTTACCGTCTGCTACTTTTCTTTCATTTGTTATTGTTTTGTTTTTATTCTCGTCCTTGTCAATGGCGAGACTATCATAAGTGTAAGGTATGTCTGTAATGTTTCTATCATTGCTGCAAGCATACATGCTTTCAACTGTGTTGTAAATATTTGGGTTTGAACTACTCTGGTTAGATTGACGCTTTGTGGACCTCCCAGCAGCCTTTGACCTTTTGCAGGATGTTGAAGGGATGATCTGGCCATACGTCGTGTTTTCAAAACTGGCTGAGCGTTTTCGGGCTTTACGTCTTCTGTAATAAAGTTATAATTATTAACACAATAGTTGCATGTCACTTCAAGGAGTATTAAGTGTTACGGTGTTTCCCCATTTCATCCATCAAATTGGTTTCAGAAGAATAACTTTAAAAAGTGTCAAATGTAATTTTAATAATATTTGGTCTGTAGCTGTTCAGTTATGAAATAAAGATTGAGTTCACCATTGGTCAAATTTTACAAGGGTTGTACTTTTCTCAACTTAATTACTAGTAAAGTTTACTAGCATAAAATTGGGGCATCTTTGTTGTATGAATACATTCTATTAGGTGAACTATTCAAGACACATCTATACATAAGTTATGAAATAAAAACACATTACATGTACAGTCGAACCTGTGTAAGCGGTCACCTCTATTAAGCATCCACCCGTCTTAAGCAACCATTTTTTCTATTTCCCATTTCTATGCTTTCATAGTAAATCAACCTGTATTATGCAACAACCTGTCTTAAAAGGCCACTTTTGCTCTTTCCATTGACTGGCTGCTTGGGACAGGTTTGACTGTACATCTATTTTGTCTTTTTTTAACTCTTTTTAACTCCAAATTCAGAGAGTGGGGTCAAGTTCATGACATTATGCAACCTTTGGATAATTTTAAAGGGGCATATTTTCAAATGTTAAGGCTGAATGTATCTCATTCCCCTCCTTCCTCATGTAAAGTTTCTGGACCAAGCTGCACTAGAACCACCTCGGTAATGAGGTAAAACGTCATCAGACCACAACGCCTTAGACCCTTTATTTTTCTTACCAGAGTAACCTATGACACACATTTCTTACCAATATAACATGACAGTAGTAAATGTTAAACAACACCAACAATGGTGTCACAGTCCAGGTTTTCTATCTTCATTTCTAGTATTAAATGTTAAACAACACCGACAATTGTGTCACAGTCCAGGATTTCTATCTTCATTTCCAGGAGTAAATGTTAACCAACACCAACAAAGGTGTCACAGTCCAGGTTTTCTATCTTTATTTCTAGTAGTAAATGTTTAACAACCCCGACAACGGTGTCACAGTCCAGGATTTCTATCTTCATTTCTAGTATTAAATGTTAACCAACACCGACAATGGTGTCACAGTCAAGGATTTCTATCTTCATTTCTAGTAGTAAATGTTAACCAACACCGATAATGGTGTCACAGTCTAGGTTTTCTATCTTCATTTCTAGTAGTAAATGTTAAACAACACCGACAATGGTGTCAGAGTCCAGGATTTTTATGTTATACAACACCGACAATGGTGGCACAGTCCAGGATTTCTATTTTCATTTCTAGTAGTAAATGTTTAACAACATCGATAATAGTGTCACTGTCCAGGTTTTCAATCTTCATTTCTAGTAGTAAATATTAAACAATATCGACAATGGTGTCACAGTCCAGGTATTCAATCTTTATTTCTAGTAGTTAATGTTAAACAATATCGACAATGGTGTCACAGTCCAGGATTTCTATCTTCATTTCTAGTAGTAAATGTTAAACAACACCAGCAATGGTGTCACAGTCCAGGATTTCTATCTTCATTTCTAGTAGTAAATGAGTAAATGTTAAACAACACCAACAATGGTGTCAAAGTCCAGGATTTCTATCTTCATTTCCAGGAGTAAATGTTAACCAACACCAACAATTGTGTCACAGTCCAGGTTTTCTATCTTCATTTCTAGTAGTAAATGTTAAACAACACCAACAATGGTGTCACAGTCCAGGTTTTCTATATTCATTTCCAATTTAACATTGCAATAGTAATTGTTAAACAAAATTGACTCTACAGCAGTTTACAACCGTTAAATAAACTCTACAATTGTTTAAAAAAAAATTCATTGAAGCTTAAACATTGTTCAGCCATAATCAGCTGACTTTTAATTATTTTGGACATTGATACACTACTAGTTCTAAGTATACAGTCAAACCTGTGTAAGTGGCCACCTCTATTAAGCAGCCGCTTGTCTTCAGCAACCATATTTTCTATTGCAATACTTTCAGAGTAAATTAACCTGTTTTATGCAACTACCTGTATTTAAATGCCACTTGCTCCTTCCCTTGCCTGGTTGCTTAAGAAATCTTTGACTGTATTCTTGATACAAGACTTTACAAATTACTGCTATCATGATTTGATATATTAAGAAGCTACTTTTACCTCCACCAGCATGGCCTCCAAAAACTGTGATAGCCATGGAAGTGAATAACAGAGCCAAACCTATAATCACCCATGGCAGTTTTGTGTCTGCAAAGACATTAAGAAATTAAATAATATTGAGTCCTTTTATATAATGCAATAAATCTGAAGTGTATACATTTCACCTACAGAACTGATATTTTTAAGTCCCACCCCCGCTATTAGATGTATTACTTCTGTCCGTTCATTCTTTTGTACTTTCATCCATTTGTGAAATTGTTTTCCGATGAATAACTTCTAAAAGGGGCTATGTATTTAAATAATATCTGTAGCTGTATTCTATAATGTCAAATACAGGTCCAGTTTGATATTTGTAAACGTCGGTCTAATTCTACACGAGTTATGGCCCTTTTCGACTGACTGTTTGGTAAAATAATAGGTTCCGCTCAATATATGTAATATATTTAAGTACAGGTAATATTTAGTGTGTTAATGTATACTATTAAATACAGGTAGTATTAAGTGTGTAGATGTATACTATTAAATACAGGTAATACTTATTGTGTATATGTATACTATTAAATACAGGTAGTATTAAGTGTGTAGATGTATACTATTAAATACAGGTAGTATTAAATGTGTAGATGTATACTATTAAATACAGGTAATACTTAGTGTGTAAATTATATACTTTTAAATACAGGTAGTATTAAGTGTGTAGATGTATACTATTAAATACAGGTAAAGTTCAATGTTGAATAACATCAGTCTAATTTTACAGAAACCCGACTGTGGATTATCCACGGAATCCATGGATTTTAGAATGGAAAATTATCCATGGAGTATTGGAACGATCGTCTATGGACAACACCAGGATAATTATCGGGGAATATTATCGAGGTTGTCCCTGGACAATGTTCATGCTGTCCCTTTACAATGACATTGCTGTCCATGGATCATGTCCAGTACTATCCATGGATAGTTTTCCATGCTGTCCATGGACAGTTGTTCATTCTACAATTTATTTTCCCTGAACAAAGTCCATGCTATCCCTCCCATTGTCCATGGATTTGACTTTTCCATGGTCAAACATCCATTTTCTATGCATTTCCATGCTACATCCATGGATATCCGTGCAGTTTCTTTAGGGAAAAAATATGTGTTCATGGATAATATACAGCCCAGCAGTCACTTTTAGAATTAACTTTTCGGTATAATGTACACACATAAAACGGAGATATCCAATATACATTTCGATTTTTTTAACACAACTTTCAAAACTGAGTTATTTACAGGCATATCTAGTTTTCTTGATGGGGAGACCTCAGAAAGAAGCTATGTAAAGTAACCCTCCTTCAGCAAGTAACTGGCAAACTTTCTCATAAAGTTTCTTTACCGACCTTGGTTCGAAACCACAACCTCAGATGTCAAATATTTTTTTTGTTTATTAATGGGGTTTAACGCCATTTTCAACACAATGTTATATATGGTATATCCAGTTTTACTGGAAGAAGAAAACCTCAGACTGAGTAGAACCACTGCCCTTCCGCAAGTAACTGGAAACTTTCTCGCATAACGTTTTTGAAACGAGCGGGACTCAAACCTACGCCCTTAGCGGTGACAGGTAAGTGATCATGAGACGGCGCCCTAGACCACTCGGCCACGGCGGACCCTGAGATGTCAGATGTAAGTAGTCATGAGTCGGCGCCTTAGACCACTCGGCCACGGCGGACCCTGAGATGTCAGATGTAAGTGATCATGAGTCGGCACCTTAGACCACTCGGCCACGGAGGACCCTGAGATGTCAGATGTAAGTGGTCATAAGACAACAGCACCTTAGATAATGTGGCTGTGTTGGACCCTACACCAGAGATTAACAAATATTAAAAGACATAGTTGTGAACAATACCCACTTCGTTCCCATACTTGATGACGGTGCTGAATAAATTCTAGATCAGCCCAGATAGAGTGTCATTTGTGTTTTTATGAATGGAGGAGACAAACTAATATGGTTGATTGATCGATTGATTGAATATTTAGTGTCATTTTTATACCACCGAGGGCTTACAGACGATAACCAAACCACTGTTACCTGGGATCCTGAAAGATTAACCAGTACTCGAGCACACCGCATCTCCGCAAGTAACTGATAATTTTCCCACTTGAATCAGCGGTGAGAGACGAATGATAATGAGACACAATGTCATATATCAATCATCATGGAGACTTGCCGGGCGGGATTTTGAAGTCACGACCCCTGGATTGATAGTCAGACACGCAACCAACTGAGCTAATATGGCCGGCTAAAAACCCGATAAGGATAAAACTTGAGGAATATAAATTTTATAGACATAGAACTAACACTCTTATTTGGTGATACATGAACGTGGTGTGCTTATTGGATTTCAATGCAATTGTCATTCATGTTTAGCTATACTAGTGGACCAAGGATTTGACGGTTGTGGGTTCAATCCAACGCCACGGCAATGTGTTTTAACAATGAGCATGATATTTTATCAGCATTAATTGCGCTTAGTACTGCTTCTAACCAGGAAATTGTCAAATGTGATTGATCTAAGTTGGTAGGTTCTTATTCTACAATCAATATTCAATTAACTGGTTTAAAACGAAACAAATTTCATCTAAGGATAAAAAAGAACTCCCTCCTCTCATTAATTCTTAGTAATTTTTTTTTAAATGTGATTTTATGCCAGTTTCAACATATGACAAGTTAAATATAGCCCACACATCTAAGTAAAACTACCGCCATTCGGCAAGTAACTGGCAAAGTTTCTCACATTAAGATTTTGGACTTGAACACACGACCTTGGGGATGAGAGATCAAAGGTCATTTTATTACAGCACCTTGGGTCACTCGGACACGGAGGACCCCAACATGAAAGTTTACACCATTGTATTGCAAATATGGAAAATAGAATAAATGTACAACTTTTTTCTAATTAAATTTATATTGTGATTGTCTCTACCTCCCCTACTTCCTCGTTACCAAATTTAGGCAAGAAAGGAACAACTAAGTAACAAGAAGACAGGTGCTATAGTGTGATGGATAGAGTGTTGGCCATTCATATCACAGTATGTATGTAACCTGTAAAGAAAGAAACGTATGTCAGCGGTCCGGTTAGCTCAATCAGTAGAGCATTCGCCCTGTAAGCTTAAGTCCTGGACTGGCTGCATATTTTTTCTCGTCCTGTTACATTGACACCCAACAGGGGACTGTGGCTTATATATATTGTGAGAAACATTAGCATGATTTTCTGGTCTATGGAAATTCAGGGACAATTTTCAAATTTGTGAAGAAACTTTGTCACATAGTGTACTTAGACTGTAAGGAGAGAAACGTAAGTCAGCGGTTTGGTTAGTTCAGTCGGTAGAGCATTTGCCCTGTAAGTGAAAGGTGTCGGGTTCGAGTCATGGACTGGCTGCATAGTTTTCACACCCTGTTGTACACTCATATGATGTTTACAATTTTGAATCCCTAATAACCCTGGTGACCTCTCAAAGATATCAACTTCATACTGGTTAATTTTGCCTAGGTATTAGACTTGAGAGTGGATCGTGACTGTGAGGGTACTTCCCAATATAGCTGAAATAGATAATATACAATGTATAATAATAGGACAGGAACAATACTCGATACATGAATGATGAAAATTAAGAACTCACCATCGGCACAAATGAATCTGTGTTGGTTGTTGCAGCTTTGTTCAGATATTGAGAATGTCTGGTCGGTCAGCTTAACCGCGACACACAATGGATAGCCATCGACTACAACATATGGAATAAGGTCGGTTTTCATGATAGAAAAGAATAAATTTTTAATCCAGTTTAATTATATGAATATTTAATTTAGTTTCAATAGAAAAAAAAGTATTCTAAAATGCAAGGTTTGGGGATACAGGTTGGTTTGTTTTATTTGGAATTCCTAGGGAAAATTTGGTTTGGTCCATGTTATCACCAGTACACACAGGCAAGTATGAGCTGCTCATATGCTCATTTCCACAATTGCAAATGCCCAAAACCATGTACTTGTATATGAAAGAAGACTTGACACAAATAATCATATACCTTTGTATTCTGTTTAATACTCACCAGGTATATTTCCCCAGACCAATGACGAGCTGCGTCTCAATGATGTCCAGTAGAGGATGTTATTGTCAAATCGTATTTTACGTGGCAATACATAACCAAAACTTCCTTGTTTGTATGCCTTCTCAGCAGCTTCCTCCAATGTCAATGGCGAGATGTTATCGGTTGGCCTATAGTTGCCTTATGAACATTTAAAATAGATTGTAGATTGGCAGTTGTAACAATGATGACAGTATGTTATCTAAAGATTGCAATTGAAAGGAGGGTGTTACCTAAAGGTTTACACTTGAGGGGAGGAAGTATCTAAATATAGACAATTGTGGGGAGAGTGTTACCTTTATACTGACAGTTGTAACATTAAGGGGACACTGTTACCTAAAGATTGCCAGTTGTAACATTGAGGGGAGTGTGTTACCTAAAGATTGAAAATTGTAACTAGGATGTTATCTAAAGCTTGACAATTGTGAGTAGGGTGTTATCTAAAACTTGACAAATGAGGGGAGAGTGTTACCTAAAGATTAACAATTGTAACATTGAGGAGAGGATGTTACTTGGTAATCTGGAAAGTTGGAAGTAACCGTAATTGGTAATTGTAACCTTAAGGGGATGTTGTTACCTTAAATTTGGCAATAGTAACAATCAGATGTGGTTATAACTTTTAGATTTTGGCAATAACATATGTAACATTGAGAAGTGGTTGTTACCTTTAGCTTGGCAATAGTTCATGTAACTTTGATATGTGGTTGTTACCTTTAGCTTGGTAATAGTTCATGCAACATTGAGATGTATTTGTTACCGTTATCTTGGCAATACTACAATGTAACATTGAGATGTTTTTTACCTTTAGCTTGGCACGTGTAAATGTAACATTGGGATGCGGTTGTTATACCTTTAGCTTGGCAATTGTAAATGTAACATTGAGATATAACAACCACATCTCAATGAGACATTTACAAGTGCCAAGCTAAAGATTACAACCACAGTAACATTGAGAATATGATGTCACCATTGCTATTAAACTTTTAATTAAAAAACGTAATATATAGCAGTGGTTGTAACCTTAACTGCAGAATTTTCAACTTAAGCATGCATTGTTAACTTTATCGAAGGATGTTACCTTTAGTAGACAACTAAATTTAGTGTAAAATTGGTAACTTCAGCAATCATTACCTCGCGCTGTTTACTTTAGTTTAGAAATTATTAACTTAAATATAGACTGCCTTTAGAATAGAAATGGTACCCCCTTTAGTGGAGGTTGTCACATGTAGCAAAGAAATTGTTTATAACATGTTAACTACAGTATCGAATGTGTTACTTTAACTTGAGGTTGATACATACTAGTCATTAAGAGATACCCCGTTACATCCGTGGAGTCGCAGGGATAGGCTTTGTACTTATCCTGGGATATGAAAACGAGGCATCTTTTTTCTATATCACTGTGTGTCTCATATTCATACGTACCGCCTAAATCTAGAATTAAATTTCTAAATATTAAATAACAAATATAAATTAAAATTAAAACAACACAGTATATATAAAGCCAGAATATCTTGTGATCTTTCTTGAACTGACCTGATCAGATAAAAAGTATAAAGATTATCGCCCTTGAATTTTCTATATTTGCGTTATTAGTTTTATTACCACTAAAGGGCTTCCATTTGTTACTAGACTTTCATAACTTATAAAATCTGATTCTTGAATCAGCCAGTTGGCTATTACTGAACCAGTTAGCACACCCTTGAATCAGCCAGCTGGCTATTACTAAGCCAGTTAGCACACCCTTGAATCAGCCAGCTGGCTACAACTAAGCCAGTTGGTTGGCTATTACTGAGCCAGTTAGCACGCCATTGAATCAGCAAGCTGGCTATTAGTAAGCCAGTTAGTTGGCTATTACTGAGCCAGTTAGCACGCCATTGAATCAACCAGCTGCCTATTACTGAACCAGTTAGCACCCTTGAATCAGCCAGCTGGCTATTACTAAGCCAGTTAGCACACCATTGAATCAGCCAGCTGGCTATAACTAAGCCAGTTAGTTGGCTATTACTGAGCCAGTTAGAACTCCATTGAATCAGCAAGCTGACTATTACTAAGCCAGTTAGTTGGCTATTACTGAGCCAGTTAGCACACACTTGAATCAGCCAGCTGGCTATTACTAAGCTAGTTAGTTGGCTATTACTGAGCCAGTTAGAACACCCTTGAATCAGCCAGCTGGCTATTACTAAGCCAGTATGCAGACCCTTGAATCAGCCAACTGGCTATTACTAAGCCAGTTAGTTGACTATTACTGAGCCAGTTAGCACGCCCTTGAATCAGCCAGCTTGGTATTACTGAGCCAGTAAGCACACCCTTGAATCAGCCAGCTGGCTATTATTAAGCCAGTTAGGTGGCTATTACTGAGCCAGTGTGCATATCCTTGAATCAGCCAGCTGGCTATTACTAAGCCAGTTAGTTGGCTATTACTGAGCCAGTTAGCACGCCCTTGAATCAGCCAGCTGGCTATTACTGAGCCAGTTAGCACACACACTTGAATCAGCCAGCTGGCTAATACTAAGCCAGTTAGGTGGCTAATACTGAGCCAGTTAGCACGCCCTTGAATCAGCCAGCTTGCTATTACGAAGCCAGTTAGCACATCATTGAATCAACCAGCTGGCTATTACTAAGCCTGTTAGTCGGCTATTACTGAGTCAGTAAGCACGCCATTGAATCAGCAATCTGGCTATTACTAAGCCAGTAAGTTGGCTATTACTAAGCCAGTTAGCACACTCTTGAATCAGCCAGCTGGCTATAACTAAGCCAGTTAGTTGTCTATAACTGAGCCAGTTAGCATGCCCTTGAATCAGCAAGCTGGCTATTACTGAGCAAGTTAGTTGGCTAATACTGAGCCAGTTAGCACGCCATTGAATCAGCCAGCTGGCTATTACTGAGCCAGTTAGAACGCCTTTGAATCAGCCAGCTGGCTATTACTGCGCCAGTTAGCACTCCATTGAATCATCAGCCAGCTGGCTATTACTGAGCCAGTTAGTGTGCCTTTAAATCAGCCAGCTGACTATTACTGAGCCAGTTAGCACGCCACTGAATCAGCAAGCTGGCTATTAATGAGCCAGTTAGCATGCCTTTGAATCAGCCAGCTGGCTATTACTGCGCAAGTTAACGCTCCATTTAATCAGCCAGTTGGCTATAACTAAGCCAGTTAGTTGTCTATAACTGATCCAGTTAGCATGCCCTTGAATCAGCAAGCTGGCTATTATTGAGCAAGTTAGTTGGCTAATACTGAGCCAGTTAGCACGCCATTGAATCAGCCAGTTGATTATTACTAAGCCAGTTAGCACACCCTTGAATCAGCCAGCTGGCTATTACTAAGCCAGTTAGTTGGCTATTACTGTGCCAGTTAGCACGACCTTGAATCAGCCAGCTGGCTATTACTGCGCCAGTTAGCACTCCACTGAATCATCAGCCAGCTATTACTGAGCCAGTTATCACACCATTGAATCAGCCAGCTGGCTATTACTGAGCCAATTAGCGGGCCCTTAAATCAGCCAGCTGGCTATTACTGAGCCAGTAAGCGTGCCCTTGAATCAGCCAGCTGGCTATTACTGAGCCAGTAAGCGTGCCCTTGAATCAACCAGCTGGCTATTACTGAGCCAGTTAGCGCGCCCTTGAATCAGCCTGTCAGTGCGCCTTTGAATCAGCCAGCTGGTTATTACTGAGTCAGTTAGCGCGCCCATGAACCAGCCAGCTTTTTTTTGTGGACTTACATGCTCTTAAATTGTCCGAAATTGTGTTATAAAATATTCTATTCTGTATGCAATATATAACACTTTCACTTTTTTAATAAATATTGACCAAATTTACGCAAAAGCTACATAACCACAAGAGCTTGGTTCCTTTATTGAATCGGCTTGATCTGATATTGTTGGAGTTAAGGCCCTTGGATACTGTGAATTTGCAATATTTTGTATTGTTGCCACACTCGTATTGTTATATTCTATATTATATTTTATCATGTTTTGTGATAAATACTCATAACATCTGGGATGCAATCTTATTTTAGCAAATTCGGTTCATTATTCAGTGAGAAACATTCACAGACAACTTAAAGGGCATTTTTGTTGCATGTAGCCGGGCCCGATTAGTTCAGTCAGTTACGTGTCTGACTATCATTCCAGGGGTTGTGAGTTCGAATCCCCGCCCGGCCACAATCTCCGTGATGGTTGATATACGGCATTGCGTCCCATTATCATTTGTCTCTCACCGCAGATTCAAGTGGAAAAGTTATCAGTTACTTGCAGAGAGAGGGTGTGCTTGAGTACTGGTTAACCTTCCAGGATCCCAGGAAACAGTGGTTAGGTTAACTGATCATCTATAAGACCTCGATGGCATTAAATGACGCTAAATATTCAATCAAACAATATTCATTTTTGTTTGACCTCCGCCTTCGTGGTATTTTAACGTACATATAATATCTCCATCTACAACTGTTTTTCACATATTACAAGATGATTTTTGAGAAAATACATAAAATGTCAGGTTGAGAGTCCGCTGTTCCATTCAGTTCAGAAAATACATAAATTGTCCGATGGCAGGTTAGCTGTTCCATTCAGTATAATCTTACTTGCGCATACATGTATATACTAATTCATTGCATGCAGAGGTTTGTGTGTTCGATCCCCAGTTGGGTCAAACTAAAGACATGTAAAATGGCACCAGAAGCTTCCTCGCCTGGTGCTCAGCATTTAGAAGATAGATTTAGGTCTGGCCTGTCCGGTATCAGTATAATGTGACTGGGTGGGATATCATACCATGTACAGTTTGCGGCATGATATACCATATATTGTGGCATCGCTTATGAATACTATCCCGGGCAGACACCGTCGCAATTTGACTGAAAACTGTTGGAAGCGACGCTAAACACCATACAACAACAACAACAAATACTATTTCACTGATATTAAAGATTATATGATTGAAAGAGATATAACGTACCTGATTATCGGACGTGGTATATGTGTTACTCGCTTAAAATGAATCCTTAATGGCAATCATGTGATACTTCTCAAACTATTTGTTGAAAGGTGAATTATATAATAATAATAATAATAATAATAATAATAATAATAATAAAAAATAATAAAAACTTTTATTATTGAGAGAACTCATTTGAACACATTTAATCTTCCATGAGGCCTTAAACATATTTACAAAATACAACATTTATATTATTTTTTTGCACCATACCTGTTGTATACAATGACATCCCTGTGCCTGTTCCGCCACACCTGTCATTTATGTTCCCAGGACAACTGATGTTACAAGGTTCAGTTGTGGACGATATATCGTCTGTTGCCACTAAACAGTATTCACCCTGAAATATCAATTTATAATATAGAAGAATATTTTATTTCCACGTCATAGATCAATTGTGGTCGAGGCCATCCCCAATTAACCGTACAAAGTTTCATGTAAATTTATGCATTAGTCACAAATGACAATGAGCAAACAGATAACATAATAGCATTAATACAAACATATGGAATGTCTTTACCTATATGTTTAAATCTATTCCTGTGTAAAGAAACATTTCCCCAAATGCTGTATCTTCAAATTTAAGTTGGAAGAACCCAGCAAATCTGGAAAGAACCTGGACATTTCCAGAAAGGGCACCCCTATTGGTCAGGCACTAGACCTCCTCTGCCCTCGCCCTTGCCTTTGTATGACTTGCTTCCTTTATGGTTAAAAGTAACCCTGGAAGAAAGATCCCGAGGAAAATGGGACCTTAAGACCCAACTACTGGAGTCCTACTGAATGGAGCTTGAGGAGCTATAAATGGAACCATACTGGAGGTCTGGTATGAAGTTTGGCCATGGCTTACCGCTGAAACGAGGGGTTCTCCAACTCTATTCTACGAATCTTAACCACTTCTTGGAAATTAAGTCCAAGAAATGTAGGAGAGTTAAATGGTCCAACCTGCAGACTAGAAACCAGCTGTTGGTTTAGAGAACTCTGTTCCAATAGGAAAGTCCGACTCCCTAAAGGAAGGAATTTTTGAAAGCCTGACGAAATACTCCATCATATTGGCGTTGTCCTTAACCCTTGACTGGAGGAATAGATACAGCTCGAGAAGAGCTTAGGTGACGGTTTATGGTCCTGCCGGATAGCCAAGATACCACAGATGCTATAAAGCGACGGGTTCGCCCCTCCGTGTTACAGGAGTGCGAACGACCATCCTCAGGGAAGCGGACACCGATCGAGTGCTGTTGACAGGCGAACCCTCTTGCGGAAGAACAACCTCCGTGCCCATAATATCCGAGTGGAATTTGGCCTGAACTTCTAAACATGCCAACGAATGTAAAGAATTAATTACAGTTCTTCAAATCCGTGCCCAACCTGTCTGTCGTAATAGCCTTAGAAAAGTGAGAGGAAGGACCATAAGGGACCATATCTTCCCCTCTCAGCTCTGATGTAAAATTGTCATCAAATGAGGTACCTGACTACTCTGTGGTTGCGAAAGGACAGAGTTAGGCAGAGTGTCAGTCTTAAATAAAATTCTAAGGCTGAGTTACCCTGAGCAGTAGTGGGACTATAAACCACTGTGAGACAAAGGTCAGGGCCAAATCTATCTCTAAGCAGAGCAAACATCTCTGAGTAATGGGGAAAGGGTGTTCCCAATTTCTCGACCAAAATGGCCTTGTTATCAATGGAAAGAGAAGCAACCATCGCCCCTTGAAAGGGGACAGGCAGTTGGTTAGCAGGGAGTGAAGGGACTACGTGGTCAGGAGTGAATCCCCTGGAAAAATTAGATCTATGTGAGTGAGAATGTACTCGAGATCTCTTGGTTGCGGTACCAGCCCTAGCCCTATGAAACTCCTTTTAGACTGACCAGTTGGTCGAAGGTCTAACTGAGGGTGTAACTCCAACACCAAAGATGCCTTCCTTCAAGAGACATTGATCCATTGGAAGGCCCTTATAATAATTAGGGATATCTCCTCATGGTTAAAACACCATTGTTTTATAGAGATTACCAAGATTATTAGAACTAGTGTAGGGACTCCCTATGACTAGTTCTGTCTTTGGATTCCCTATAATAAGAAGGGTAAAAGAAAACCGAAAGTCGATGTCTCTTCTCTTAGATGAAGAACAAGAAACTTTACCTCTATTTCTTCTATGTTCCCTTCCGCCCTCACTGGAAGTCTTCCCTCGATCGCCTTCTGTTTCTGTCCTTGTGCTGCTGCTGTGCGCTGCTGGGACAGTGATAGCTGATTTTGAGGGAAATCTCTCGATCGTCTGCTGTTCAAGTCCTTGTGCTGCTGCAGTGAGCTGCTGGGACAGTGATAGCTAGCGAATGTGGAGGAGCTCCTGGAGTGTCTCCGTCCACCCGTTACTCTCTGGGTTGTGGTACTAGACCTAGCCCATTGAGACTCCTTGTAAACTGACCCGAAGGTCGAAGGTCTACGGAGGGTGTAGCTCCAACACCAACGGTGCCTTCCTCCAAGACACATAGCTCCAGGGAAGGCCCTTGGAATCTGAGGGATATCTCCCCGTGGTGAAGATACCTGGGTTTGTATTGGTGCCTCCAGTGAGGTCTAAACTCACAACCCTTGGTTTACGAAACCAGTGCTCTATCACTGAGCTATAGAGGCGTGCGAGATATCCCTGGATTTCCAAGATTTGAGCTTTGTTTGGACATTTTGTACAAACTCAGGTTGTACAAATATCCTGAAATATAAAACAAAATTGGCGAACAATTTCGCCGATTAGTTTACAAATATTATTTGTAAAAACAGTTAAATGACGAAGAAACTCGTCAACTATTTACTTTTTAATAATTTAACAGTGACATTCTCGCGAAATTAAACTGAGAAATAAAACTGTAAAGCGAATTTATTCGCTGAAAAGAAGTAACACAACTACAAACTAATGAATGTACTACTTAATAAAACAATAAAACGCAACTATATAACGAAGAAACCGTGGAAAATTAGCAATTTTTACGAGTGAATTCGAATTACCTACCTCGCACGATGGCACGAAAACAGAAACAGGAAGTTGCTTGAGCGTATGCGCGTATTTATAGCAAAGGATAGTAACTCGTTACTTATAAGAGGATAGTTAAGTCTTTTTGTTTTCGTGGATTATGGCAAATTGAGTATTAGCATATGTAATGTTGTCGAAAGATATAAATAGACCAATTGGAGTTCGACTTTTCAAGGTAAATAATCTCTACAACGCGGTTCATGTATATCATGGTTTCACGCTGTGCACCTCGATATCCGCATTATAATGGGACTCGAGTGTATATAAACATATGGGATTTTCTACATGACTATAGGATGATTTTGTAGTTGATGTAGTAATATGTTATGAAGTGTTTGTTAAGTAAAATCAGTGTTTTACATGTATAAGACTTAATTGTTTGACTGAAAACGGTTTATAGATTTTTTACATCTATTTACGAATGCATAAATGTGTAGAATTCATTTTTTTAAAGAACGTTTTGTTTTGAAATTAAATGAATGAAATTGAAATATACCAGTATGTGTGCAGCCCATTGATTTCATTTTTATTCTGGACGAAGGGCATAATTCATGTACATGCACAGCAGCTTTTTAACCGCGATATCTCGGGACAAATTCTTGAACAAGCGTGACTTGTCCACAAATGCCCCCGCCACAGGGTTGTAAGCTTTTTTAGCTTTAAAGAAAACATTTTCTCTGAGAGTTCCAAGTCAAAGACTTGCTATCTCCTTCAGTTGTGATTGGAATTTTAAATAACTTGGCACAAATGTTCACTAGGACAAGACAATGTGTTATGCGAATGACCCGTCTAGGTCATAGTTCAAGGTCAAGTGTTTGGAAATCCAATGTGTACACTGCGTTTCCTCTTGTCCGGACCGTATCTTCTTTAGCTGTGGTTGGAATTTTAAATAACCCGGCACAAATGTTCACTAGGACAAGACGATGCGTCATACGAATGACTTGGGTCTGTTTGTCAAAGGTCAAAGTCATAGCTCAAGATCAAGTGTTTGAAAATCCAATTTATATACTGTGTTTCGTCCTGTCCGGACCGTATCTTCTTTAGTTGTTATTGCATTTTTAAATAACTTGACACAAAAGTTCACTAGGATAAAACATTGATGTGTCATGCAACTGACTTATGTCTGTTCGCCAAAGGTTAAGGTCACAGCTCTGTCCGTAGGTGCGCTGTTGTCCGGAACTTATTTTCTTTAGTTGTGATTGCATTTTAAATAACTTGGCACAAAGGTGCACTATGACAAGAAGATGTGTCATGCGACTGACTTTGGTCTGTTCGTCAAAGGTCAAGGTCACAGCTCCATCCGCCCGCTGATGTCAGGACCTTATCTTATTTAGTTGTTATTGGATTTTTAAATAACTCGGCACAAATGTTAACTTGGACAAGATATGTATGATGTGTCATACAAATGACTTGGGTCTGTTCTTCAAACGTCAAATTCACAGCTCCATCCGTCCACTGCTGTCCGGACCATATCTTCTTTAGTTGTGATTGGATTTTTAAATAAATTGGCACAAATGCTAACCAGCCAAAGACGATGTGTCATGCGAATGAGTTAGGTCTGTTCGTCAAAGATAGTTTTCTATTGTTTTGGGGTTATTACGTACATATTAATGAGACCCTCTCGGGGGGTTTGGAGATCTGGAGAACATGACCTTTTATTTTCAGAGATCTGGGGAACATTGGCCATTACTTTCAGAGATCCAGGGATCAAAGGCCTTATTTTAGAGATTTAGGGATATAGTCTTTTATGAAAAAGAGTACAAAAGTTGATCAATTTTATCAGAGACATAAAAAGAGAGATGGAGGCACTTGTCTAAATTTCCGGCGGCACATTTTGGCTTTTTGTAGTTTATTTTAATTTATTTTACTTCGATTTTAAAACAAGTTCTTACGACTTCGACAAATCACGCTCGAAGTCTTCCCCGGGTATAACCAGTACTAAGCATATGTGGAAAAAGTGTCTTGCTCAAGGACACCACACATAGTCGTGGCGAAGGATTGAAATACCCACGACCCTCCGATCACGGGTTCGGTGCTTTACCACTAGATCACGTGGCGTTTTCTAAATCATGGAAACACACATCCTCCAGAATCAAACATAATTTTGTGATTATGGTATCAAAAGAAAAGGCTTGATTTGGAAGATTATTTTTTTTCTTTTTTAAATTTAAAGAAATAAAGAATTTTACGCTTAAAGTTATTTTGTGTGATCGTTTTCTCTTTTTTAGCCCATTTTTTAAATAAGAAATAATAAAAAACGACTTCAATAAATATCAATATAAAACTTTCGCCACCGATAGAAAACTTACTGCTTCATCTTTCTACGTAATATTTCTATTTTGATTGTGTTTTGTTTAAATGTACATGGTATTTGTTAAATCAAGATTACCGTTTCTTTTTGTTTAAAAATCTTTTTTTCCCCCGTGAAATTTCAACATATTTCGATTTCAATCAGTAATAATTTAAATTCAGAAGAAAAATATTAAATAATTGATAATTGGTATTGGTCGTCATTTTTATCAGCTTTACTTTGGCACCAAAATTGTTAAATTCAGATCAAGATTCGAAGAGTTATTATAGAAATACTATGTTGTATGGTGTTTAGCGTCGCTTTCATCAATTTTTCAGTCATATCGCGACGGTGTCTACTTGAGACAGTATTCTAAGTGCTGTCACACTGGAGTATCATGCCGCAGACGCATGGTATGATACCCCACCTAGTCACATTATACTGACACCGGGCCGACCAGACCTAGAACTCTCCTCTAAATGCTGAGCGTCAAGCGAGGAAGCTTCTAGTACCATTTTTAAAGTCTTTGGTATGACCCGGCCGGGGATTGAACCCACGACCTTCCGCATGCGAGGCGGACGCTCTACCACTAGACCACGCTTAGAAATACTAAAGATGCCGTGGACATTATATTGCTAATAGCCTGCCAGTCTCTGTAACTATGTCACTGATTTTATGTATAGTTTTTATACTTGATCATAATTTACTTTTAAAAGGAGATGTCTACTGCTTGAAGCAGCTTTTGACCGCTTTGGAGGTTTCTTACGTGTTAGTCTGGGCCCCTGCACAACTTCATTCCATAATCTTATGTACCCGAAATGAATTTTGGATGGTTATTCTGACCAAAATATATTTACAGTACTGATGAGTAAAGGCAGAATAGTGCAGTGGTTAATATCGTCGATTTCTGATTGTAAGAACTGGTGTCCAATCCCACCCGGCATTTACTTTTTTATAAGATTGTGTTTACACAATAAAGTCAATCATTTATGTGTTTTTATTGCCTTTTGTATATTAACCGTTCAGCTGTTCAATTTGTCTCTTCTGTCCTGCCATCGATATCTTCTTTGGCACTTCTTGCCAAAGGCCAGCAGGGCTTATGTTAAATTGTCCGTCGTCCATCCGTTAACCTTTTTCTTGTAGAAGCTATAAATGAAATTAAACAATGAAAAGAAGACAGTAAATGAATTTTGCTTATTATGATGATGTGTTAATAATAATAGAGAAGGTTATAGTAGACGTTTTACTTAAGGAAACACTATTAGGTACGTTCAGGGAACTATGTTTAAAACTTTTGGAGATATAGGGAACAGTGGGAATACTTTTAGAGATCTGGGGAACATGGACAAAATACTTTTGGGGAACTTTGGCAAATATTTTTGGAGATCTGGGGAACAATAGGCATTACTTTAAGAGATCCAGAGAACAAGGACCCCCCCCCCCCCCACCACCACCACCACCACCACCACCACCACCACATGGGAGGACCTCAAATTCATATACTGGTCAAAATGGATAATTATGTAAACAGTTTTATAATTTAAACTTATGTGAACCCAACTACTGGCAGTTGTCATTGGATCCTCCCAATATAAGCTGGCTCGCTTTAGAGAGCATCTGATATAACTCCATGGATTGTGAGTTTGACTCCCAGCCCGGCCTTTGTTATGATTGATACATGACGTTGCATCTCATTGTCATTTGCATCACCACTGGTTTAAGTGGGAAAGTTATAAGTTACATGCAGAGATAGATGTGCTCAAGTACTGTATCCCAGGAAGAAGGGGTTAGATTGTCTGTTAATTCATTGAAATTTAATAATGCGGAACACATGGTCAAGTAGTAGAGCACCGATCCCATGATTGGAGGTCGTTGAGATCCTCTGACACGGTTATGTATAGTGTCCTTGAGCAAGGCACGTTTTTGCATATATTTAATACTGGTTCTACCCAGGAAGTTTTTATGCATGATTTGTTTAAGTTGTTAGAACTTGTTTCACAACTGAAGTAAAATAAATAAGTTTTAAACTATAGTATAATAATAACTATGGTGTTCAAACAAAACTTTCAACCACTTTGACATATCATATCTTTAAATCAGTTCATGGATTTTCGTAAAACACAATATAGAGTATAATGTTGGCATTTAACTGGAAAACAACATTATTCCCTCTCTGTCGCACATGATTAGCTCAGTCATAAGAGTTGTTCTGAGTTTGAATCCCCGGCCTTCCACAGTCTCTGTAATGTTTGATATGCAATATTGTATTTCATTGCAGTTGATCTCATCACTGATTTAAATGGGAAAGAGATTGGTGTACATGAATATTGGTTAACCTTCAAGGATCCCAGGAGTACTTTGGCCTGTTATGAAATATAAACAGTAATGGTGCACTTAAGTACAGGTTAACCTTCAAGGACCCCAGGAGTATTTGAGTCTGTTATGAAATATAAACAGTAATGGATTACTTGAGTACTGGTTAACCTTTAAGGACCCCAGGAGTACTTGAGTCTGTTATGAAATATAAACAGGAATGGATTACTTGAGTACTGGTTAACCTTTAAGGATCGTCAGGAATACTTGGGCCTGTTATGAAATATAAACAGGAATAGTGTACTTGAGAACTGGTTAACCTTCAAAGATCCAAGGAGTACTTGAGCTAATTATGAAATATGAACAGTAATGTGTACTTGAATACTTGTTAACCTTCAATATAAACAGGAATTATGTACTTGAGAACTGACCTTCAAGGATACCATGAGTACTTGGGCCTGTTATGAAATATAAACAGTAATGGTGTACTTGAGTACTGGTTAACCTTCAAATATCCCAGGAGTACTTGGGCCTGTTATGGAATATAAACAGTAATGGTGCACTTGAGTACTGGTTAACCTTCAAGGATCCCAGGAGTACTTGAGTCTGTTATAAAATATAAACAGTAATGGTGCACTTGAGTACTGGTTAACCTTCAAGGATATCAGGAGTACTTGGGCCTGTCACGGAATATAAACAGTAAAATGTACTTGAATACTGGTTAACCTTCAAGGATCCCAGGAGTAATTTGGCCTGTTATGAAATATAAACAGTAATGGTGTACTTGAGTACTGACCTTCAAGGATCCCAGGAGTACTTGGGCTTGTTATGAAATATAAACAGTAATGTGTACTTGAGTACTGACCTTCAAGGGTCCCAGGAGTACTTTGGCCTGTTATGAAATATAAACAGTAATGTGTACTTGAGTACTGACCTTCAAGGGTCCCAGTAGTACTTGGGCCTGTTACGAAATATAAACAGTAATGTGTACTTGAGTACTGACCTTCAAGGGTCCCAGCAGTACTTGGGCCTGTTATGAAATATTAACAGTAATGTGTACTTGAGTACTGACCTTCAAGGGTCCCAGGAGTACTTGGGCCTGTTATGAAATATAAACAGTAATGTGTACTTGAGTACTGACCTTCAAGGGTCCCAGCAGTACTTGGGCCTGTTATGAAATATAAACAGTAATGTGTACTTGAGTACTGACCTTCAAGGGTCCCAGCAGTACTTGGGCCTGTTATGAAATATAAACAGTAATGGTGCACTTGAGTACTGGTTAACCTTCAAGGATCCAAGGAGTACTTGAGCCTGTTATGAAATATAAACAGTAAAAGTGCACTTGAGTATTGGTTAACCTTCAAGGATCCAAGGAGTACTTGAGCCTGTTATGAAATATAAATAGTAATGGTGCACTTGAGTATTGGTTAACCTTCAAAGATCCCAGGAGTACTTGGGCTTGTTATGAAATATAAACAGTACTGGTGCACTTGAGTACTGGTTAACCTTCAAATATCCCAGGAATATTTGAGCGTGTTTTAAAATATAAACAGAAATGAAAGCTACTAGTATATTGCTTAATGACAAACTGTGTTCTCGGTGAATTTTACATGACCACTGTTCCATATACTTTAATCTAAATCTACAAGAAATGCAGTACAGATATGCATTATTATATTTATTTTCATCCTTGACACAAAACTGTTTTAGCTACCTACCTACACCCAGTCGGAGCACAACAAATAATTTTAATAATGTTTTCATCACTTGGCCAATTCGTTTTCGTTCAACTATTATCACCAAATTCCTTTCCACTGATTGAGAAAATATTCATATGTTGATTATATGCCCTCACCATTCGCAAAATGTTACCACTATCCATTTGTTCATCTATCTTTCAGTTTGTCCTTTTAAAATTTCTAACTTTGGTAAAAGTTTTATGAGTTGTGGCCTCTTTTCAGCTGCATTTTTGGTAAAATTTACTATTATAAATCGGTAGTTTTGGAATCCATTCCTAAAAACACATTTCTGTTGCCAAAGTAAAACAAAAGTAATTATAAATATTTACAAAAATAAAAATCCAGTGTTTAATTATTTTTGTTCTACTGGCCAGAAGAGCTAATGCGTTGACCGTTAGCAGCACTTCCTCTGAAAAAAGTCTGTGCATTTGGAGAATAGTGTTGTTAAACTGACTTTATGATGTAAAAAATGATATAATTTATATACTAGATATTTCATTAATATGTAAAATTCAAATAAAGTTGTAATAAAGTGATTGCATCATTAATTAACATCTACCCTCTTGTTGACATGAAACCACCTTCCCCATACATTGATCGCAAATAACAAAAAGAACTGATACACTATGTACAACTCATTTGTGATCACTTTTTGTCCGTCATACTAACATCAGGGCATTGTTTTCACAATCAAGAATTGACTCTCTATTAAGAAGTTACATGTGTTAAGCAGCCAGTTTGGCCATTTCCCATGGGTGACTGCTTAATTCACTCAGACTTCTTGTCTAGATTACCCCTTCTAACTTCCCAACAACAGGAAGTGGCTGCTATTCTTGGTAGGAAGTACTTATTTGTAATCTAGTTACCAAGAGCATATTGTTGCAATGTTCTGGTCCTATTGTCTATCACCACAGGGCCATCCTTAAAAAAGTATGTTTGCTGTGCTCTGACCCAGAATTTTCATGTGGGCAAGTAGGTAGCTAAATTTATTTTGCCAAATTTTTATTTAGCAAAAGTCATTTTAAAGAAAAATGGACAGAAATATTGAATAAAAAAAATGAATGCTTTTAAAGTCAATAAAAAAGTTTGGGTAGCTGCAATTTTGAGCGAGTAGGTACGAGCACGGCCCAGTAACAATCCTTTTTTAATGATTTTATAACGACTCAATCCCGATTACTCCTATATAACAGATTGTGGCAGTTCATGCTAGAAAGTATCAGTTACAAGTACTGTTCAGTATACCCTCCCTGAATTCTTATCCATTAACTTTGGCAGAGCGATGGACCTTAAATTGGTAATAATTGAGGTCAGCTGCTGTATTGCAGAATTTTAATGAAGCTTCAAGCTTTGGTCAGTATCAGTGAAAGAACAGCAGTTCTTGTATTTTGTAAGAGTAATTAATGTCTTTGTAATGTTTTTTTATGACATGATTAAATAATCAATAATAAAATAATAGTTATATAACAGGTGTGGGTGGCAAGTTTAAAGAAACCAAAGATGACATCACAGTCACTGTTTCCAAGTCAGACAACTCCGAGTCCTTCTTTGCAGTTTGGCTGTGTCTCCCAAGGTTGTTTTATTGGAAGTTACAAAAGATATATAGAAAGGTAACTTATGTTAATATTATTTGGAAGTCAAAGCCTCTCTATTCAGGTTGAGCGCATCACACAAAATGAGTTCCCATAGAAGATAAAGAAAATCAGGCAATAAAATGCTTGGTGTTGCTTGGAATTAATGGGGTCGGTCAGGAAACTATAACCACACATATATTTTGTTTTGGTCTATAAAATGAAAAATTTAAGAAAAAAAACAAGGATTTTCATAAAATTCTACCAGTGTTCGATCTAGACTGTTCCATTGCATTATTGGCACCTTTAAACACAAGTGGCACACTTTAGTTAAAACAATTCCAGGGACTGAATTGGTGCAATACAAATGCCATCGTTGTTCCAGTTTGTTCATATTTTGTCCGTTATCAATCGCATTAAGTTAGCTTCTACTTGATGGAATGTAAATGCAATTTTCCCAAAGCGAATATTTGTACACGGAAGTTAATAATTTGTTGGAGACTGGTTGCTGTTAAAATAGATATTCAGAAAAAATAGCGCAAGCTGATGTAAAATTATACATGTATACAAGATTATATCCGTATACAAGCATTTGTATAACTGGTATTGTGATTTATAAAAAAAATGTCAGCATACAAAACTATGCTTCTGCTATATTCTAAGTGCCATTTTATTGGGGAGAAATGAAAAGGATATCATATTCTTTCTTTTCTATTGTTAAATATTTAAATAACTAGGCAATGAAATGGTAACTGTGGTGTTCTCAGGGTGATCAGCTAGGTTTGCAAAAAAACAAACGTTACAAACAAACTGCTTAACGAATGATCATTTAAGGTCTGTTTACTAGTTCAGTACTTTAACAGTCATATGGAGTGTAACCATGGAGTGTAAATGTAATCTATGGCTCTTTCTGCACATATCAAACGTTCATGGGGTGTGAATAAAGAAAACAAGATCGGGTATGGGTTTACTATTTTATTAAGTCACCAGTAGAATAACATGGAATAACGTGGAATTATGTGACAATCTGAAAATATACAATATTAACACAGCAATAAATATTATGTAAAAGAACATGTTAATAACAGTTGTTCAAAAGACAGTCTATCATAATGTCACGAAACGACAAACGGATCTTATACATGTACCGAAGTGTCTTGTGGCCCTTTCAACATTCCATATAAAACAGTTCTGTAGCATCATTATATTTATAACAAAGCACCTCTGTAATGACAAGAATAATCTTCTAAGCAATAGTAAATAATACAATTACATTTTGTACACAGAACTCACCAATATATGGTATTGACTGTACCCGCTCCTTTCATTCTCACTCTCACTGTGACTGTCAGTGTGTCTGAAAGTTAAATAACATGATATGCAACGATAGGAAGTTATGAATATTATTTTAGTTTATTTCTCAAGTCAGTAAAAATCTTGATGCCGCCATTTCAATATAACATGTATGTGAAAACTACGACATTTACATAATTTCATAAAAAATGCAATTGCAGCGAAATGCATAGCGAAAAGAGTAATACACAGTTCTCCGAAACTGAATGACAGAACACGAAGAAACCCATAAAGATACATACCATAAATGCCGACCTAAAAAGACTTGACCAACTGACAAACTTAGATTTCCCACTGAAAGTGAGAAGAATTCCTACTCACCAATAAAACCCTGCGAAAGGTGAACTCGTCAGAATCGTCCAACATAGACATGGCAAACAACTCCGAAACAATCCGAAATACCTTTTAGTCCGAGATACGTCGCTGTCATGCTAGAATATGTCTAAAATTCAGTCCGGTCACATACACATGGAGTAAACAAGCCAATCAAATCCCGTAACTGCTTCTGGTACTAATTATAGACTGTCTGTTATAACCAGTCACATGGAGTGTAAACAAGCCAATTAATTCCCGTTGCCACTTCCAGTACTTATTATAGAATGTCTACGTTAATCAGAAAATGAACAGCGTATCACTTATATTGTTTTTTATGATGGCCCCTTTTACTGAATGACTCCCAAGTTTTCATGTGAAGTGATCTCCTCCCTTTACTGCAATCACAGATTGAACACTGTCCTGCTACTTCTTTTGTCTTGATTACATAACCCCCCCCCCCCCCACACACACACACACACACACACACACACACACACACCGATGCATGTTGAGAGAGGGGTATTTTGCAATTTTAAATTTTTAAATCACAATTTAATTTTGTATGAAGTGTGAAAACAATCCGTTTAATTTATTACAAGTAATGACCCAAATGATCAATTTTAAAATGTTTCAACCAGACCAACTGCCAGAGTGATAAGTCATTTTACTTTCCATAGAAATGGCGGGTTCACTTAATATATTATCAGTTCTGTAATTGTCTGACACATATGACCTGTGCTATCGGTAAGTGACTGTGTCCAGTGCCCACACATTGGACAATTGTCCAATTCCTCCACAAACAAAAAATGTTAAAACTTTCATCTGCACTGTCATTGGAGACATGTGTAAAATAATGAGATTGTTTCATCATTGGTATAAAATATACTAAGTACATTATCTTAAATTTAAATTACATCAAGCTTAACTTAAATGCAGGTCCTCCATGGCAGAGTGGATATCACTTATTTTTCACCATTGAAGTTTTACAATATGTAAGAATGTTTACCAGTTACTAGTGCAAAGATGCTTAAACTAAGCTTCATTCTGTGGTCAAAAGTGGATGCCATGTATAACTTGTAATGGGTTGAAACTCCATAAAACAAATTCTAACTCAATATAATAAGTGCATTGTGAACATTATGTACCTCAGGTCAAGAAGCGGAATGATCCACCAGCTGTTTGGGTGCAGCAGCAACAAATAATTCCAATTTCGACAGAATGGAGAGTAATCCAATATAAATTCAAATACTGCGAGATAAAAGCCTGGAAGCCCTAACCAAGTGAGCTGAAGTATGTATTCAGTTAGAGGCGAACATGGTTGAGACTCTCTGGATTACTGATCATATTTCTAGAATTTTCTGACACCCGGTTTCACCAAAATGTTAAACAATATTTTTAAATCTCCAAATCCAATACTGGTTCCAGTATGACTGCATATATATTTTTAGGTCACCTGAGTCTCAAGGGAAGGGGCCTTTTGCGATCGCTTTTCGATTCATCCTTAGGTACAAAAGCTGCATACAACATTTTATTACAATTGAGCACACAGGTTTTGAGAAGAAGACGAAAATGTCAATTGTTTACAGACTGATAGATGTTATTTAATAAGGCTTGGATGGACAGCTTTTTGTCATTATTTGGATATGCGATGTGCAGTCTTGGGAGAGGCAAAATCTCACTACTGTATATGTATTTCTCATCTGAAACAGAATCAAATCCAGAAATATCAGATTCTACATCAGTGTATTACTATTTTTAAGAGTAACACTGCCACTTGTATCCTCGAATTGAGCTATTTCAAAGGAAACATTGCATTTTACATTAAGTAAGGCTGCTAAATGTCGTATAAAAGCACATAAATTCTCAATGTTAATGTGTGTGGTGACACAAGCTTTACCATACCAATGCCATTTCTGAATCAAGAAATACTAGTTAGAGCTCTAGTTTATAAAGAAGTTTAGCTTTTTATAATGAACAAAAAAGAATATAGCTGCAGTAGGTTAAGTGAGGTGGTTTAAATTGATAAGTTAAATGACAGAGAAATTATGCATTTTACTATCTATAAGATTCTATATAATTCTATAGTCCCTAAAATTAAAACTTCTCTATTATCTCTTTCATTTTCTTCTTTATTAAATAAATTATGCTTTAAATTGTAAAATAGATACAGTTTCCCCTTGCTTCCCAGAGCCCATAGAGCTGAGTTTAGGCCAATATTCATTACACTTAGTGCTGGTTCTTTCGAATTCTGAATGAAATATAATAGGGCATATTAACTATTTTCAAACTGACGTTACAGATTTATTTTAAGTAAAAAATTCTTACCATAAAAGTCAATCTGTTTTCTGTCTTTTATTATTCTCTACTCATTTCACCAGTAAAATTGTTCAAATACTTGTTATGATTCATCATTATATTCATATTTTTAAATTCAATGTTATGATGGTTTAAGCCCCTGACATTGTTAAATTTATGGGTTTTAAAATGATAATTGACGAATACAACAGAAATTTAAGTTTGTAACATACTTATAAAACATCTTCACTCTACATTTTAATGATTTGGATATAAATCTTCAAATGCAACTATTTCTCACCAAGATGTAATTTTGATTTTCAGTGTGAAGTGGTTGAGATTGTGCACTGGAAATACACAAAGTATAAATTTATTGTACATTTTAATCTAATATGAATACTTTCCCTTTGCTGCCTTAATCATATTTACATGTGTTTGACGAGCTGTTGTTTGATGCTGATTGGTCGGTGAATGCAGGCATGTGGTTGTGACTGTCGTATACTTCATTCTTTCAACAATATCTCTACTCTTACTGTCCTGTTGGCATTAGTAAGCAGGCAGATCCAAACGGTGATTTAATCGGGTATGTTGTGATTTTATAAGATATGTAGTGATTTTATTAGGTATGTTGCGATTTTATTAGGTATGTTGTGATTTTATCAGGTATGTAGTGATTGTATTAGGTAATTTGAGATTTTATTAGGTATATTGTAATTTTATTAGCTCGACTATTCGGAGAAACTTGAAACTTTACACAAGCCTTCCTAGTCATCAACCCTACTACAATAACTAAGTTGGATAACACTTGCATGAATGTAATGCAAATTATTGCCCTTGTTCGACTTAAATATTTTGATTGAAGTTTTGCATGCAAGTTCCATCAAGTCCATATCTCAGTAGCCATTGCATGTATTGCCTTGAAACTTTATACAAGCCTACCTAGTCACCAACCCTACTACAATAACTAAGTTAGGTAACTCTTGCTGGAATATAATACAAATTATTGCCCTTGTTTGACATAGAAATTCTGGTTAAAATTTTGCATGTAAGTCCCTTTCTCAGTTACCATTGCGTGTATTGCCTTGAAACTTTAAACAAGCCTTCCTAGTCAGTAACCCTACTATAATAACTAAGTTAGATAACTTTTGCATGAATATAATACAAATGATAACCCTTGTTTGACTAAGAAATTCTGTTTAAAGTTTTGCATGCAAGTTCCTTTCTCAGTAACCATTGCATGTATTGCCTTGAAACGTTAAACACGCCTTCCTATTCACAACCCTACTATAACAACTAAGTTAGATAACTCTTGCATGAATATAATACAAATTTGTTTGACTTACAAATTCTGGTTAAAGTTTTGAATGCAAGTACCATCAAGTCTACATCTCACCAAACACTCTATGTATTTGATTGAAACTTTACACAAGCTTTCCTAGTCATCAACCCTACTGATGTTCTTTACACAGGCCAGTGTTGGTGATTGAAACTTTGATTGAAAGATTATATTTAGTGTGGTTATATATTTACAGTATTAATACTTTAAATTAAGTTTTATAGATCTTGTTCGATAATTTCAAATAAGATGTTATTCTTACGCCTGTATTATTATCAATTATTACTACAAATCTACCATTTAGATTGTTTTCCAGTTATATTTTCTAAAACTATGTCCCGCTAATTTAAAGAGAATATATCAGGAATGTTCAAAATCATGATATTGGCTAAAACATTATTTTCTATTTTATCATGCCTTTATATACTCACTGACCCCGTGTTGCCAAAAAACTATTTCAACATGGCAAAATAATATAATGAAAAGGGATTTCCTAGCTTGGGCTACGCGCCTAAGTAAGACTTAAATAGCTTTCCCGCCTAGAATTGCAACATATTTTGTGACGTTTTAAATTAGTCACGTGATTTCATTTTGAGTACAATTTGATCCGTTATACAGGTTAACATGTAGTAAAAAAATGTTTCAGCCTGGACAGAGTCCGAACGACGATTGGAAGCTCGTCAAACAGTATTTTAGTGTTATCTATTTTTAGAATTGGGTTTTCATTTCAAGTTTACTACCCCAATTCAATTATCAAATTTGTCATGTTTTGGTGGATTCGCCATACGAAACCATTATTAATGATAATGAGATGACTTTCATGCATTTTGATATTGATTTTATTTTTAAAGACAATATAGCATTTTCCCCCTGATATACTCCCTTTAAAATACAGAGAAAGAACCCATCGGACATTACCTCCGTTTACTAGAGAAATACATGTATACGTTGATGAAACATAATGTGGACACTAGATATGGATAGAATTTAGACATCATTCAATTATATATCAATAAGCGTAATAATTCGACAACACAAACTACTTTAATGATATCCTGCATTAATTCTATATTTTAAGTCAGTGTCAGTATTATGTGACTGGATGGGGTATCATACCATGTGACATGATACTCCAGTGTGACAGCGCTTAGAATACTGTCTCAAGCAAACAAACACTATGGCGATATAACTGAAAAAATGTTGAGTTGAAAGCGACGCTTTACACTATACAACAACAACTTATAACGTCTAATAGCAATCCCACCTGCAGTGCTTTTAGTACTTTGATTTCATCTCAAGTGTTTCTTAGATTGAGTTGTAAAGAAATGCCAGGTAAAGGGGACATTGATTTGACATCGAAAACCGGAAATTCTGTGTTTTAGAAATTATGGTAATCGTCTCGAGACCTCTAGCATTAAGATTTAATATCCATAATGGCCCAATAAGGGATACAATTATCAAAATACAGAAACCAGTTTATGTGGGACTTACAAAGTGTGGGTTGTTTATGTTGGTTCTGGCGCCGTATTTTATGTACTTGCCAGGCGCGTATCCAGGCATACGCACGAACACCCCCCCCCCAGAAGACCTCACCACAACACCCTACTCGCAGCGTCCTATGCATAACTGCCGTACAGTTCAAACCCGTCCAGGAACGCCCATGCTTGCTAACTTTTAGCAGGTTACCCATTGAAACCGCTCTAATACCCGCTCTAATACCCGCCGCTCTAATACCCGCTCTAATACCCGCCGCTCTAATACCCGCTCTAAACCCCGCCGCTCTAATACCCGCTCTAAACCCGCCGCTCTAAAACCCGCTCTAATACCCGCCGCTCTATTACCCGCTCTAAACCCCGCCGCTCTAATACCCGCTCTAAACCCCGCCGCTCTAATACCCGCTCTAATACCCGCCGCTCTAATACCCGCTCTAAACCCAGCGGCTCTAATACCCGCTCTAATACCCGCCGCTCTAATACCCGTATTAAATACAGGATCTTAATCAAGTTTCAGCAGTAGTTTATACTAAAATTGTTAGACTATTTGACCTCGTGTGACCCCCAGCACCCGTATTTGATTGATCTTATGAATGAGTCTAGTTAGAGTTTGGAATAATAAACGTCGGAGTTTCAGTCATTTTATTATCAAAAGTTATTTCATTTCATATTTTGTGAACTCTACCAACAGTAATTATCAGTTAATATTCACTAAACTTACACAGTAGATACGTACCATTAGATATCTGATAACTTTCTGAACACGCTTAATTAGGTGATAAATATCTGAGTTGTGGGTTTTGGAATTATCAAAAACTCCTTTACTGGACAAGCACGGGCAGTTATATAAAATGAGAGCAACTGAAGGCTGTGTTGTTTCTCTTGATTATTTTGTTAACACCTCTAGTTTTATAGGTAAAGTCAAGTCAAAAACGAAACAAGAAGCAAATTACGACCGGAATAGCCAATATCAATGGAGGATCTTCTCTTTGAAAAACCCTGCGTACGCTCCAACCTATACCCCCGCTCCCCCAAACTCACATATTTTATTAAAATTCACTGTATTTCTACTGAAAATATGTGTGCCCGTTCAGATTTTGTGCTGCGCCCTTAAGTACACCCCTTCTAAACTGAAATACTTGTTCCGCTCCTGTATATTACAAGGAACTTATTTATGTGTAAATCATATTTCGAAGGGAAAAGATAAATATCGTGCAAAAATCGTTATTTAATAATATATACACTGAGTGTGCGGTATTGAAACTCGTGTTCTGCCTGGTTTTCATCGTTAAGAATAAAGGAATAATAATGGCAGCCTTGATGGGTCGTACAGAGGTCGGCGTGCGTGAGTTCGGGACCGCGGTAACCATTCCTAATGACCCCAAAGCGAAACTGATGTACTATCTGGACAGTATCTGTGCTGTACTGGACCTTAGTGACCAGGCTAATCTCAGCAGGTTAAGGTGAGTCAATAATCAAGCTGTTTTGACAGCAATTTTTTATGTAATAAAACCCCAAACTGTTTTTGTATTTTACCTAGAAATACTATATGTATATTTAGTAAAGAATAAAATAAGTGTTTGCTGTTTAAATAAGTGGAACATATTTTCTTTTAAAACTACATTTTTGATGAGAATTCATATATATAGAATGATGATGCGTGTACACTAGTTAATCGTGCTTTAATTTATACTAATTCATGTTAGCTCGATTGCGAAGAAAGCTGAACACTTGTATAAATCACTGTCGAATACAGTCAAAAGTATCCCCAAAAGTAGATGCCATATTTCCCAAAAGTATTTCTCTCAGATCTCCACAATCAGTACTTTGATTCCTGGATCCCTAAAAGTAATGGTCAATGTTTCCCAGATCTCCTTAACCTCGGGAGGGCCTTAATGCAATGGAAACACAGGAAATAATGTTTCTATCTCATGCATTCATTTTAGGTATTATGCAAACATCTTGAGGCCTTGGGCATTGTTTAGTCATTACAGTTGAGACTGGATCCTTTAAAGGGAATTTGATACACGTAAAGGTCAGCAGAGGCCCCAAAACGGGATGAAATTTCTAAAAATATTTTTTCAAAGAACAAATCAGCCAATTTTTTTCATATTTGGTACAAATGGTCCCTATGAGTAGGGGTGAAAAGTTTGTTCAAATAAAGGAGCTAGAACGTTTATTGGGGTCCAGAAAGGGTACTTTATTTTTTTACATGGGAATACGATGTGAACGCAGATAGTTCTCAAAATTTGAAAAGAAAATACAGGTGAAATTGACTTAAGGCACTGACTCCTATTTGCCAGGCTTACTGATAGATTATTTGTTGAATAAAACAAAACATATAGAGGCATACAAAATACATATGAAAATAAAATTCACATGTAACAAAAATTGCCAATTCCTCGCACACAGTTTGTTTGAACAGGCTTTTTTCTTCCTTCATTAATCAATCTTAATGGCTTAGCTATCGTTATACACATATTTAGTGACCAATATTTGATAACCTGCAACACAAATGTTTTGAAATTTAAGCAAAATATCTAGAGCCAAATGAATTTAAATATGCTTTATTTTTCCCATAGGTATAGTTCATAGTGTAAAGATAAATTTGTACGTAAACATGAGATACAAGATAAGATATACAAACTTATAGTCGACGACATGTAAAATATAGATACTATAAGATATCATAATAGCTGTTGACCGACATTTAACACACCATACCACATGATACTATTGTAATGTAGCGTTTAGTATAGTATAGGTATATTGCAGAAATTCAGTTGTTAAATTATCAAAACACTTCCATTTTATAAAACTTTAAAAAAAATTGGCATGCTACATCACAGGGTTTCTTAGTTTAAATACTATCAAGACAAATGGATTTAAACCTAGAATTTTGAACATAAATTATGCTAATCATGACACGTGGCCTAAAAGGAATGAAAACAAAAACAAAGTAAAAAATTGAAATGAAAAAGAACAGTTTTGTGTATTTTAAGAAATGTTTTTAAGAATATGTATCACCTCAAATCTGATTTGTTGTGACCTGATTACCCTCCCAGTCGTAGTAGAACATCAAGCAGTAAATAGCATGCACAGATACATGAATTAAAGCAGGCAGATGTGAAACAATTCAGCAATACCAAGCCGTAATACTTGTTTTATATTCTAAGCAAAAGGAACATTGCACATATATTTTGAGAATCATTTCACACCACATGTTAACCAAAATATTAAAATAGCATAAAGTTCGATGGAAAACTGACACTTTAAGACAATAAAGCATAAAGAAAAATACAAGGAAGCAAAGCATAATCACGAATTGTAAACGCAAAAAGTGCAGGCGTCACCCTTTCCGTTCAATTAGCTGATCTGAAATTAGTTAAAATTTGCCTCATTCCGAAAATATTGTTGGAGACTTTTCCAGAGTCTGGCAGCACCGTAACGAACAGAGCGTATATCGTGACTCGTGGTTCTCACCTGAGATATAGACACTGTGTTTGAGTATCTGAAGTTGTACGAATTTTCTTTAATGTTTATTAAATCATGTAAATATGACTTTTAAAGCTGGAAGTTAGATTTATGGACTTGCTGTAGTACGAGTCAGAATAATTTTATATGAAACATAATGTTCTTCACTGATTGTTGCAATTTCTTTGTATTAACCTCATCACAAAAAACTGTCATAATTATCAGTGGGATATTATTCAATTATAATAAATATTGAGTTTTCCCGTTGTACGTACATTTTTACCAGTTCTCTTTATTACAACATCCATATAATTTGATGAGTAAGATTCTATTTCTACATTGTCATGTGTTGTCATGAATCCATATTACTTGTTTTTCTTTTGTTTAGCTAAAATTATAGTGTTGAAAGAACAAATAAGATAAGTGACCTTTAACATTTTAACATTTTTGGTTGCTCATCTATCAATGAAACTGGATGTCATACAGAAAATGTATTATATTGAAGATGGCGTTAAAGAACAACTAAAAATAGGAGACATGACTGAGATACAAAACGAACAAACACATGTAATGGATGTGATAAAGAGCAGACACGACTGAGGTACAAATCCAACAAGCACATGTTATGGTTGTGATAAAGAGCAGACATGACTGACGTACAAAACGAACAAGCGCATGTAATAGATGTGATAAAGAGCAGACATGACTGAGGTACAAAACGAACAAGCACATGTAATGAATGTGATAAAGAGCAGACATGACTGAGGTACAAAACGAACAAGCACATGTTATGGATGTGATAAAGAGCAGACATGACTGAGGTACAAAACGAACAAGCGCATGTTATGGATGTGATAAAAAGCAGACATGACTGAGGTACAAAACGAACAAGCACATGCTATGGATGTGATAAAGAGCAGACATGACTGAGGTGCAAGCACATGTTATGGATATGATACAGAGCAGACATGACTGAGGTACAAAACGAACAAGCGCATGTAATAGATATGATAAAGAGCAGGCATGACTGACGTACAAAACGAACAAGCGCATGTGATAGATGTGATAAAGAGCAGACATGATTGTCCATGTTAATATGATTAATGTTAATTTATATGGTCATACTAAAGTGATTCTAGCGAATCTATCGAAAAAGCTCGAAAACTTAACTTTATCAGTAATAAGTAGAACCGGAAACACGATTTGGGGAATGCTCTGATGTAATAGACCAAGTGGTCCAAGGCGCCGTCTCCGGATCACTTACTTTTCACCGATGATGTCGTAACTTTGAACAGAGTTCGATCAAACACAGTCATGTATGTGAGAAAGTTTGTCAGTTACTTGCGGAAGGATTGTGGTTCTGCTCAGATTCGTTCTGAGGTCCTCTTCAATGAATAAAATTGAATATGGCATACATAACCTGCATTATACATGTATCGAAAATGGAGCTAACCCCTATTAAAATGAAATGAAATAAGATCTTATTATAATAATATATGCGACAGTAGTATTTCCCTAAAAATACACAGTAAACACACCAGCTCGTTGGGCCTATGAGTCACTTTAACAAAGTATAGCATTTTAAACAAAATGTTAACATATGTGGTAAATGCGCAAACGTACGTTTATTTAATCTTGAAGGAAGATCACAAAAAAATCAGTAATTTAGATGTTAGCTTTTCAATAAACAAATTTCTTGAAGCATAGCTACACGCACCATTCACTTCTACTTTGTTTACAAAACAAACTGGTTGTAGTATTCATGCGTGTTAAAAGGAAGTTTTAAATAAAGTCATTGTCTATATATACATATAATATCAAATGAAACTGAATAGTTGAATGAGGAATGACTAATAGTTGTATCAACGCAGGTAGTTGTAGATAGATGGTTGATTTGGCGTAATAAATAACTTTGTAGTGGGGTTCAACACCATATCTCGATCGGTAGTATGTCTGGCTGTCAATCAATCGATAGGGGACATGAACCAACTAATCTGTAATATAACTCAGCCTATAGCGTGCCTGGCTGTCAGATCTAGTGTTCGCGAATTCGAATCCACGTCAGACCAGTCTCTGTGATGATTTGTCATGCGCTTTGCTCTGCACCCACTAATCTCCCTCCTCAGAATATGTGGGATTAGAGATAAGCTGTGCTTATAGTACACGTACTAGTTAATCGCATAGCGGAAAACGTGGTGCGCTGACCTCCGTTGAAAAACTCCTGTATGCTTGAAGGAGTACACGCGTCCTCCGTGATCGAGTGGTCAAAGGCGCTATCGTGACACCTCTCGTCACTTGTATGTTTGATCAAGTGGTCTAAGGCGCAGTCGTGACACCTTTCACCATTTGTATGTTTGATCGAGTGGTCTAAGGCGCTGTCGTGACACCTCTCGTCACTTGTATGTTTGATCGAGTGATCTAAGGCGCTGTCGTGACACCTCTCGTTACTTGTATGTTTGATCAAGTGGTCTAAGGCGCAGTCGTGACACCTCTCACCATTTGTATGTTTGATCAAGTGGTCTAAGGCGCAGTCGTGACACCTCTCACCACTTGTATGTTTGATTGAGTGGTCTAAGGGGCTGTCGTGACACCCCTCACCACTTGTATGTTTGATCGAGTGATCTAAGGCGTGACACCTCTCACCATTTGTATGCTTGATCGAGTGATCTAAGGGGCTGTCGTGACACCCCTCACCATTTGTATGCTTGATCGAATGATCTAAGGCGCTGTCGTGACACCCCTCACCACTTGTATGTTTGATCGAGTGATCTAAGGCGTGACACCTCTCACCATTTGTATGTTTGATCGAGTGATCTAAGGGGCTGTCGTGACACCCCTCACCATTTGTATGCTTGATCGAATGATCTAAGGCGCTGTCGTGACACCCCTCACCACTTGTATGTTTGATCGAGTGATCTAAGGCGCTGTCGTGACACCTCTTGCCACTTGTATGTTTGATCAAGTGGTCTAAGGCGCTGTCGTGACACCCCTCACCACTTGTATGTTTGATTGAGTGGTCTAAGGCGCTGTCGTGACACCTCTTGCCACTTGTATGTTTGATCGAGTGATCTAAGGCGCTGCCGTGACACCCCTCACCACTTGTATGTTTGATTGAGTGGTCTTAGGCGCTTTCGTGACACCCCTCACCACTTGTATGTTTGATTGAGTGGTCTAAGGCGCTGCCGTGACACCCCTCACCACTTGTATGTTTGATCGAATGATCTAAGGTGCTGTCGTGACACCTTTCGCCACTTGTATGTTTGATCGAATAGTCTAAGGCGCTTGCCGTGACACCTCTCGCCACATGTATGCTTGATCGAGTGGTCTAAGGCGCTGTCATGACACCTCTCACCACTTGTATGATTGATCGAGTGATCTAAGGCGCTGTCGTGACACCTCTCACCACTTGTATATTTGATCGAGTGATCAAAGGCGCTGCCTTGACACCTTTCGCCACTTGTATGTTTGAGCGAGTGGTCTAAGGCGCTGCCGTGACACCTCTCGCCACATGTATGTTTGATCGAGTGGTCTAAGGCGGTGTCATGACACCTCTCACCACTTGTATGATTGATCGAGTGATCTAAGGCACTGTCGTGACACCTCTCACCACTTGTATGTTTGATCGAGTGGTCTAAGGCGCTGCCGTGACACCTCTCGCCACATGTATGTTTGATCGAGTGGTCTAAAGCGCTGTCATGACACCTCTCACCACTTGTATGATTGATCGAGTGATCTAAGGCGCTGTCGTGACACATTTCACAACTTGTATGTTTGATCGAGTGATCTAAAGCGCTGCCGTGACACCTCTCATCATTTGTATGTTTGATCGAGTGATGTAAGGCGCTGCCGTGACACCTCTCGCCATTTGTATGTTTAATCAAGTGGTCTAAGGCGCTGCCGTGACACCTCTCGCCACATGTATGTTTGATCGAGTGGTCTAAGGCGCTGTCATGACACCTCTCACCACTTGTATGATTGATCGAGTGATCTAAGGCGCTGTCGTGACACTTCTCACAACTTGTATGTTTGATCGAGTGGTCTAAGGCGCTGTCTTGACACCCCTCACCACGTGTATGTTTGATCGAGTGATCTAAGGCGCTGTCTTGACACCCCTAACCACGTGTATGTTTGATCGAGTGATCTAAGGCGCTGTCGTGACACTTCTCACAACTTGTATGTTTGATCGAGTGGTCTAAAGCGCTGTCCTGACACCTCTCACCACTTGTATGTTTGATCGAGTGATCTAAGGCGCTGTCGTGACACCTCTCACCACTTGTATGTTTGATTGAGTGGTCTAAGGCGCTGTCGTGACACCTCTCACCACTTGTATGTTTGATCGAGTGGTCGAAAGGACTGTCGTGACACCCCTCACCACTTGTATGTTTGATCGAGTGATCTAAGGGCTGTCGTGACACCCCTCACGACATGTATGTTTGATCGAGTGGTCTAAAGCGCTGTCCTGACACCTCTCACCACTTGTATGTTTGATCGAGTGATCTAAGGCGCTGTCGTGACACCTCTCACCACTTGTATGTTTGACCGAGTGATCCAAGGTGCTGTCGTGACACCTCTCACCACTTGTATGTTTGATCGAGTGGTCTAAGGCGATGTCATGACACCTCTCACCACTTGTATGTGAGACAGTTTACCAGTAACTTGAGGATTCGTTTATAGAAAACTGGATATGCCATATATAACCTGCCGTGTGTTGAACATGGCCACGATGGCGTTAAACCCCATTAAAGAAAGAAGCACAAGGTCACTTCGAAACTGATTTCCAAATATCAATAAAACTCTTTAAAAACAAGTTGTTTTATTCAAGGATGTTTCATACCAATATGTGGTTATTGTTGTAAATACAGTTTATACATTAAGTTATACGAGACAGGATTTCCTTCGATAAATTGCCAGAGTTAATCCCCTTTACCAAACAGAAACGATGTTCAGAGTCTGCATACGTGATGTGATTATTTTAATTCCATAATTACATATATTTACGTTCTCTTTATGTTCACACATTCCTTTCTTTTCTAGAAACTATATGAACTACTATGTTCTTACGGAACAAGAGACAGATGTACTCGTGTCATTGGTCTTTCTTCTATCCCCGGATGAACTCAACGGAAAGGTCATATTTCAGGTAACTGGCCAAACGAAATAAATTTGCTTTTATTATTATGGCATCGTCGGATACCCACGGGTGACAACTCCGATACTCTCCATCCATCATAAATGGAGAGCATCGGAATGGATTTCACATGGGTATCCGACGATGCTGTTATGGTACACAGAAAGGAAAGTGGTGTTAAAGCCAATTTCAACACATTACAAGTATCAAATGGTAATCTCAAATTATATCAAAGTAGAACCATTTGCTTTCGCTAGTAACTGGCAAACATTTTTTTTAAAAAAGTATTTTGACAGAATTGGTCACGACCCACAAGCCCGCGAATGTGAGAGGTAAGCTAGATTGAATGGAAGATCAGCCCTATCTAGGTACATTGTAAATACGCAATCGGCCCACACATGAGTCTCCTATGAAAGGATGGATGTACATGTGACTCTCATACGGAACTCATATGATAAGCATATGTTAATTGCTTCATATTCTTTTCATATTTACATACTTCTATAAACCCCTTTTTTATATTATTCTCTCATATGAGAATTATTTATATATATCAGTCTATTGCCAGTTTAGTATAAAACATAAAGATATACATTGACTCCACTGCTGTAACGATGTGTTTGGGTCGTATTACAGGTGGTGCTTGAACCCTTGACCATCCGACCTCCGATAATGTATACAAACTTTCCCCATTTATTTCAGGATGCAGCTATGTGTGGGGACAGTAGTAATAAGTTTTTCGAACTGAGCGCTGTCAGAACTAATCTCCTCATCTCGAATAGTATACTGATTGGCGGTCAGAGACGAGCTGTTCACAAAATCATGGCTTATAAACAACAGTGGATTCTCACTAACTGGGTAACTCCCATGCAACACTTCACTCCTCGTCTTGCGAGAATTGCAACGGGACAACCGTCACAACCGCAGCAACGGGCCATAGCTTACCATGATCAGAGACCTTCGAATCAGTATGGCAATTCGAGCAGCGATGACGAATGCTGTTGTACAATCTTATAACATCTTCCGCACCGAGCTTGGTTGCTTCGATTTCATTCGAACAACTTATATTAGATATAATCATAAATAGCAATATTAGACAGTAAACCTAATTGAATCTGTTTTTTATATATGTATATAATTGTTATATCATCGTTAATAAAGCCATTTTATGAACATGTACAGGCGTGATTAATTATCAAAACTAACATTGCAATTTGAATGAAGGAATACATTTCATACTCTCAAAAAACAAAAAACAAATCAGAATTATATAGTTGCCGCATTTTCCGCCCGCCCCTCCGTCTTTCTATTTGCAATCTTGTTGGCAAGTTAGTTTGATATTCGTCTTTTGATTTTCGATATTCATCATGAATCTTACGCTAACCCTTACCCTAACCTCCAATTTGAAAAGTTACGCTTTTAAATATCAGAATACGAAAAACTAACTACTAATCATGTTCAGAACACACCTGGAAATGTAGGAAGAAGTAAGATAGTGATAAAGCTACGTGTTCAGATCACACCTGGAAAAGTAGGGAGAAGTAAGATAGTGATAAAGCTACGTGTTCAGAACACACCTGGAAAAATAGGGAGAAGTAAGATAGTGATAAAGTTCGTGTTCAGAACACACCTGGAAAAGTAGGGAGCAGTAAGATAGTGATAAAGCTACGTGTTCAGAACACACCTGGAAAAGTAGGGAACAGTAAGATAGTGATAAAGTTCGTGTTCAGAACACATCTGGAAAAGGAGGGAGAAGTAAGCTAGTGATAAAGTTCGTGTTTAAATCACACCTGGAAAAGTAGGGAACAGTAAGATAGTGATAAAGTTCGTGTTCAGAACACACCTGGAAAAGTAGGGAACAGTAAATTGGTGATAAAGCTACGTGTTCAGATCACACCTGGAAAAGTAAAGAGAAGTAAGATAGTGATAAAGTTCATGTTCGGAACACACCTGGAAAAGTAGGGAGAAGTAAGATAGTGATAAAGTTCGTGTTCAGAACACACCTGGAAAAGTAGGGAGCAGTAAGATAGTGTTAAAAGTTCGTGTTCAAATCACGCCTGGAAAAGTAGGGAGCAGTAAGATAGTAAAAAAGTTCGTGATCAGAACACACCTGGAAAAGTAGGGAGCAGTAAGATGGAGATAAAGCTGCGTACACGTGTAAAGTACAGTACTCGGTGTGTAGTGCGTAATGGCACGACTGTGTGCTGGTTACAAACGAAATTATTTTTCTTTTCTGTAACTTTCTAAATTCGTTGGTTCACTATCCTGTTCGGAGAATAACTTGAAAAATCAATTCGTTCATACATTTTTTGTACACGAGTGATTTGTAAAAGACGATGAGGCGGTGAACAATGGCATAACTCGTGGTATTTATTTTTCGGAATTACTTATACCGATTTTTTTGTAGGGGGGTGGGGGGAGGTTTATAAGTAAGCCATTTATTCATTGCATGATGGGATGTGCTGTTGGTTTAAGTTGGCAATTCTACAGTCCACTTTACAATTATAGATAATCGATAACACAACCATTGTTACAGTGAATAATCCCGGCGATCATCTGCATCATTACGTAATCTTGCATCAAATGAGTTGTCATCAGTATAAACACTTACGTACACTATGATTAAAGTATTCAGTTTTTGATATTCAAGAGATAAATTGTTTCCAACATCAGTTATATTTTTCTTCTGTTGATGGTATATCAACATTTCCCGTGTTTTAGTTCCTGAGTTTGAGCTCCAGGACATGATCATGGCATACACGTTAATGAGTATCGGCAGTACTTTCATACAGAACACATATTACTATGTTTATTTTATGTAAACATTTTAGTGTTTGGAGCATTCTTTGATTATTATCTATATAATATAATTATTCCTATTGTATTTTGAAGTATTGTGATAATTTATATTTGTTTGTTAATACTTTTACAGCTGTAACAATTTTATTATAATTATTATAATTTTTTATATACAGAAGGAATAAAACTATTTTTCTCATTGATTACGTCAGTAATATAGACGAAACTTCTTTGTCATATCATTTACTGTTTATAATTTATAATATACTATATTCCTTTGCCGACAATTGAGATGTTATAGTTATATATAAAAAAACACCAATTTGACAATAGTGATTTTTTGTCGGAATTTCTTTAAGAAACCTTACCAGAAAAATATTGATCTCGTTTATCAGGTATTCATATTAAAGCTTTTCTAAATTTGTATCTTGTAAGTTAAGAAAAATTATATTCAATGGCATTTTGATATACATTATAATATATAGTTTAATAAAGTGACTTTCTTGTATATATTGCTTCTATTATATGTTATATATATTATTACTATAAACACCTACAGATTGATCATTTTTAAACAGCCTTAATTATACTGTTTGATGACATTGTAGCTTGTCCTTACAATAAAAACGCACTTGCTTTGATGAAAACCGCGGCGTGGTAAAGTGGTAGAGCGTCCGCCTCGCATGCGGAAGGTCGTGGGTTCGACTTTAAAAATGGTACTAGAAGTTTCATCGCTTGACGCTCGGCATTTAGAGGAGAGTTCTAGGTCTGGTCGGCCCGGTGCCAGTATAATGTGACTGGGACGGGTATCATACCATGTGTCTGCGGCATGATACTCCAGTGTGACAGCGCTCAGAAAACTGTCTCAAGTAGACACCGTCGCGATATGACTGAAAAAATGTTGAAAGCGACGCTAAACACCATACAACAACCAACTTAGATGTTTATGAAACATGAATTAAGGACGATATATTATACAATGGTTTAGAACAATTGATATGCTCTTTTTAGAATTATAAATGCAATCCGTGCTCAAAATCACTTTAACGTTTTTATTGTTATAATGTAAATTGTTAATGGCAATACAATTACAAATTTAAATCACTTTGCTTTCGTTGTTGGTTTTTATAGTTAATGATTAACCATTTTGTATATTACAGTGTATTATGGTGCCGTATCGTGTTTTCACAGTTAATGATTAACCTTTTTGTATATTGCAATGTATTATGCTGCCGTATCGTGTTCTCGATCACATTGTGAATTGGATCGCTTACGTAAATGGTCAAAACTGTTTGTTAAAATCAGGTGATATATAAAGATGCAAAAAAAGAAGTTTGCATAAAAATATCGTCTATTATTAACACTCGTTTTACATTCATTTGAATAGTTTAAGGCAATTTTTAATTGACCGAAAACCCGTAAAACCACTATATAGTTATATTCTTTTTATGAAATAGTATATGTTTTGAGAGAAATGTAAATTGAACAAAAATTGGCATTCGCTTGTTAATTCTTGCTTTTTAGAACAAACCAACCATGTTATATCATTTATTTCTATAGTCTTTTTAAATGGCCAAATGGCAAAATAATGTTTTGCTGAGTTGCTAATACATGTTGAAACTTGAAACTATTACAACCGTTGTTACTGAAGAGAAAAACTTTATAAACATTTGAAGACAATTGTTAGTAAATGGATAAAACGTTTACACTATGTATTTGGGGGCTATAAAACACCATTGATTTCCCCATGTATTTGGTAGCTTTAATTCAACATTAATTTTCCCATGTGTATGGGGGCTATAATTCACCATTTATTTTCCCATGTATATGGGGGCTATAATTCATCATTGATTTCCCCATGTGTTTGGTGGATTTAATTCACCATTGATTTCCCCAATGGGTTTGATAGCTTCAATTCACCATTGATTTCCCCAATGTGTTTGATAGCTTTAATTCGCCATTGATTTCCCCTTGCGTTTGATGGCTTTCATTCACCATTGATAACTCCATGCGTTTGGTAGCTTTAATTATCAATTGATTACCCTATGTGTTTGGTAGCTTTAGTTCACCATTGATTTCCCCATGTGTTTGGAAGCTTTAATTCATTATTGATTTCCCCATGTGTTTGGTTGCTTTAATTCACCATTGATTTCCCCATGTGTTTGATGGCTTCAATTCACCATTGATTTCCCCATGCGTTTGGTGGCTTTAATTCATCATTATTTAATCCATGCGTTTGGTAGCTTTAATTCACAATTGATTTTCCCCAAGTGTTTGGTAGCTGTAATTCACCATTGATTTCTCCATGTGTTTGGTGGCTGTAATTCACCATTGATTTCTCCATGTGTTTGGTAGCTGTAATTCACCATTGACTTCTCCATGTGTTTGGTAGCTGTAACTCACCATTGATTTCTCCATGTGTTTGGTGGCTTTAATTCACAATTGACTTCTCCATGTGTTTGGTAGCTGTAACTCACCATTGATTTCTCCATGTGTTTGGTGGCTTTAATTCACCATTGATTACTCCATGCGTTTGGAAGCTTTAATTCACAATTGATTTTCCCCATGTGTTTGGTAGCTGTAATTCACCATTATTTTCTCCATGTGTTTGGTGGCTGTAATTCACCATTGATTTCTCCATGTGTTTGGTAGCTGTAATTCACCATTGATTTCTCCATGTGTTTGGTAGCTGTAATTCACCATTGATTTCCCCATGTGTTTGGTAGCTGTAATTCACCATTGATTTCTCCATGTGTTTGGTGGCTTTAATTCACCATTGATTTCCCCGTTTGTTTGGTGGCTTCAATTCACCATTAATTTCCCCAAGTTTTTGGTGGCTTTCATTCATCATTAATTTCCCAATGTGTTTGGTAACTTTAATTCACCATTGATTTCCCTATGTGTTTGGTGGTTTAAATTCATCATTGATTTTCCCATGTGTTTGATGGCTTTAATTCACCAATGCTAACTCAATGTGTTTTAATTCACCATTGATTTTCCCATGTGTTTGGTGGCTTTCATTCACCATTGATTTCCTCATATGTTTGGTGACTTTAATTCACCATTGATTTCCCCATGTGTTTGGTAGATTTAATTCACCATTGGTTTCCCCATGTTTTTGGTAGCATTAATTCACCATTGATTTTCCCAAGTGCTTGGTGGCTGTATAATTCACCATTGATTTTCTCATATGTTTGGGTGCTTTCATTCACCATTAATTTCCCCATGTGTTTGGTGACTTTAATTCACCATTGATTTCCCCATGTGTTTGGTAGCTTTCATTCACAATTAATTTCCCAATGTGCTTGGTGGCTGTAATTCACCATTGATTTTCCCATATGTTTGGGAGCTTTCATTCACCATTAATTTCCCCATGTGTTTGGTGACTTTAATTCACCATTGATTTCCCCATGTGTTTGGTAGCTTTCATTCACAATTGATTCCCCCATGTGCTTGGTGGGTGTAATTCACCATTGATTTTCCCATATGATTGGTGGCTTTAATTCACCACTGATTTCCCCATGTGTTTGGTAGATTTCATTCACCATTGATTTCCCAATGTGTTTCGTGACTTTAATTCACCATTGATTTTCCCATGTGTTTGGTGGCTTCAATTCCCCATTTATTTCCCCATGTATTTGGTAGTCTAAATTCACCATTGATTTTCCCATGTGTTTCGTGGTTTTAATACACCATTGATTTCCCCATGTGTTTGGTAGCTTTAAATCACCATTGATTTCACAATGTGTTTGGTGGCTGTAATTTACCATTGATTTTTTCATGTGTTTGTTGGCTTTAATTCACCATTTATTATCTCATGTGTTTTGTAGCTTTAATTTACCATTGATTTCCTTATGTGTTCGGTGGCTGTAAATCACCATTGAATTTCACATGTGTTTGGTGGCGTTAATTCACCATTGATATCCCCATGTGTGAGAATACCTACAATTTTATTACTGTCTGTAGTTAAGGCAGTTTTAAACGTTAGTTTAAGAGTGATATGTTTTAACGAGATATCAAACAGTACAACAGTTCAGGTTTGGGCAGTTGGGGTGGGTGGTTGTGTCCTTGAGCAAGGCACGTCATCCGTATATATCCTCAGGGTACTAGTTTTACCCAGGAGACTTCGAATGTGATTTGTTTATGCTTTACACAATTGATATGAAATAAATAAATTGATAATAAAAACTGCGGGGCGCGAGCCGTTGATTCTAGATCCGCTAGTTGTTTCCTATCCCTGATATGCGAACCTGACTTATTATCAATACACGTCGGTATATTGCGTATTAATGTAATTATTTAGTTATATCATTTCAAGGTATATACAAAATATACACATTGTGAATTGTTTTCTTAAACTATAATGACCCAGCTAGTTTTAAACGTACAGCCATAGCTACCGAGAACAAAGCGTGATGTGTACCGATTTAAAAAGAAACAAGCACGTTGTGTAAACATAACGGCAATAATATGGATCATTCGGCCGTGGAGGATCGATATCGAGAATGTAAACATTACCATACCGGTATAAGGAAGTTTTTTACAGGCTGGAGTATGAATAATACCATACTAGCTGGAGTACACATACACTATATTGACTAGGGCATGAACATTTACTATACAGCCCGGAGTATGAATGATGCCATACTAGCTGGAGTACACATACACTATATTGACTAGGGCATGAACATTTACTATACTGCCCGGAGTATGAATGATACCATACTAGCTGGAGTACACATACACTATATATACAAGGGCATGGACATTTACTATACTGCCCGGAGTATGAATGATACCATACTAGCTGGAGTACACATACACTATATTGACTAGGGCATGGACATTTACTATACAGGTCGGAGTATGAATAATAACTTTCTAGCTGGAGTACACATACACTATAGTGACTAGGGCATGGACATTTACTATACAGGCCGGAGTATGAATGATACGATACTAGCTGGAGTACACATACACTATATTGACAATAGCATGAACATGTACTATACAGGCCGGAGTATGAATAAAACCATACTAGCTGGAGTACACATACACTATAGTGACTAGGGCATGGACATTTACTATACAGGCCGGGGTATGAATGATACGATACTAGCTGGAGTACACATACACTATATTGACAATAGCATGAAAATGTACTATACAGGCCAGATTATGAATAAAACCATACTAGCTGGATTACACATACACTATATTGACAATGGCATGAACATTAACTATACAGCCCGAAGTATGAATAATACCATACTAGCTGGAGTAAACATACAATATATTGACTAGGGCATGAACATGTACTATACTGGTCGGAGTATGAATAATACCATAATAGCTGGAGTACACATACACTATATTGACAATAGCATTAACATTTATTATACTGGCCGGAGTATAAATAATACCATACTAACTGGAGAACACATACACTTTATTGACTAGGGCATGAACATTAACTATACAGCCCGGAGTATGAAGAATACGATACTAGCTGGAGTAAACATACACTGTATTGACTAGGGCATGAACATTTACTATACTAGCCGGAGTATGAATAATACCATACTAGCTGGAGTACACATACACTATATTGACTAGGGCATGAACATTTACTATACAGGCCGGAGTATGAATAATACCATACTAGCTGGAGTACACATACACTATATTGACTATGGCATGGACATTTACTATACTAGCCGGAGTATGAATAATACCTTACTAGATGGAGTACACATACACTATATTGACTATGGCATGGACATTTACTATACTAGCCGGAGTATAAATAATACCATACTAGATGGAGTACACATACACTATATTGACTATGGCATGGACATTTACTATACTAGCCGGAGTATGAATAATACCATACTAGGTGGGGAACACATACACTATATTGACTATGGCATGGATATTTACTATACAGGCCGGAGTATGAATAATACCATACTAGATGGAGTACACATACACTATATTGACTATGGCATGGACATTTACTATACAGGCCGGAGTATGAATAATACCTTACTAGGTGGAGAACACATACACTATATTGACTATGGCATGGATATTTACTATACTAGCCGGAGTATGAATAATACCATACTAGATGGAGTACACATACACTATATTGACTATGGCATGGACATTTACTATACAGGCCGGAGTATGAATAATACCTTACTAGGTGTAGTACACATACACTATATTTACTAGGGCATGAACATTTACTATACAGGCCGGAGTATAAATAACACCATACTAGGTGGAGAACACATACACTATATTGACTATGGCATGGACATTTACTATACAGGCCAGAGTATGAATAATACCATACTAGGTGGAGAACACATACACTATATTGACTATGGCATGGACATTTACTATACAGGCCGGAGTATGAATAATACCATACTATCTGGAGAACACATACACTATATTGACTAGGGCATGGACATTTACTATACAGGCCGGAGTATGAATAATACCATACTAGGTGGAGTACACATACACTATATTGACTAGGGCATGAACATGTACTATACAGGCCAGAGTATGAATAATACCTTACTAGCTGGAGTACACGTACACTATATTGACTATGGCATGGATATTTATTATACCAGCCGGAGTATGAATAATACCATACTATCTGGAGAACACATACACTATATTGACTAAGGCATGGACATTTACTATACAGGCCGGAGTATGAATAATACATTACTAGGTGTAGTACACATACACTATAGTGACTAGGTCATGAACATTCACTATACTGGCCGGCTCATGAATAATACCATACTAGCTGGAGTACACATACAATATAGTGACTAGGGCATGAACATGTACTATACAGGCCGGAGTATGAAAAAAACCATACTAGCTGGAGTACACATACAATATAGTGACTAGGGCATGAACATGTACTATACAGGCCGGAGTATGAATAATACCATACTAGGTGGAGTACACATACACTATATTGACTAGGGCATGAACATTTACTATACAGCCCGGAGTATGAATAATACCATACGAGCTGGAGTACACATACACTATATTGACTATGGCATGAACATTTACTATATTGGTCGGAGTATGAATAATACCATACTAGCTGGATTACACATACACTATATTGACTAGGGCATGAACATTTACTATATTGGTCGGAGTATGAATAATACGATACTAGCTGGAGTATACATACACTATATTGACTAGGGCATGAACATTTACTATACTGGTCGGAGTATGAATAATACCATGCTAGCTGGAGTACACATACACTATATTGACTAGAGCATGAACATGTACTATACTGGTCAGAGTATGAATAATACCATACATGCTGGAGTATACATACACTATATTGATTATGGCATGGACATTTACCATACCGCCCGGTGTATGAATATTACAATACTAGCTGGAGTACACATACACTATATTGACTATGGCATGGACATTTACTATACCGCCTGGAGTATGAATATTACACTACTAGCTGGAGTACACATACACTATATTGACTAGACCATGAACATGTACTATACTGGTCGGAGTATGAATAATACCATACATGCTTGAGTATACATACACTATATTGATTATGGCATGAACATTTACCATACCGCCCGGTGTATGAATATTACAATACTAGCTGGAGTACACATACACTATATTGACTATGGCATGGACATTTACTATACCGACTGGAGTATGAATATTACACTACTAGCTGGAGTATACATACACTATATTGACTATGGCATAGACATTTACTATACAGCCCGGAGTATGAATATTACAATACTAGCTGGAGTACACATACACTATATTGACTATGACATGGACATTTACTATACCGCCCGGAATATGAATAACACCATACTAGCTGGAGTACACATACACTATATTGACTATGGCATGGACATTTACTATACCGCCTGGAGTATGAATATTACACTACTAGCTGGAGTACACATACACTATATTGACTAGGGCATGGCCATTTACTATACTGGTCGGAGTATGAATAATACCATACTAGCTGGAGTACACATACACTATATTGACTAGGGCATGGCCATTTACTATACTGGTCGGAGTATGAATAATACCTTACTAGCGGGAGTACACATACACTATATATACTAGGGCATCGACATTTACTATACTGCCCGGAGTATGAATATTACAATACTAGTTAGAGTACACATACGCTATATTGACTAGGCCATGGCCATTTACTTTACCGCCAGGAGTATGAATAATACTATACTAGCTGGAGTACACATACACTATATTGACTATGGCATGGACATTTACTATACCGACTGGAGTATGAATATTACACTACTAGCTGGAGTATACATACACTATATTGACTAGGGCATAGACATTTACTATACAGCCCGGAGTATGAATATTACAATACTAGCTGGAGTACACATACACTATATTGACTATGACATGGACATTTACTATACCGCCCGGAATATGAATAACACCATACTAGCTGGAGTACACATACACTATATTGACTATGGCATGGACATTTACTATACCGCCTGGAGTATGAATATTACACTACTAGCTGGAGTACACATACACTATATTGACTAGGGCATGGCCATTTACTATACTGGTCGGAGTATGAATAATACCATACTAGCTGGAGTACACATACACTATATTGACTAGGGCATGGCCATTTACTATACTGGTCGGAGTATGAATAATACCTTACTAGCGGGAGTACACATACACTATATATACTAGGGCATCGACATTTACTATACTGCCCGGAGTATGAATATTACAATACTAGTTAGAGTACACATACGCTATATTGACTAGGCCATGGCCATTTACTTTACCGCCAGGAGTATGAATAATACTATACTAGCTGGAGTACACATACATTATAGTGAATAGGGCATGAATATTTACTATTCTGGTCAGAGTATGAGTAATACCATACTATCTGGAGAACACATACACTATATTGACTAGGGCATGAACATGTACTATACAGGCCGGAGTTTGAATAATACCATACTAGCTGGAGTACACATACACTTATTGACTAGGGCATGAACATTTACTATACAGGCCAGAGTATTAATAATGCCATACTAGCTGGAGTACACATACGCTATATTAACTAGAGCATGAACATGTACTATACTGGTCGGAGTATGAAAAATACCATACTAGCTGGAGTATACGTACACTATATTGACTATGGCATGGACATTTACTATACCGCCCGGTTTATGAATATTACAATACTAGCTGGAGTACATATACACTATATTGACTATGGCATGGATATTTACTATACAGCCCGGAGTATGAATATAACAATACTAGCTGGAGTATACATACACTATATTGACTATGGCATGGACATTTACTATACCGCCCGGAGTATGAATAATACCATACTAGCTGGAGTACACATACACTATATTGACTATGGCATGGACATTTACTATACCGCCTGGAGTATGAATATTACACTACTAGCTGGAGTACACATACACTATATTGAATAGGGCATGGACATTTACTATACTGGTCGGAGTATAAATAATACCATACTAGCTAGAGTACACATACACTATATTGACTAGGGCATGAACATTTACTATACAGGCCGGAGTATGAATAATACCATACTAGCGGGAGTACACATACACTATATATACTAGGGCATCGACATTTACTATACTGCCCGGAGTATGAATATTACAATACTAGTTAGAGTACACATTCGCTATATTGACTAGGGCATGGCCATTTACTATACTGGTCGGAGTATGAATAATAACTTACTGGCTGGAGTACACATACATTATAGTGACTAGGACATGAATATTTATTATACAGGTCGGAGTATGAATAATACTATACTAGCTGGAGTACACATACATTATAGTGACTAGGGCATGAATATTTACTATACTGGTCGGAGTATGAATAATACCATACTATCTGGAGAACACATACATTATATTGACTAGGGCATGAACATTTACTATACAGGCCGGAGTATGAATAATACTATATTAGCTGGAGTACACATACACTGTATTGACTATGGCATGAACATGTACTATACAAGCCAGAGTATCAATAATGCCATACTAGCTGGAGTACACATACATTATAGTGACTAGGGCATGAACATTTACTATACAGGCCGGAGTATGAATATTACAATACTAAATAGAGTACACATACGTTATATTGACTAGGGCATGAACATTTACTATACAGGCCAGAGTATGAATAATACCATACTAGCTGGAGTATACATACACTATATTGACTAGGGCATGAACATTTACTATACAGGCCGGAGTATGAATAATACCATACTAGCTGGAGTACACATACACTATATTGACTAGGGCATGAACATGTACTATACAGGCCAGAGTACGAATAATACCTGACTAGCTGGAGTACACATAAACTATATTGACAATGGCATGAACATGTACTATACTGATCGGAGTATGAATTATACCTGACTAGCTGGAGTATACATACACTATATTGACTAGGGCATGAACATTTACTATACAGGCCGGAGTATGAATAATACCATACTAGCTGGAGTACACATACGCTATATTGACTAGGGCATGAACATGTACTATACAAGCCAGAGTATGAATAATACCTGACTAGCTGGAGTACACATACACTATATTGACTAGGGCATGAACATTTACTATACAGGCCGGAGTATGAATAATACCATACTAGCTGGAGTACACATACGCTATATTGACTAGGGCATGAACATGTTCTATACAGGCCAGAGTACGAATAATACCTTACTAGCTGGAATACACATACACTATATTGCCTGTGGCATGAACATTTACTATACAGGCCGGAGTATGAATAATACCATACTAGCTGGAGTACACATACATTATAGTGACTAGGGCATGAATATTTACTATACTGCCCGGAGTATGAATAATACCATACTAGCTGGATTACACATACACTATATTGACTGCGGCATGAACATGTACTATACAGGTCGGAGTATGAATAATACCTTACTAGCTGGAGTATACATACACTATATTGACTAGGGCATGAACATTTACTATACAGGCCGGAGTATGAATAATACCATACTAGCTGGATTACACATACACTATATTGACTAGGGCATGAACATGTACTATACATGCCGGAGTATGAATAATACCATACTAGCTGGAGTACACATACACTATATTGACTCGGTCATGGACATTTATTATACAAGCCGGAGTATGAATAATACCATACTAGCTGGAGTACACATACACTATAGTGACTAGGGCATGAACATGTACTATTCCGCCCGGGGTATGAATAATACCATACTAGCTGAAGTACATATACTCTATATTATATAGGGCATGAACATTTACTTTACTGCCCGGAGTATCAATAATACCATACTAGCTGGAGTACACATACACTAAATTGACTCGGGCATGAACATTTTTTATACCGCCCGGAGTATGAATAATACCATACTTGCTGGAGCACATATACTCTATATTGAACAGGGCATGAACATTCACTTTACTGCCCGGAGTATCAATAGTACCGTATTAGCTTCCCTTGTTTGACTGAGGAATTCTGGTTAAAATTTTGCACGCAAGTCCATATCTCATTAACAACTCAATGTATTTGTTTGAAACTTTACACAAGCCTTCTCAGTCATCAACCCTACTACAGTAATTAAGTTAGTTAACTCTTGCCTAAATGTTATGTAAATTATTGCCCTTGTTCGACTTAAAATTTCTGATTAAATTTTACGTGCAAGTACCAGCAAGTCCATATCTCAGTAACTATTGCGTGTACTGACTTGAAACTTTACACAAGCATTCCCAGTCACCAACCCTACTACAATAACTATATTACATTACTCTTGCATGAATATAATTCAAATTATTGCCCTTGTTCGATTTAGAAATTCTGGTTAAAGTTTTGCGTGCAAGTACTATCAAGTTCACATCTCACCATCCACTCTATGTATTTGGTTCAAACTTTACACAGACCTTACCAGTCATCAGCCCTACTACAATAACTAAGTTAGATAACTCTTGCCTGAATACATTGCAAATTATTGCCCTTGTTTGACTTAGAAATTCTGGTTAAAGTTTTGCCTGCAAGCACTATTAAGTCCATATTTCACCAACCACTCTATGTATTTGATTGAAACTTTACACAAACCTTACCATTCATCAACCCTACTGCAATTACTAAGTAAGATAACTCTTGCATGAATATTATGCAAATTATTGCCCTTCTTTGACTTAGAATTTTGGATTAAAGTTTTGCATGTAAGTACTGTCAAGTCCATATTTCATCAACTGCTCAATGTATTTGATTGAAACTTTACATATGGCTTTGTACTCATGAAACCAACTAAATTAATCAAGTGGGATAACTTTTGTTAGATTATTTTGTAAATTAACGCCTTTGTTTGACTCGGCAGTCACTGCATGTATTGGATTGAAACTTCATACAAGATATTGCAGTGATAATACCTACTCAATTTCGTTGATTTTGTAAGTTAGATAACTCTTACTTGGATTGATCATCAGTCTCAATCAAATTTGTACTATTGTGACAAATATTCGAATAGTCGAGCGCGCTGTCCCTCCGACAGCTTTTGTTAGGTATGTTGTGATTTTATTAAGTATGTTTTAATTTTAACAGATATGTTTCTTTGTTGTATTGACGTACATAAAATGTTAATGTGCATGCAAATCTTAACTACGTTACTGTACTATTAATTCCAGTTTTAATAGTAAACTGTGCAAAATAAAAAAAATCAATGAAAAACAATTTTTAAGTGTAACTGGCTAAATGTTGAATTGGTTTTTGTTCAAGTATTGTATCTTTGTTGTCTGCACAATGGCAGAATCACTAGTAGCTAAATATAACTCTCTGAGGCTATCTATACTCCTGATGTCATTGTTTTGCCTTTGACCTGGAGAAGAATGTGTGATCAATATCAATCTCAGTTTGATGACCGCTTAAAAATAACACTTGGTACTGGTTCTTCCCAGGAAATAGACTAAAGACTGATCCAGAATAATCCTGAGCCTTTTTTCTAGCTGAGGTAAAATAAATAAGTATAAATTAATACTCAAATTCCATTAAAAGGCATATAGGCCAGGCCGGCTCTGCCAAGGCACAGTTACATTAGTGTGCCGAACCTAATGAACTTGTAGCAACAGTGTTTTCACTAGTATTTTATTTATCCTGTTGTTGAGGTTTCAATAACAATATCTTAGACAACTGTTTTGAAGGAAGAAATCCAAGTAGTGTGAATGAAGCTTTATATGGTTACTTGACAAATAAACTTACAGTAGTAGGTTTAATATTACATCTCTTTACATGATGGTAGGATATATATTACAGACATTCTTTAAAAAATACCACAAGACACGGTTGGCTCAGTCGGTATCTTGTGACTAGCAATCTAGTGGTCATAAGATCGAATCCCTGCCCGGTTTCCGTGATGATAGATATTATGCTATGGTTTAACTTAAAAATATATATCCACTATACTATGTCGCATACATGTTGTGATCTGGAGGTCAAGATTATAACTGGACAATTGTGTGATTTGTTTTCAGGGATTACTTACCTGTATTGAAAGGTTATTTGCCTCAATATATCTATGAACCCTGGAATACACCAGAGAGTGTCCAGAAAGCAACCAAGTGCATTGTGGGAAAAAGACTATCCAGACGCGAGCCACGTTTGTATGGATAGGATGAAGTCCACCAAATACATTTTCTACATAGATCAAAAGGTAATATTGTTTTTGATATCGCAATATATGAAGAATCTTGTATAAAAATGTTTGGATATTAAAGTGTTTTTCAATCGTTATTAACCGGTTGTTTTTTTTTTGCTGGGCCTTGCCAGTGCAGCCAGTAATGCAATTCAGGTGGGTTTGAATCCCAACCCAGCTACAGTCTCTATGATGAACTTTATTGGTCATGAACTTTATTCTACGGCCATGAGTTTCCTACCTCTGAATATGTGGATAGTCAGTGACTTGTAGAGATAAGGTGTGTCATAAGTTAACTGCCTTAAGAATCCAAAGAACAATGATTACGTGTGCTGACCACTGTTTACTAAAATCCTACAAAAAAACGAAAAACTGCAAACAAACAAATTGTTATTTGAAAGAAAAATTGTTATATAGAATGCTGTGATCAAAACAGTCCCTAAAATGGCTTGTATTGTGAAATTTACAAAAATACTATGGCGACTATAGCTAGTACAGTATCATCAGGCTCTCTTGGACTTCTTGTTGTCGAAATCGAAATTAAAAAAGAATCAACTATGTGTGTAACATATTTATTTATTTTCATAGGCACATCTGTGAGTCCACTTTAGTGCCATAACCATGGGTTGCAGATAAGTAAGTAAACAAATAAGTTACATGTATATAACATTCACACTGTCCAGAGGAGGTAGATGTTCATTAAGATAAGGGAACACTGCATTTACTACTTTGTCTACTTTTCTTTCTTCCTTAAAATGTCAGCATCAACAGAGCAAAGTCGAGCAGAGATATTCCCATAAAAAGGGTTCTCTTGAATTGTTACATGTTTAATTCTGTAATCTTGTAGTTGCATACATAAACTCACAACTTTTATGAAGATCTAATGAAGAGTACACGGTAAATTTTTATGATTCAAGAGTCATTACTCTTGAAAAAGTGTAAAACAAATCATTGAAAAAATCGTGGGGGCATCTTTGATCTGCCAGATTATGACAAAAACAATATTTTAATAGAAGTGAAATTTGAAGTTGAATTCCTTTTTCAATATTACATTTTGATATGCATAATTATATTTATATGAAAAAACATGATCAGTGAATGATATATTAGGGGAGAGGGATGGGGTGAACAATTTTCACAGGTATTGTTGATTGTTGGATAAAAAGTCTAATTTTATTAAAATGGCTATAGGTTCTTTTGTCTTAAGGGGTCAGGGAGGGTGTTTAGAAATATAAAAAAAAATCTCAAGAGTTGATCATGGACATTAACAATTTTTATTGGAATTTAAAATTTAGGCATAGCCTCTAGCGTCCCATTCTTCACTGAAATTTCAGTCCAGTGGCAGTCTTCTGTGTATGAAGGGTCCACTGAATTGGACGCGATAACATCCCGGGGGAGGTCATTCCAACTATTGAGACGCGACTCCATTTGATTTGTTGGACACGATTTACCTTTAACAAGTTCATGCTACCCATTATTTATCAGATCGTCGTTACTTAGATGAATGAGTAGCTGGTCCTTGACCTGAAAATAGGTACATATGTGCCCTGGAAGTCCTAAAATTTTGGGAGTCAAAACTCTACATTCAAAACAATAATAGGGGTTAAAACTACATTCAAACAAATTATATGGGGGTCAAAACTTTACATTTAATGTAAATAGCACCTTGTCTACACAATGGCGTTAACTCTTGGATAAAAGCCAAGTGGTCCCTGGCAGGAGGGGAGTGAACAAGGGGTCAAAACTCTACATTAGGTGTCAAGAAAGGAGGGTCAAATCTCTAAAAGAAATGGGGGTCAAAACTCTACATCATATATCACCCCCCCCCCCCCCCCCCCCAACACACACGCACACACCGGGGGACTTTATAAACCAGCAGAGTGTCTATTGGACCACTTGGACTGTTTGATTGACTTGTAGGATAATTTGCTTGAGTTATAACCTTTAAATTGTAAAATTGTTTCTATTAAACCATGTGCGTCGTCAAATATTGCATAATGTACTTATTATGGAATTTTAATTATAGAAATATACCCATCTGATGTGCACTTTAAAACTTGTATTTATTGGATCAAAGTATAAGAGACGTTTTGCAACCATATCTGAGAAAAAGTGTTAATTAATCAAATTGGATCATAATGGTTTTAGTTATGGCTATTGCATTTCCAAAATTATGCCTAATAGACCATTCTTAATACTGTCTCTTGAATATGCATATCTACACCAGAACGAGGCTAGGAGCACGTCCCATCTTACAGCTTCTATAGAGATAACATGGCTATCTTGGATCACAATTGAGATATAAGTCTGGTTACATCTATCAATTTCGAATTTGTTGACAGTTCAATTAATGTAAAGGTCAGAAAACAATATTTAATTATTGGTTTAAGTAGCTCATGATTTGAAAATTAAGTCATTACATTATTCAGCACGTGTATTGCTTTACCTATAAAACCGTGTTTTATGATCTGATAACTTGATGTACTTACAAATTCTCAGTCATTGAAGGGGTCTTATGAGCATTTGCAGGCCCTGCTGTAAATCAATTCATTCACATCTGACCTGTGTAAACATTCCTGTAGATTAAGGCTAATTAACACCTCGTTTTGGAAGTGATTTAGAGGGATACAAATCGTCTGTATAGTGTCTAGTTACATTAATATTAGTGTATTACCATGTATGGACGCTCTACCATTAGTCCTTGCTATAGCATGTTATTAATTTTTATAACTTGACTATTACTATGAAGCAGTCCGTTTTGGGATATAATATTTTACACAGTAAACTTCCAAGTAACTAGCACACATGTCTATATGTTCAAAGGGGGCACTGTATTAACCTCTCTGTTCTTTTGTTCCTTACTCTTTCTCTTATCTAAAGTTTCTTTCTCTATATACTTGCGCTTTTATGGTTGAATATGACACACATCTAGCCGTTCAGTGAAATCTGAGACCAATTTCAAATCAAATAGATTTTTTAGCTTGACTATTTGAAGAATAAGGAGGGCAATTGTACTCGTCCGGGGGTCACACTTTAGTTTAAGTTTTGCAAGGCTTTATCTCGATAGTCATTGCATGGAAACGAGACTTCCCAGTTGTCAACCTATTGCAATGCTAGTGACGCAGTTGGATAACTCTTTCTTGAATAGAATAACTTGGAAGTTAATATCTCGGCAGCCACTGCATGCATTGTATTGAAACTTCATACAAGGTTTTGCAGTTTTAAGACCTACTCGTGAGATGACTCTTGTTTACATGGATTAGTCGTAGATCTCAATTTTATGACAATTTATTCGAATAGTCGAGGAAGCCGTCTTGCTCTTGTTTTCTATCAAATCTCTCAGCATACACTTGAAATTAAATCGCTCATCATACACTTTGACAGGAGCCTTGGTGCTGAGATGCCCATTGCAGATGTTGATAATATTTTAACCTCATCTGAGAAAGAAACTCCTTAGGCTACCCCTAAAAAGTTCTGGTCTTGCACTGATAGCCTTAGGAATGGACATAATAACATGTACCATAGAGGAAATGGTATCCTGATGACTGATCCCACTAACATGTGTAAGCTTTAAGGTTCTAGACCATCTCCTTGTTAGTGATATAATGAAGCACGGACAAACGATATACTTGTTGACTCACAGCATGGTTTCAGAAGCAAATATTCTTGTGTAACCCAGTTAGTTCAATTCATTCATGACAAAGCATTTAATCTGGACAGAGGTTACAATAAGAAGCACAAATAGACCGACGTTATTGAGAACCAAAGTACCCCACAAGCGTCTACTATACAAACTAGACCACTACAGTGCATGAGAGACAACCAACTGTTGGATTGCCTCATGGTTATCACACTGGACACAAGAAGTAGTACTTGACGGAATGCACTCCGACCAAGCTCGACTAATATCCAGGGTTCACCAAGGCTCCTGCCTACGTCCAAGTCTCTTCTTATTGTTCATTAACGACCAACCGAAAGGTATATCATCAAATTTAAGGCTTTTTGCAGATGACTCTCTACAAAAAATATATTCTCTTCAGGACTACCTTGAACCAGACTAACTTACAGAAATTTGGTACATGGTAGAAACAGTGGCTAATGAATTTCAATGTATCCAAATGTTATTCAGTGAGAACATCAACCGGAAAAAGCAAATTAATTACCACTACACTTTACATGAACAGACGCTTGGCAAGGTGAAAGCAACAAAGCATGTGGAGGTTACAATTACTGAAACTTAGACTGGACGCCACACATTACATACCAACTTTAATTTGATCCCAAATCAAGTATGCGTCCCCACTCCCACTATCGCGGGTGTGGAGAAAGGGGGGGGGGCAACAAACATGAAATTGAAGAGGTGCCGACAATGGACTTGCAGGAGATGGCATATGGCATAACACGTCATATTAAGGACATGCTTGACGATTTGCGACGATCAACGCTTTAGTAGAGATGTACCAATACAAGATCGACACTTTTTTTACAAAATGCATTTTAAACCGAGACCGACACCTAATGACTAAAACGCATCTAGATACTCTCGAAGAATATCTCGCCTACAACATGATCAACTGAATTACATACCTATATTGAATACGGTTATGTAGCAACAGTTCTAGAAAATATTATGTAATGGTTATCCGGAGCAGTCGGCGTCAATCGCAAAACTTTTAACCGGCAAAATCGCATTTTGTCAAAGTATCCATCGGATTGTTCGATACACTTCATACATTTTCTCACCATTTATCATGCACATCTCTATATCACTCTTCCTTCCTTGAACTGCACAATGATGCACTGAGTTTGAAACTGAAGTTCATGTAGATTTAGCCGGTTAAAAATTGCAGCCATTACATTCATATTTTCTAGAGCTGTTGCTATGTGATGGTATTCAATATCGATTTAAAATTTGGTAATTGCATAGAGGATATATTACTTTTTGTTTTTGGTAATATAATTTTGTTCAAGTACTATATTAAATATTAAAAATATTAAGAAAGTCCACATATATTTTAACACAACTTGTATAATTATACAGTTTCTGACAGCATATATGCTACCACCCTCTCCTGTTGATCAGAATCCATTGGTGACCAAATGGAAGAGGGAGAAAAAGAAAGCTATGAAATCAGTTGTCCCAAGGTATCATTTTTTTTATCTGAACAGAAAAAAAACATAAATGATTCTTTTTCTTCCATACCAAGCACATTGGTAGTTAGTTTACATGTAATTTATATCTTATTTTACCACGATTGCAATTAGTTGATGTTGTATCCAGATGGTAGCATAAGAACTTTATAGAGAAATAATTATATATCTTGCCCCAGGAAAGATGCAGATATCATTTAATATCTGATATGCAAGAAATGCAAATACAGACTGTTGCATAATAATTAATCTCGCATTTAATTCCTTGATAAAATAATCCAAAACTTATAATAAAGAAAAAAAATGTTCATACATGTTTTGGACCTATATAGTTTTGTTGTTTACATTTAATACTAAAACTTTCATTGATATAAAAACACTCATTGCTGTTGCTGCCAAAGCATTTTGTTTAAGTGCTAAATTTCAAAATAGTCAATATTTTCATTTAAAAGTTACATTACCAAATTACATTATGTTGTATGATTTTTAGAATGAGTGGATACAGACCATTTACCAATGAAGTTAACATCAGGGAGGTTTTGACTTCTAGAAATAATCTACTACAATGAGTATTCCTGACAAATTGGATCATGTTTAATCTGAAATAATGTATAAGAAATTAACTCCTCGGTTACATTTTGTGTCGAATAATAAAGCTTTAGGTCAGTATTAAATATTAAGTGTATTTACTGCAAAGTGATTGTTCAAAAAAGTTCATTTCAGAGAAAACATTTGTTACTGACATATTTCTTTATAAAAATGTCCTTAATTATAACAGACTCAAATGAATTCATTCTGATTTATGACAAACGCTAGTTCTGGAAATTTTGATATCTTCTTATGAAAAGTTTTTTTCACCATCGTTGTTTCACTGTTTCAACTTTTCACCATCGTTGGTTCGTAATTTCGACTTTTCACCACCGTAGTTTAGTTGTTTCGACATTTAATAAATACATGTAGGACTATTTCAGACATTTCACTGGCTTATCGAGAGAAGTTACCCCCCTTGATATCGACCTTTTTTTATCACTTACCTGGCCAAACCGCGATATTTGGTTTACATAGAAACATAGAAACATATAGGAGAAATTTAATTTTATCGTTATAACTGTTTCATCATAAATTGCCAACCTATTACAACGTCTTGTCATTTAGTTAAAAATATAACCTTTATTATGATAAAATAAAAATTAAAAGAAGTTTTTTGATTTTATAACAGCATATATGCTCCTTATATGTTCTATATAAAAATACTCAAATCACGTTTTCGGTCATTTTTATAAACCTTATTATAAACTTTAGTTGTAATTTTTTGCCAACCTATTACAATGTACACGTTTATTGCAAATAAAATTCTCTTTTAGTGGAAATAGAAAGAAAATTGATTAAAGAATATGTATAATTGGAATACTCAATTTATCTACATCATTTGATTCTTTAATATCAAAACCAGTGATTAGATAACAATAATACAATAACCACTCTTTTCTGCAATCCTGGAAGGCTAACAAGTACTCGAGCACACCAATCTCTGCAAGTAACTGATTAATTTTCATGAATCAGCGGTGAGACGAATGACAACGATGCGTTATATATTATATCAATCATTACAAAGATTCTGGCTGGGCGGGGATACGAACTTACGACCCTTAGATTGATAGTCAGACGCACTAGCGATTGAGCTAACCGGGCACGACAGGGAAGTTTATGAAGCAAATTGATTTGTAATGCACCCTGTCTAAAATGCACGGTTAAACCGACCCTAGCACCGTATGTCCGAGCGGGGAGCGCATTGGATAAGGCAAAAATGGTACAATTTCCTTAAACACTTCCTCTTCATTACTTTTATATTCTCCAAGCTCTTCCACCACCACGTCTGAGTATTCCTCGCTACAAAAATCTGTCGTATTCAAGTCTAACATCAACATCTTCTTTAACGGACTATCTTTTGGTAAAGTGCCTCTCCTCGACACATGCATGCTAACTTTTTGCTCATTAACACGTATAGCTCTGCCTTGTTCTTTGCACAGTTCTGGTATTATTTTGTAATTGATGACTGAAACATTTTTAGCACATAGTCTACGGAATTTAAGTTCTACATTTGCATGACAGTCAAGTTGATGACATATTATCTCCTTAAAGCCGTCTGTTAATTTGTAGCAGAGGTAACATGAATACTTTGTGAATCTAAAATAGAAAGAGAATACTATTTGACAAAGGGATACATTTGAAACAGAACACTTAAAAAAAACACTGTTTTATTGAGTCTGATTATGATGGGTAACGGAATACGCAACATCTTGGTAAAATAAGCATGATATTAGCGAACCCTAGCCAGTCGCAAATCCTGCTTGCGATCAGTTTTTTTTTTCTTTTTTCAGTCACTATTCCATCAAATGCACTCAACAAAAGGGTCAATCATATTATCTGTATTATTTTTTTGTATTTCAAGTATATCTTAAAGAAGGTTTTGAGTAAGGAGCAGTATTAAACATCATATAGAAACTGAAGTTATTCTTCCAAATATCACAACATATGTTTGACCCATTACTTTTTTCACATCTACAAAGTTTCAATCAGTTAAACATACTGGGTGTAAAGTGCAATAGTTTACTGCTGATTTGGCGGACAAAAACGCGAGCGGGAAGTTCGCAACTTCTTAAAAGGTTTTATGTCCATTTAATTGTGATTACACAACTGTTCTGCACATTGTTTAAGTAAGTTAAATGCTTTTTATCGCTACTGTTGACAAGAAAACATATTTACCATTGAAGCAATTCCCAGTACAGTAAAATCTGTTACAGACCAATACCCAGTACACATAATGCAATCCCCAGTACACCGCCGATTGTCGCTTTAGTTCTATTTCTCGGTTATTTCATTAGCTACAACCCTGAAATTTAGCATTATTGTTCTTTTTGTCTAACTTACTAAATTGTTCGATTCAGAATTTTCACAACATAGCAAAATTAAGGCGATATTGAGTAAAAGTTGCACATGACAAACGGTGATAAAATGATAAGGTTGACAGAGAATCGCAAGTTTCATCATTCCAGTATAGTTTTGAGTGATTTCCCGTGTTGTAAAGCATTTATAAATCAGTAACTTAATAATCACAATGAAAGTTTATATTGTATTTACAAAAAAACACTAGATAATTAGGTTTGAACTTGCCTTGTTGACAAAATTCATGATGATTTTTAGAGAAAAATCTTATCACTTTAGTGCAATATCCGGTGTACGTTGTACCACCGTAATACTGTCCATAACATCTCGGGAGACGTAAAATAAATTGTTCCACAATATAAAATACCATCGTCGAATACCAACTGGTAATCCATCCCGATCACCGACAGTTGACAGGGGGTGGGGGAAGGGTATAGGCGACGATGTAAACGTACTTTTAAATACACTTAAGTTTAAGCCCCAGCTTTGGAAAATAACAACTAACTGGCTTAATGGACACGTAACAATCTAATCACCGATACTGATCCATTCAAAGTGCACAAAATAAAATTGTATACAAATATATACCGACTTTCGAGTCATTTCAAGTGTTTTGTCCGGATTAACTTCGAAACAATTTCAATCCCATTATCTGCATTCTATTTATTTACGTTTTAATGTTACACAACTGTACAACACCTCCGTCCGGTGGTGAAGAGGAATTATGCCATATTTAGTTTTATGTCAACCATAAACAACGACGTTTGTGAACTAATTCACTTTTAAAGGGGCATACGATTTCCACCCGACATCATGTTTATGAATGAATGGGGTTTTACGGCGTACTAACGCATTGTATGTTATTTGACTCCAACAGGAAGGAAGATTCCAGGTTCACTCTACATGTACAAAAAAAATAAAAAAAATAATATACAGATTTTAAAAATTACATCAACAAATGAATATGCAGAATGAACATGGAACCTTGTTATCTGCAGAACTTTAGAGTTTCAGCAAATTCTATCGTATAATTCAAATTGCCGCTTCTTACGACATGCAAGAGCCACAGTGATCCTATTGTTGCCATCATTCATATCGCTTCCTGGAACAACACAGGGGTTGATAATTTAACCACAATAGTGAGCATGACAAAATATGATAAAATGAACCAGACACCCATTTCGAGGATTCCTACCCGTCTGCAGGGATCGACAGTAATTCTATTCATACCCGGAACCACACGGATTACGTTTTAAAAAAATAAATCACCATATGATTTAAAATGCGTACAACATAATTTATGAATTCACTAAATTTAATTTCTGGAAATTATTCATTCTATAATACATGTAGTATTTTTTTATGAATGGGGTTACATATGGCATATCCAGTTTTATTGGTGGAGGAAGACCTCAGAATAAATTTAAGCAGAACCACCTCCCAGTAGAAACCGGCATGTTTTCTCACAATAAGTTTTTGAAACGAGCGATACTTGAACCTACGACCTCAGTGGTAAAATGTAAGTGATCTTGAGACGGAGCCCCAGATCACTCGACCTCGGTGTACATTTTAAATCAGTTAAACGGTCTTTTCAGTGATTAATAAAAAATATTAGAAAACTATTATTTTGGTTATTCCAATGTGAATTATTGATGTACACTTTAAATAGCCCCTAATGCAATATGTCAGGATTAGCACCGGCCACTAATTTTTAAAACTTTTATTGTTAAACAGAAAAGTGTTCAATATTCTACAGGTCCATGGACCTTAACGGTCACCAGATTATCATTAATGACATAAAGCTATATGAATCTATTTTACAACTTTTGTCAATAAAAGATAGCATTAACCGTCATGTCAGTAACAACAAATCACACTAAAAAAACATTCAAATGAGTCCTATTCGGTCATCAGAAATGACGTTTTGTTTTGTCATTTTCTCTTATATAGATTCAGTAAAGTAGGCCCCACCTCAGGGCCAAACCCTGAGACACAGGGACATACAATTCACAATGTTTGTAAAGGACCCATATACGTCCATAATCATGTTCACTATTTGGCCCCGCCCCCAAGGGGTTGGGGTGCGTGGGGCATGCAATTAACAGCTTTAATTCACCCATAGGTAATCAAGTCGAAAATGTCAATTGTTTACGGAAGTACGACGGACGACGTTTGATGACAAAAGGCGATCGCAAAAGGTCCCTTGAGACAAAGTCTCAGGTGACCTAATACACATGCAAATATATAAACACTAACGAAATTGGAATTTGTGATAAATTGCTTTTAAATATTTGAATATAGTCTCTTATAATTCTTAATGTAAAATATGTTTTATCATATGTTTTATATTATAATTGCGTATTTACAATGACGAGACTTAAATAAAGTATCAAAGCTAAACCTTCTATCGAACGTTTAAACTTTAATTCTGCAAGATGTCAGAGTGTCCCTTTTAAACGTTACACATGATATCATAACGTAGCGCCACCGAACTAAAGTGCGCCAATTTCAATAACCAATCTTTAGTGTCAATAAGATTAGCATAAATTGTGTTAACAAACAACTTTTCGGAAAACATGATCGACGGTGTTGTTTTTGTTGTTGTTGTAATGTTTCACGCAAATGTTAATATAATAGTCTCAAAATAGATTAAATCTAAATCTGGCAAAATTATGTCCGTCTTTCTAGCTTTGTCAGCCGAAGTCCTCCGAAGTCGATTTCCCGCCTATCGGGCGTTTGAAGCAAGATAGTTTATTTTAGTGGGAATTATAACTAAAATTGGTTAATGATTATTTATTGGGAAAATAAATGTTAATTCAGTGATTAAACAGGAGATCTAATTAGTAGTATTTTTTTGTAAAATGCGCGTCATGTTTCTGTATATAATGTTGGTGTTTGGAGGTAGACTCGCAGGTGCGGTGCTTAATTATACAACGCACGCCAGCAATTATGTAACACTTGTATCAATGTACGAGATGAGGGGGGTCAGCACGATCAACATGTTGCCGGTAAGCGATCCTACGGAAGCATTGATAATCAATTCCAGTATGCATTTATTTGGAATAAACGATTTTGATGAAGTGACTGGGTCCATTGAGCTGGTCGCAACAATAGATTTAAATTGGCAAGATGATATAGTTATGGCTGTGTTTGGCAAAAACAACTCGGAAGTGTTTGAGCTGTCTCCATATGATCCCCAATTATGGTCAATACCGGTGCCATACGATAAAATTTGGACTCCAAAAATTGTACTTTCAAACTCAATCAGTTCGTCAAAAGCGATTGGAAATTTAGGAGATGTATGTAGATATAACCTGACTAATGGCAACGTGAAATGGAGTGTGAGGGCTTTTCTCCAGAGCGCATGCTCGCCGGATGTGACGTATTATCCGTTTGACCGTCAAACATGTTCTCTTACACTGGTACCTTGGGGAATTGAATACAATGAACTGCGTTTTGCTATCAGTCAAAGGAAATGGGACCTTAGTGACTTTGAGACAAATGGCGAGTGGAATATAATTGACACGTCGTCAGAGACTGTGATTGTCCAAGGACATTCCACGTTGAATCTAACCATTACCATTGAAAGGAAGCCGCTGTATTTTGCATTCAACATAATCTTCCCGGTTATAGTTTTGTGTGCTTTAAATGGCATGGTGTTTTTGCTTCCTGTTGAGTCTGGCGAAAGAGTCGGGTTTTCTGTTACATGCTTCCTGTCTTTTGTTGTTCTCTTAAATATGATAATGGACATTCTTCCACGTACATCATCACCGGTGTCATACCTGTGTTACTACGTAGTTGTCATGATGGTTTTTAGCGGCGCAATCACGGTGTTTGTTGTCTTACAGTTAAAAATATACCACAAACCGGAAGCTGAAAAGGTTCCCAGTATTTTTCAAGGTTTCGTGAAATTATTCAAATGCCTATATTGCAAGAACTGTGAACGAACTGGTAAATCAACGAGTAAAGTAACAGTTATCAAAATTTGTCAAAATGAGATGGATAACAATAAAACTGATACTAGCCGGGAGAATGAAGAATTGACTGCTTCTATCGGCGCAGACGCTGGTAATGCAATGGAAATCACGTGGCAGGAGGTTGGACGATTTTTGGACATGTTTTTATTTTTGGCTTTTCTAATTGTGCTGTTTTTTTACAGCTTAACATTTTTACTCCCACTTGCTTTAAGAATTTAATTAGATTCTCCTTATATTCTTTGTATTAAACTGTATACACGAAACCTTGTATTGAAATGTATACACGGAACTTTGTATTGAAATATATACACGAAACTTTGTAATGAAACGTATACACGGATTGTTGTATTGAAATGTACACACAAAACTTTGTATTGAACTGTTTACACGAAACTTTGTATTGAACTGTATACACCAAACATTGTATTGAAATGTATACACCAAACCTTGTATTGAAATGTATACACGGAACTTTGTATTGAAATATATACACGAAACTTTGTATTGAAATGTATACACGGATTGTTGTATTGAAATGTACACACAAAACTTTGTGTTGAACTGTTTACACGAAACTTTGTATTGAACTTTATACACCAAACGTTGTATTGAAATGTATACACGAAACTTTGTATTGAAATACATACACGAAACTTTGTATTGAAATGTTTGTACGAAATTTTGTATTGAAATACATGTATATACAAAATGTTGTGTTGAAATGTATGTACAAAACTTTGTACTGAAATGTATGTATATACAAAATATTGTTTTGAAGTGTATGTACGAAACTTTGAATTGAAATGTATGTATATACAAAAGATTGTGTTGTAGTGTATGTACGAAACTTTGTATTGAAATGCATGTATATACAAAAGATTGTGTTGAAGTGCATGCACGAAACTTTGTATTGAAATGCATGTATATACAAAAGATTGTGTTGAAGCGTATGTACGAAACTTTGTATTGAAATGCATGTATATACAAAATATTGTGTTGAAGTGTATGCACGAAACTTTGTATAAAAATGTATGTATATACAAAAGATTATATTGAAATGTATGTTTATTCAAGAGATTGTGTTGAAATGTATGTATATTCAAGAGATTATGGTGAAATGTATGTTTATTCAAGAGATTGTGTTGAAATGTATGTATATTCAAGAGATTGTATAGAAATGTATGTATATTCAAGAGATTGTATTGAAATGTATGTATATTCAAGAGATTGTATTGAAATGTATGTATATTCAAGAGATTATGTTGAAATGTATGTACGAAACTACATACGAATTTCGTTGATGTTGTTGATGGTGTTTGGCGTCGCTTTCAACAATTTTCTGTTCTATCGGAATGCTAACTTCCTGAGACAGTAGTCTGAGGGTTGGCACACAGGAGTAGTACGAACTATTTTATATATGTACCTGTATTATATGTGTGTAACTTTTATATGTGTCACCATAATTTGAATTTCAGTTGAATAAAAAAATATAAATATGCTCGTAGTCTTTTTTAGCTTTATCGTTCCAATTAGTTTAAATGGCAGACATATAGGGTCATCCTTTGAAACATTTGTTTGCTGGGCTTCGACTCCGTTTTTGTCATGTAGGTAGGTAGGTAGTCATTGTTTTGACCTGATTTTGATATTTTTTTGTAATGTCGTTTTAAACAAAAATGGACGGTAATCATAAAAACAACGCTTGAAAATCAATAAATAGTTTGGGCAGCTGCACTTTTGATGAGTAGGAAGAAAGACGTCAAACATGTTTAAGAATGGCCCAGTATAGAAGTTCGCTCGCTTCAATATAACAAACAAACGTTTACATGGATATAAATGTCATTTCAAGATTAGAGAATGAAGTGGTAACATGTTGTATTTTGTTAAAAACACAGCGTAAGCAGCATGGAGTTCGGTTTATATTTTTGGGCTTAAATAAAAAGAAAACACATCAATAACATAATGAAGTAATATTTATTTAGTCATGTCCGTCTAGAAACAAGCCGAATGCACTTAGACTTGAAACCTTCAGAACATATCGGTGAACACCTACAGTCTGCACTGTTTGCGATATGCACATCATACTGACTAAACTTTAAAAACTTCAAAAATGACATTTTATAACGATTACATTATTACACTAGTACATTTATAAACACAAACTATCAACGTTAAAAAGTATTAACATAAAACAGCACGTGCTACTGTGTTTCGTTGAATGACGGGGTAGATATATACTCCACAAAATAAGTTATGGACCATTTAAATTAATATATTTATTTAAAAATATCTATTACATTAAAATGGCATATATAGATCTTACAAACAAGTTTGGGGCTGCTCTAATACTTGATTTTAAAAGAATGCTACAACAAGAATTGGCAAAATATTAAAACAAATATATAGTTTTAGTTTATAGTATTAGAAATAAACGCATATCAAAAATAGTTCTAACAGTTTTTGCCCAAAAATTTATACATATTTTTCAAATTTTGTATTTTTGTTTAACAGTTCTTATTTATTTATTTTTTGGAGTATATATTATTCTCATAAATTGAGGATGTGTTTTTTTTTTGTTGTGTTTTTTTATATATATATAAAAATACAATTAACCGACAACTGGATTTACTGCGGGGCCGGCCTGACCTGATTGTAATTTAGCCAGTTCCGTTTTAATGTCGGCAAGAAGCTGTAGATCGGACGCCGGATCAACTGTCTGTGCGTACCTATAAATAGGTATACCGTCTGGACCAACCAAAAACTTCTCGTAGTTCCAGCGGATGTCCTCGGTGTAGATCGGACTGTACAGGATTGGCGTGTACACCTTTCGGTACACATTTGGGCACAGAGACTGCAAATATATCAAATTAAAATTGATAAGAAGTTAGCTATGATAATAGCTAGTTACTGAATACTGAATGGAACGGATGTATACGTCTATTGAGAAAACAAATAAAATTACTCAATTACAAATAAAAAAATACATAAGTAAAAGGTAATTTTATAACTATCAACCATATTACATAAAGTTAATTAGTTATTGCAACTTATTTAATATGAAGTGTCACAGGATGCAGTTTTAATACAACTGTTTTGGCAAAATCCAGTGTAAAAAGGTAAATGATCTATCACAATAAAATATTCTATAGAAAAGTATGGTAACTTAAATGAAATGAATGGCAAAACTCAAAGAAGTATTCAATTAATGCAACATTTGACATACATAATAGTGTGTAACAACCTCGGATTGTCCATAAAGCCCGAATGCTTATTTTCAATGAGGTCATTGATTCAACGAATCCTGAAAGTGGTATTGACATTTTTTTTCTCTTAAATACATACAAAGTACAAATAAAGATCAGAATCAATAAAAAGACTGTAATGCTTTACTGAAATGAAAGAAATACGTCCCGTATGAGGCTACCTTTAGATATGTAAACATCCTGTGTTCCCTTGCGCCGTTAACATCAACCTTTTGTGTGAGCGGAAAGTTCGGAACAAACCCGTTACCAGGCCGGATGTACTTCAAACCGTCCATCAGTTCACGACCATTCCATGATGGTTCTTGCTGGAATGTAAAAACACGAACGTCAAAATCACAGGAACCAAAGCTATATAGACTGTAGAGGTTGTTTGTATTACTATACCGTAAGTGCCTCTATATATCCTATGGCAGACATGATCAAACACTGATTTAAACATATATCGAACATAAAATTTCAGTTTAAAGGGTCAAAATAAAACGTCTACCAAGCTGGTCACATATCTAACGCCGTCCCAGGGATTCCCTGTTTCCTGGATCTCTTAAAGTAATGGCCATTGTTCCCCAAACTTATTTCCTCAAGATCTCTTAAATTAGGACTTTGATCCCTGGATCCCTACAAGTAATGACCAATGTTCCCCCAAATCTCTAAATACAATTGACCGTGTTTCCTAGATGTCCAAAATCCCTTTGGAGCGCCTCATATCTGTCAGAGTGGATGCTCAGTTGCAACCATCAAACAAGACACATTTTATAAAGTCCGTGCTTGGTAGCATTTGCCTCTCATGTGGAGTGGCAATCCGCTTATGTGGAGTGGCAATCCGTTCATGTGGAGTGGCAATCCGCTCATGTGGAGTGGCAATCCGTTCATGTGGAGTGGCAATCCGCTCATGTGGAGTGGCAATCCGTTCATGTGGAGTGGCAATCCGTTCATGTGGAGTGGCAATCCGCTCATGTGGAGTGGCAATCCGTTCATGTGGAGTGGCAATCCGCTCATGTGGAGTGGCAATCCGCTCATGTGGAGTGGCAATCCGCTCATGTGGAGTGGCAATCCGCTCATGTGGAGTGGCAATCCGCTCATGTGGAGTGGCAATCCGTTCATGTGGAGTGGCAATACTGTTTAACGTCATGTTTTAATAAATACTCGGGTGTTAGATATAACAAGTGTTGTTTTTAGCACAACTCATTTTGACATATTCACACAAACAACATCTCTTATAAACACCATCTTCTCATTACAATCCAGATCGAACAGAATCACCAGCTTTGTTGATAATCAGCCTATTGTGTCAAATAATCCCAGTGTTCCAGTCTCCTTGTAGTGGATAGTACCTGGATACCATCACTGGCTTGTCCGCCAAACACTGGTCTGTTTAAAGACGTAATGGAGCCATAGTGAGTTTTTTTTATACTTAACACAAACATACAAGCCCAACAGATTATTTAAGACCGAGGCCCAACGTGGCGAGACCAAAATGGTCACCAAACCTTACAAAATCCACTAATGTCTATATTTATACAGTAATTAATGATGTTTTCATTGGCTCAATATTACTTATGCTTATATTTCATGATTTAAATGGTGTTGTTACGAAACTTTATTTTAAAAGAGAAACAGATATAAGCAACAGGTTTAAAAAGATGTATAAATAGCAAATATTTAATTGAATAATATTTTCTGTTGGGCGCATTACGGGTTGGCGAGATATGTCTTGATAACTGGCCCAGCTCAAAAGAGCGACCTGGCTCCTGTTTCACCAACGTATTTAAGTCTATATTTTAATACTTAAAAACTTAAATCAAAGAAAAGCACCGAAATGATCAAGATTTTAGACCGGTTCCAGGAGAATTGCATTTGGGTTCATTGACATTCATAAAAAAATATACTTAGTTAAGTTTTTTGGTTAGGTTGCATAAGCGACCGAACCCTATATAAGGGCCAGTTAAGAAACTGACTCTGGGCGCTGCCATATTGAAACGTCACGTTCACGTGTTAAAAGACGGCATTGCCACATGGAGGTCGCCATTGTTTTTCTAAACAGCGCATCATGGGAATGTACAAACCGCTATTGATATTAAAACCTAGTCATGTTCCGACCACTTTCGGACTAAAAGGAAATTGCAAATGCGGTGTGTGTGTGTGTGTGTGTGTGTGTGTGTGTGTGTGTGTGTGTGTGTGTGTGTGTGATCATTGATTGTAACGTTTTAATGCACTAATTAAGATCACTATGAATTGTTCTTTGCTTATATAAACAGGAAAAAAATGATAATGCCTTAAATAAGGAATTTTAGAAAATTCCTTGCTTAAATGAAATCTTGACACTTATCATTTTTGACAATTTATCGCCGTTTCTGACAGATTCCTACCGAGTTAATGTAAATAATTTTCAAATAAAGATGTATTTACTCAATAGTTATATACAACAGAAATAAGATAGTTTACCGGTGTGACATATTTTCAGCACGTCGTCAGAATCAGTTATATCGCCGAATGCACAAGTTTTGGAAAAACAGTAATTTTTAACTGTTGTTTTTAAAAATAAAATATCCACAAATTATTTTAAGATATGGATACGAATTATCTTAAAATGTATTATTATCACAGTAGTAAATTGTATAGAACATAGCAGTAAGTACATAAGACAATTATATAAGGTAAGTTGTTTTTTTAAATATGCAAATGGTAATACATAATGATTGAGAGTTGTACATTTAAACATCAAAGTTACTATCAGGCACACCTGCAGCCGGGAATTCGCTGTGTCAGCCAGAACCTTGTCGGAATTTGGTATCACCCGTGTATTTAGTACCCTGTACAAGGAACCAAACTTACACATTCATTCACTTTAATTGCCACAACGTTCATTAGACCAAACCATTGGATACTTTTTAAAGGCAGTGATCATGGAAATAGGAAAGTGACCCTGCACTAACCATTGTGTGGGGAAACAATTAATCATAAATTGTTACTGCTCGTTAAAAAATCGTCGTCTGAGTGCGAAGGTGAACAAGCGTCCGCCATAATCACCATCAGGGCAACGAGCCATGAACCGGACCCAAAAGAGATGCGCCATTTTCTCAACCTTGCCTCAGCATAAGATGACATGCATCATATATCTATGTCAACTGATGTTTGGTGCGAACTGCAGTTCATATCGGTAAAGACATTTTGACTAATTACCGTACGATACCAACACTAAAGATAGTGAATTAGGTTGTTTAACTAATTAACATTGTCTGATAGGGTGGTTTTCGTAAACACACTGCTAATTGGTAAGTTAGTTATTTCAAGTTCCTCCTTTTCCTTAGTTATCCGAAACGAGTATTTTAATGGCAATTGGTAATATATCTTTATGGTAAAATAAACGGCAAGTAAAACACGCTTATAGTCAAAATAGCCACAAAATAAAATACATTAACCAGCATTTCATAAACGTTTCTTGACCGCGGCGTGGTGTAGAAGTAGAGCGTCCGCCTCGCATGCGAAAGGTCGTGGGTTCGATCCCCGGCCGGGTCATATTATAGACTTTAAAAATGGTACTAGAAGCTTCCTCGCTTGGCGCTCAGCATTTAGAAAAGAGTTCTCGGTCTGGTCAGCCCGTTGTCAGTATAATGTAACTGGGTGGGGTATCATACCATGTGTCTGCGGCATGATACTCCAATGTGACAGCGCTCAGAATACTACCTCAAGTAGACACCGTCGCGATATGACTGAAAACTTGTTGAAAGCGACGCTTAACACCATACAACAACATGAACATTACACATATTTATGTTCGTTGATACGTACTAGTATTTTATTGTATGTGTTTAATGTCATTTTCAACATATGACATGATATATTTTATGGTACATACATTTTTATTGAACTTGATAAGGAAGACCTCAGAATGAATTCGAGTAGAACAACTGTTATTCCCTAAATAACTATCACACTTTCACACGGTATAATAATGCCGTTAAGTGCAATTAAGTGACTTTATTATAAGGAGATTTTGGATTCAGCTAGTCACACTCGAACACACGACCTCAATGGTGAGATATCAGTGGTTATTAGACGAAAGAACCTTAGACGACTCGGCCGCGGAGGACCCCGTTTTTGTCTTGAAAATTGTTTCAACGATAAAATATATAGAAATATATTCATTACATTATAAACAATGAATTAGGACTTGAAGAAAAATACATGAATCATAATGCACATTTCTATAGAAAGAAAAACAATAAAACTACATCATAATTTATAATATACTTTAAGCACTGATTTTTAATAGTAATTTTAAAAGGTTTTAATAAATATTCATTCGCCGTCCTAATTTGATTGATATTATTTTAGCGTTTGATTTATTTTATGCAACATTTTTTTTACCCTTCCGAAGCATCGGTTGAATAGTTCGATCTCTTCCATTTCAACGTTGAAGTAATAGTCCGCTGACTAGGGGGCGTTTGTTTTCGTTTTTTTAAAAAATGACATAAAACAATATCAACAATATATTTTATTGTTTGTTTTGTTTCCACTTGCATATATAAATACATAAGAAAAGGGGTCCCTGTCGCGAATTACCATTTTGGTGGTGATCAACGCTGCAAAACTGATCGCGACGACATAAGCAGGGCTATTACTTTGGTATAAAGCACGGCCAAAAATCATCGAAATAAACGTTTTGCAACTAATTCCATTAAAATGGTCGTAGAAAGATCGAACGGTGTTTTTATTTAATCTAATTGGGTGATATAACGTTTATGGATACTTGTGTACTTACAAAATAGAACTGGTTGCACGGGACGCCCAGGACCTGGAGACCGGCAGCACCATGTTGGGTTTGGAGTGCATTCAACCCATGGTACTGCGTGACGTACCCTCAGTACGTCGCCACGTTCACAACTAGTGTCAGTTTACCCCTGAAATTCACACATAAAGTTTAGTTTTGTTTGTTTGAAAATTTAGCATAATTTTTATGCCATCGATGACTATCATATGACCAGTTAACCTAACCACTCTTTCCTGGGAACCTGGAAGGTTAACCATTACTCGAGTATACCCATCTTCACAAGTAACTGATAACTTTCTCACTTGAATCAGCAGTAAGAGACGAATGGCAATGAGACGTACTGTCGTATATCAATCACATCGGAGACTGTGGCCGGGCGGGGATTCGAATTCACGACCCCTGAATCGACAGTCATACGCGCTGATCAGACTGAGCTAATCGGACCCGACTAGAAAGTTTAGTAAATAAGACACAAAATACAACATTATATCTCGATACTGCTATACCTAATTTTGTCAAAATTGAACCATAAACAAAGTTTTTGAACTGTCTTTACGAATGGCCAATACATGTTAACCTTTTATTGAATGGCATTGTCCTAAATGTTAAAGGGTTAAATTCAAAGTTCACAAATCAGTACCGTGCGTGACCACCATTTGCATTCACTACCGAAAAAGTTGTATTCGGTGTAACTGGGACGGCATTCTCCTTGCACAAGCTGTGATGTACGGTTGGTCACGTGACGTCCGTTGTACACCTGGCGTGATCCAGTAGAGATGCTCGATATGGTTGAATCAACGGTAGTCAGGGCAGAATCATTATTCTGTCTCAGAAACTCAGCGTTGCTGTCTGGATTTACAGAAGAGGAGAATGTCATCCCCAGTACTAAATACAACGTCTTATTCGAAGTGTGAGATAGCAGTGACCGCAAATGATGGCCACACAGGGAACTGATTTGTGAACTTTGATATTCGCCCTTTAACAAAGTAATTCCACAAAAAGCTCACATTTCATTGTTCTTCTGTTGGCCATTTATTAAAAAGCTCTTAGACTAGATAAACTTTATTTTATGCATAATTTGGACAAAATAGGTATACAAGTATCAACATGGTGCGTTTTCATTGACCGTCAGTATATAGTTAATTGAATCTTAAATATTTATGCATGTGTTAACAGACGTAAGGGGTCATCAGTGGCCGAGTGGTCCAAGGCGCCGTATCAAGATCACCAACCTCTCACTGCTAAGGTCGTTTGTTCGAATCCCGCTCGGGTCAAACACTTAAAGTGAGAAAGTTTACCAGTTACTTGCGGAAGGACGGTGGTTCCACTAAGATTCATTTTGAGGTCTTGCTCCACCAACAAAACTGGATATGCCATATATAACATTAAATGTGCTGAAAAAATGTGATGTAAAACCCCATTTAACATTCCGGCTATACGTAAACTTTGAATATACAAGACTTAACTCACCTAAATTGGGACAAATCCAATGACTCATTGTTGTAAACGTTTGCAATCGTAAAATTAAAGATGTTCAGGTTGTCAGTAGGCTGGGTACACACACTTCTTGGGTTCGTATCCCCATCAACTTCACTGGCACGTGCTCCCCAGAGCACGGCTGTTAAGGAAAACAGCGCACTAAGCGCTGCGTCTCCCTTCATGTCCAAATATAAACTGCGGATACTGCAAATTACTGCGGGTATATAAAGGCTAAACATGGTGCGAAGGTCAACCCACACAATTGTGTGGTTTAACCACAGGGACATGTGATACATGTACATACATTGAACGACCCCGTTCAATGTATGCTTTTGACTGTAGTTGTGCTATAGCGAAATGCTTAACTCTAAAACCTGTAAAAAAATGAACTTCCAAACTTGAAATTATTTTTTAAGATATTAAGCTTTAGTTTTTATACTCAAAATGACCTCAAAATGGTTATACTTGCAAATTAGAAAGTTTCAATATTGATTTTATGTGACTTACCTCATTAGAAAAAAAAATTAAGATTGTCGCGTGCCCCTTTAATATCAGTTAGTGTTCCTTTAATATAAATATGACCGTGTTGGTGTTCGAACTTTCTGCATAATAAATGTTATTGTCAGTGAAACACAGCTATCGTCAAATATACACGAAAACAAAAGTTAAGTGACACAGAAAATTCTGTTACATATAAAATGGCTAGTACATCAAGACACTAGATTCTTGCAAGCAATACACAAATCCCATACCGAATTAAAGGTAGCAACCACAATTTTTGTCCGACAGAAAAATTAAAATTACCTGCATTATTTCCTTATTGTCCTTCATTCACATGAGAGTTTAATAAATTTTATTAATCTATTAATCTTTCCGGACAGACAGACGGACAGCGGGTAAAAATCTCCAGTGAAGATTAATACATGGTAAAGTGGCTATATACTTATTTATCATTCTTGATTTATATAGTTGGAACATATAAGTCAGTGCTGGTCACTGTTATATGAGTACGTGCATATATCACGCATCTTACATATATCAATATATTCATCGACTGAGGTATCATTGCATTTTGTCCATCATACCACCATAGTAGCATACCGCACCTAGTCTCACGGAAATTACGAATGAAATATTTAAAAAAAAAATGACCCCTCGACCCAGAAGTAAGACAGTGACCTATATGGCGTGGACCTAATTATTGACCTCTACGCATCTTCTCATACGTTTGATTTCATGAACTTCCCTTCAGTAGTTTCAACTGAGACACGAGTTTGATTCAGTTGACAATTTACCGACAAACCTGAGCAATGTTACTTTTGAGGCAAACGCCTCTCACTGCGCCTAACATTTATGTGGAGTTTCTTAAAAATCACTTCAGTGATTTCAAAGTTATGATGGAGACACGATTTGGACCCAATTGACCTTTGAGTTGGACTTTGCGGACCTCAGAAGTACGAACTTGAATTTTACTTAAGACACATTTCCACTGTGTTCTATACTTTTTACGAAATTATTTCAGTATTTCCAAGATATGGCCGAGACACCATTGTTTCGGACGGACGGACGAACTTAACACTGAATGACACTTCCGCGGTTAAGTAAGTTATTTTATATAGAAATACACGTATTATGTATCATAAGGCAAGAAAGGAACCCTTATCATTCTGTATATGCATATTAATAGTTCATTTCCTTTATATGAGTCTTCCGTGGCCGAGTGGATCACCGCTAAGGCAATCGTACATACTCGGCCTATTCCGTCATCCTTCGGTATCAGAAAATTGGCGAGGTGTTCAGAATGACCGCTATTGTTGTAGGTTAGACTCTCGAACATATTGCCGGTTATATATGGCAACCAGTTTTATTGTTGGAGAGGAACCTCAGAGTTCGCAAGTAACTAACAAACATTCTCACATCAAATATTTAGACGAGCTGGTCTCGAACCTACGACTTCTGAAGTTATAGGTAATTGATATGAGACATTGCCTCCGTCCATTTTCCCACGGATGATTCACAATGCATTTCGAATATTCACACGATAAAAACACACTTAAGAAACCGTTGTTTAGACGAAAATCTGCAAGGACGTAGGGAGCATCTAATGTATCGTCAAATAATTTACTTTTATTGAATGGGGTTTAACACATTTTCAACAGATTTCAGGTTATATATGGCATATCCAGTTAAACTGGTGGTGGAAGACCTCAGACTGAGTAGAACCACCGTCCTTCCGCAAGTAACTGGCAAACTTTCTCACATTAGTATGAGTTTTTGGAGCGAGCGGAACTCGAACCTACATCCTTAGCGGTCAAAGGTTAGTGATCACGAGACGGCGTCCTAAATTACTCAACCAAGTAAACTCTCACAATTATTATATCTGTCATTGTAAAAAGGTTGAAATTTGGATTTCCAAGCTCAATTCTAAGAATATTCTTAAGAATGGTTGGTGAATACGGCTTCTGGTTAGTCCGGGCATACATACGGAAGGACGGTGCGGTTAGAATATACAACCGAGAGTCCTTTTCTATTGAGGACATCAAAATATCGGAGTGAGTATTTATTATAAACATCACGTAAGTATATTGATTTTGATGGTTTGTTTGTGCATGTTAGCTAATGCCCACAAGCCCTTATGGAGTTTACCACAAAAACTCGGTCACTAACCTTATATCTCTGAGCTTGACATCTGACTATTAATCAACGTCCATTGCTTGGCCTCATAGGCATTTAGGTGATTTAATTGGTATATTTATATTTCAAGGTTTGACATAATTGTGCAGATAAGTATGTATTATACAATGAACAAGAGGATCACAATGGCACTAAATCGATCATCAAATACCAAGTGAGTTATAAAAATGTTTTGTTTTTTTACATAACGGACTATCATCATCCTGACAAAAAATATCCAATGCCTCCGATACATCAATATATAGGTGTAATCCCATCATTGGTTTTTGTTCTTTATTCTTTAGTAAATAATAAAAGTTTGAAGGCTTGTCATTCGTAGAGAGATCCAAATGAAAGGAGTGAAACCTACATTTTACTATTTGTCAACATCTGCACTATCAAAATATGATGAGAAAAGTAGGCGTCATGTGTCATATAAGAGATTTTTGTCTGCTCAGTGTGTACACTGTTTACAAAAGTAGACTTCCGAAATCATGTATTCATACCCCAATTTCCATGCATCATTTTTTTCTAAATTCACAATTCAAACATGATAATGCTATCAAAATGTTCAAAATACATCAATAATGCCATTTCAATAAAAAAAGAGCATTAAAATAAGGAAAATGTATTTTTAAAGAAGAAGAAACAATGATTATTTATAACCGCCATTATGGGACTATCCCACGGAAGCACTTCCTTTTTCCAATGGTGGTACTATGCCTATACTGAAAAACTTAAATCTAAGAAAAGCATCCGCATACTTTGCTGTATAATATCAGAGAGCTGTTACACGCAGTGCAAGCCCATCTTCAGTTATGTATCATGGTTGTTGTTGTTGTTGTTGTATGTTGTTAATCGTCGCTGTCAACAAGTGTTCAGTCATATAGCGACGGTGTTTACTTGAGCCAATATTCTGTGCGCTGCCACACTGTAGTATCATGCCGCAGACAGACACACAGTATGATACCCCACCCAGTCACATTATACCGACACCGGGCCGACCAAACCTAGATATATCCTCTAAATGATGAACGCCAAACGAGGAAGCTTCTAGTACCATTTTTCAAGTCATTGGTATGAAACCGCGACCTTCCGCATGGTTGGCGCTCTACGGTACCACCAGACCACGCTGTGGCAATCGTAAAACTCGGCCAATTCCGCCATCCTTCGGGTTTAATTAGGATAACTGGCGAGGTGATCCGAATGCACGCTGCGGATCAGGCGAGCCAGTCATGTGTATTGAACGACATTGGGTTGGCAAAACATATCTGTGTTCCCAAGTAGCATAGTGCTGGATATTGATTAGTATGACTCTTTTGCTTTGAAAGTTGTCAGGGGATTTATACTCTAACACGTGTTAAGTGTGTCTACTTACCAGGCCAGTTTTTGAGAATTCAGGACGTGCGCGTTCTTGTATCTTGTACACGGTCTAGATATGTTGCTGTAAATGGTAGTGTTGATTGGGAATATTTTAAAGGCGGTGTAGCAGATAAAGTCGTTATGAATGCTTGAAAGATAAAATTGAGTCTAAAAATAAAATTAGGTTTAAAATGAACAAATGTCACTGGAGTAACGTATGATACATATGTCCCCTACCGGTTTACCAATGTTGTTGCCATAGCAGCCACAATTTGTGTCCGACTAAAAAATGTATACAATGATGTACATGATCTCCTTTTCGCCCTCTATTCACATGCTAGGTTTCACAAAAGTAGCTTGGATACTTTGTGTAACTACAGGATCCCGGTTATATCTATTATTTTACCTATTTTGTTGCCATATCAATAACATTTGTATGACTAAAAAAAACAAATGACCTTCATTATCTGCTTATTGTCCCTCTATCCACATGCAAACTTACAAACTTGGCTTGGATACTTTATTAGTTATCTTTCCGGATGGACGACCAGACGGACGGCCGTTCTAACACATGGGTATTTAAGTTGCTTTTTTGAGCCCAGCTGACTACTTGTGTGTGGCTAAAAAGGTAGCCACAAAACAGATTAACTGTTTTTCAATCGTCCAAAATATTAATACCATGTGCGCAGGCAGACATACGGACGGAGTGCAAACATATAGTCCTGTCAGGTGAAACCGCCACGGGACTAATAAAGCATTGACCCTCCATGATTGATCTATGGGTTCTGCATATCGTCTTAATGCCGGAGGTAGGCACTTGACCCAAGTTTCATGAAAAAACTTCAACGTGTTTAGGAGATAAAAAAACAACATGAAATATAGGCTGAAAACACCTGGCTTTGAATTAAAATAGTTGGAATATGTGTTTCCTCGACTCGAGAAGGTAAACATCTGACCTAAGTCTCATGAAAATCCTTCAATGGGTTTGAGAAATACGGAACGGACACGGAATCATGGCTTAATCAGTGACCTTGACCCAACATCGTTGGAATGTGGGTTCTATACATCGTTTCACTGAGATGAGCACTTGTTTTAAGTTTAATGAAAAGCCTTTAACGGTTTGTATTAAAGATCTACAAAGAGGACTTGAAATAAAAGTTATAAACATGATTGATTGATTGATTGAATAATTAGCGTCATTTTTATGCCATCGAGGGCTAACAGACAATCAGTTGAACTAACCACTGTTTCCTGGGATTAACCAGTACTCGAGCACACCCAATCTCCGCAAGTAACTGATAACTTTCCCACTTGAATCAGCGGTGAGAGAGACGAGTGATAATGAGACACAATGTCGTATATCAATCATCACAGAGACTGTTGCCGGACGGGGATTCGAACTCACGACCCCAGGATTGATAGTCAGGCTATAAACATGACATTGACCATGACTGCAACGTGGTTGGAATGTTTCTTTTATTTATTTAGCGTCAATTGATGCCATTGGCGACTGACAGACTATCAGTTAACATAACGACTCTTTCCTGATATCCTGGATTGTTAACCTGTACTTGAGCACACCCACAACTTATAGTTTTCCCACTTTAATCAGTGGTGAGAGATGAATGGCAATGAGCACCAATGTCGTATATCAAGCATCTAAGAGATTGGGAATGGGCGGGGATTCAAAGTCACGAATCCTGGAAGATTGATAACCAGGCGCGGCTGTGTTGCTCTTTGATCAGTAGAGCTAATAAATGGCACTTGTTCAGTGAAAAACATCATAAGTGTATACTTGTACCAACTCATGGGTATTTGCTGACATTATGCAAGTATGCAAGGTTTACTAATCTCCTGAGAACTTTCGTCCCACACTCGAATCTTTTATAGGCTGTGTTATTGTTTTAAAAAACATATAGAGTGCTAGAGTGCACATAATTTCATACAAAGCAATTTTTAACAATTAAAATGCCATAATTCCAACAATATTTATCTGATTTGGTCATCCCTATAACTTTATATTTTGTTTATATAACTACTGTGTTAAATTGGTGAATATCAGCTGATAATTGCGGGTGTTATAATGCACACTTGTAAGATCAAATCGTATAATTTTGATGATTCAAGGGCCATAACTTAGTTCAAAATTTGTCTGATATATTTTGGTTAATTACAACTGTTTAAGTTTGATAACGATCAAATGAAAACTGAGAGTGCTAGACTGCACATAAAATATATCTTATTTTTGACGATTCAAGGGCAATAACTCCGACATCAATTATCCGATTTGGCCACTTCATATTAAAATGTCCAAGATATTATTTTTATATAACTATTATGTAAGTTTGGCGAAGATAACATGAACACTGCGAATGCTAGAGTGCACACAAGTCAAATACTGCAATATTTGATGATTCAAGGGACATAACTGCGACACAAACTATTAAATTTTGCCAGTTCATGAACTTGTCCGAGATATTATGATTATATAACTATTGTGTAAGTTTGGTGAGGATCAAACAAAAATGCAGGTGCTAGAGTGTACACAAGGTCAAATAGTATATTTCTTTATGTTTCTAGGACCAGAACTTAATTATCCGATGTGGCCAATTCAAGAACAGATAGATATTGTAATTTAACTATTGTGTAAGTTTGGTGAGGATCAAATGAAATATGTGTGTGTTAGAGTGCAAATACGGTCAAATAATGTAATATTTGATGTTTCAAGGACTGTAATTCTGACATTAATTATTCCAACAGACCAGTTCAAGAACTTGTCCAAGATAATATGGTTACAGGTGTAAGAGTGCACACATAAAAAAAGTCCATGAACGGATGACATGGCAATCGGAATAGCTCAACTTGAGTTTTGCTCACTGTTGAGCTAAAACGTAGATACTTATAATGTTAATGTTTATGTAGTTTACTATTATACATTTCTGTTTGCTTCTAAATTTGTGGGTAAATACTTGGCTAAGTTTATGTTGGTGAAACTCTTTTCAGTTTTGTTTTATTTGACACAAATTGCCGAGCCCAATTAGCTCAGTCGGTTACACGTCTGACAATCAATCCAGTGGTCGCCAGTACAAATCCCCATCTGGCAACAGTGTCCATGATGATTGATATATGACATTGTGTCTCATTATCATTCGTCTCTCACCGCTGATTCAAGTGGGGAAATTATCAGTTACTTTTGGAGATGGGGTGTGCTGGATTACTGGTTAATCTTTCAGGATCACAGGAAACAGTGGTTAGGCTAACTTTTTACTTATTCTTTCACAAATTGTTTTGATAAAATTGCTATTATTTCTTAACTAGAGGCCCAGTGGGGTATGAATCGCTTTACTGGCAACAAACAGATAGATAAACATTTCAGAAGAAATGTTTTTTGTAAGCTCCTCTTCACCAAATCTTTTAGGGGACCACTATGCAATGCTACACTTAAAATATAAGGTTTAGGCCTTGAACTTTCAGAGAAAATATTTTTTAAAGTTTCTCTTTAAACGTGCTTATAAGCCCTGTGGTGGAGGCATTTGTGATTGATTCATGCTGGTTTAAGAACTTGACCCGAGGGACCCAACTTCAACAAACCTTTTAATGGACCCCCATGGAATGCTACACATAAAATATCTACGGTCTAGTTCTTAAACTTGAGAAAAAGTTTCGCTTAAAATACGCTTATAAACCCTGTGACGGGAGCATCTGTGGTCGTATCATGCTGGTTCAAAAGCTCATCCGAAATATTGTGGTTATCCAACTGCTGTGCAACTTTGGTTAAGATTCAATGAAACTGAAGGTGCTATTGCGTCTGCAACATATTCCCTTTATAACCCCTGTGGTGGGCCCAATATGACCCCAGGTACCTGACCACAAAAAAGCTTTTACAGGACACTCATGCAATGCTACATGCAAAATATCTAAGGTCTCTAGACATTGAACTTTCAGAGAAAATGTTTTTTAAAGTTTTGTTTAAAATGTGCTTAAAATCCCTGTGGCGGTGGTATTTGTGATCAAATCACGCTTGTTCAAGAACTCACCTGAGATCTCGTGGTTATATAACTGCTGTGCAAGTGTTTAGGGGACTTTCATGCAATGCTACATGTAAAATAGCTAAGGTCTAGGCTTTGAACATTAAGAGGTAATGTTATTTAAAATTTTGCATAAAATAGGTTTTCAAGCCCTGAGGCGGGGACATTTGCAGTCGAATCATGCTGGTCCAACGACTCGTCTGAGATCTTATGGTTATATAACTGCTGTGCAAGTTTGGTTAAGATTCAATGAAAAATGAAGGTGCTATCACATCTACAAGAAAAAGTTTAAAAGAAGGACTACAGACAGATGATGGACAATTTACCATGGCATAAGCCCTGTTGGCCTTTGGCCAGTAGAGCTAAAAATGAAAATAATGTTTTATACAGAATTACTTCCACATTCGTTCATACATGTAAATTAAAATTAATATGATATCGGAACATGAGTAAAAATCGATGTCAACACTTTGAATTACATGTCAGCTGTTTTATTTCACAAATAAATCTCAACAGAAAAAGCAAATTTAAGTCAAATTATGATATTGCGTGCAAAATAATTTAAATTATATCATACAAGTTGTTGTTTAGCATCTCTTTCAACGCTTTTTCAGTCATATTGTTATGGTGTCTACTAGAGACAGTATTATGAGCCAGTACTGCCACACTGGAGTATCATGCCACAGACACATGGAATGATATCCCCACCCGGTCACATTTAACCCTTTACTCCATAGATATGGGTTTTCCTGCACCAATCACAAAAGGTCTTTGAAAACAGTACAGGAGGAGTTCAGATTGCTTGTAAAGAGCAATCTGAACACTTCCTGCACTGTTTTCCACTCTGTCAGTTAATATAAACATAATTCACCCAATAATTCAAAAGCCTTCTAAATTAGGTGTCCAAAGGCGTCGATATTATAGGTATCCAAGAGGTGTCCAAAGGCGTCTATATTTGAGGTGTCCAAAGGCGTCTATATGAAGTAAAGGGTTAACTGAAACTGGGCTGACCAGACCTAGAACTGAGCACTAAGTGAGAATGCTTTCAAGTCTTCAGTATGACCTAGCTTAGGGTTGAACCCATGACCTTCCCAATCTAGGTGGAAACTCTACCCAATGAACAACCCTGCGGTACACTTTATCATAGGAAGGGACTTTCAAGCAAGGTACTTAACAAAATCTTATATGTCCTATCAATTTACAGCAATATCTAAGAAACATGCATCTCAAATACAACAGCTTACGTGCCAACTGTAACCAGTTTTAAAGGCAGTGATTTATAATTATTTAAAATTGCATCTCAATATTGTTTCTAAATAATCTAAGACTAATTTTCAAATCTGACAAAATCTGACAAAAAAAGCACAATAAGAGCGGTGGAATTGAAACAAAATCCGGATTCTAAAAATAAATATCACACACATACTGCTTGATGACCTGCACAATTGATGGGCTTTTACAACATGGGCTCCCCTTGGATGTCATTACAACAAAAAATATCTAAATTAAATAAAGTTAGTAAATTTTTTTTTCAAGTTTCAAATATTCTATAAAAGTGTCACTGCTGCTTCAATCAGACTGAAGAAAATGTTAAAAGCAACACTAAACACCATAAAAACGGAAAGAATGCTCTTAACCTACATAGGTAAGCTTGTGTTTTAAAGTCACACTGCCAACAATAATATATCAAATTCTGTTTCTTGTTTAAGACATATGCTTATAAGATTACCCAGTCTTCTATTAATGAATGCCACATGCTGTCCCATAGACCTTTCTAAATTCCTGAACCAGAAAAGTTGGAATACCAGTACACAAACGTTGCATGAAAAAGTCCATTCACAAGAATCCGATTTCACAACATTTTACGAGTCCTAAGTCAAGTTGATGTCAGGAGTCAGCCTCTGTTCCCTGTTGTTTACGTTTTGAAGCTTCTGAGAAAAGTTCCACTAGCTGAGCTACTTGTTCATCATTAAAACACTCTATCAACTCCGGTGATAAATTTGCACCAACATCCCGCTTCTTCTTCTTCAGTGTTAACTGTTTGGCCACTGTGAGGTAGTACTTCTGAAAACAATAACATACAGTGAAACCTGTGTAAGTGGTCACATCTATTAAGCAGTCACTTGCCTTAACCCTTTACTTCATATAGACACCTTTGGACACCTCTAATATAGACGCCTTATTTGGACACCTCTAATATAGACGCCTTTGGACACGGACACCTCTAATATAGACGCCTTTGGACATGGACACCTCTAATATAGACGCCTTTGGACACCTCTAATATAGAAGCCTTTGGACACCTCTAATATAGACGCCTTTTGACACCTCTAATATAGAAGGCTTCTGAATTATTGGGTGAATTATGTTTATATTAACTGACAGAGTGGAAAACAGTGCAGGAAGTGTTCAGATTGCTCGTTACAAGCAATCTGAACTCTTCCTGCACTGTTTTCAAAGGCCTTCTGTGATTGGAGCAGTAAAATGCGTATCTATGGAGTAAAGGGTAAAGCAGTCATATTTTCTATTTCCCATTTCTATGCCTTCAGATCAAATTATATATGATAAGCAACAACCTGTCTTAAAAAGCCACTGTTGCTCCTACCCTTGACCGGGTGCTTAAAACAGGATTGACTGTGTAAGTAATCAAACAAGTGTGAATTATGGCAGGTCAAACATTGCAATATTGTATAATACTTTTTCTTGTTCAAACTTAACATATTTGTGTTGTTAGTTAAAGTGTACATATGTATATGGTGTTAAAGTGTACATTTTCAATCCAATTCAATTCAAATTTATTGAGGTATATTTGATCATTATACAACATATATAGCATGATAATAAAATAACAGTAATAAATCAAGAAAAATAAATAAGTAAAATAAATAAATATAGTAATCATCTAAAAATTAAAGATCTTATAACCAGGGATAACCCAAAGGCCTTCTGTGATTGGTGCGGGAAAACGCGTATCAATGGAGTAAAGGGTTAAATGTAACAATACAAAAAACATTGAAATATCTTATACCCTGAATAACTGAATAATACATATAAGTGGTTCACAGTACAAGAAATATTTTCAACATATACTTAAAAATTAAATATCCAAATTTTCTCTAGCCTGGGAGAAGCTACATAAATGTTTTTTAACTTCACATTTAAAAGTTTGCTTATTGGTTAATTTCTACAAATTTTTAGGTAAATTATTCCAGTCAGCAATTGCATTGCAATAAAAGGTGCCCGAATCGAAACTCTTAGCATGCAGGGCGCGGTGCCATGGAAAATATTAAAAACATGATTAAGTTTTAATTGTTTTACTCTATTCTCAACCTTCAATACATTAAATGTTTCTAACAAAGCGTATGTAATACTAGACCTTGGTGATAAGTTAAATAAGAATCATACAACTTTATTAACATATGTATATGGTGTTAAAGTGTACATATATATGCATATGGTGTTAAATGGTACATACGGTGTTAAAGTATACATATACATATAGTGTTAAATGGTATGTATGTATATGGTGTTAAATGGTACATATGTATATAGTGTTAAATGGTACATATGCACTGTGTTAAGTGGTATATATGTATAAAGTGTTAAATGGTTCATATGTATATGGTGTTAAAGTCTGCATTTTTTTTTTTTCAAATGGTACATATGCACAGTGTTAAACAGTACATTATGAATATAGTGTTAAATGGTACATATGTATATGGTGTTAAATTTTACATATGTATATGGTGTTAAATGTTGCATATGTATATGGTGTTAAATGTTGCATTATGTATAAGCTGAATGATGTTCTTAACGAGAGTATACGTAACATTAATATTGAATTTGACTTCTGAAACAAAATGTTAAAGTAAGTCATTCTTGATGCATTTACCAGTCATTCCTGAAACATTTACAAAAATCATTCCTGACACATTCATCAAAGTCATTTCTGACACATTTATCAGTCATTCCTGACACATTTATCAAAGTCATTCCTGACACATTTATCAGTCATTCCTGACACATTTATAAAAGTCATTCCTGACACATTTATCACAACTTACCGACCATTCTGACATAAAAATGTCTGCCTCTTGTTTCGATACATTTTTGTGCCGTCTAAATTCATCTTTCACATATTGGTCACCCATGGCTTGCATCTGATACGGCAGGCTTCTGTGCAGTTTCAGCAATGCCTTATATAAAGCTCGAACCTGGCTGACATGACCCGCAGGGCTTGCCATTTTTACTGATGTATATAGCGCTGGCAATATTAATTGTGTCTATCAAAATGTCATCACTTCTGTTTCTTAAGTTCACACACGTTGTATATATTAATCTGTTAAGAAATAACATACATTCATGAGAATATAAACTTCATCAGAGAAAAGAACCAGAAAAGAAAACATTGCATTTAAAAGACAAGCTTACAGTTACAATATATATTTGTATATATATATTTTTTACTTTTTGCAACACTCTTTGAACATCTGATAGATCATTTATATGGCAAATAAACAACACAGGACCAAGTGCACTTCCCTGCAGCATTCCAATTATTGCCTATGTCCAAGACAAAGACACAGATCTATATATTCTCACTCATTGAGATATACTGTAACTTCTAGAAATGTTTAATACATGATAAAACAGACTCTCATATTCCAACTTTATTCGGTTTACTCAAAACATGATTGTGAGAAAAAGTGTCAAAGGCCTCACTACAGTTTATAATATATAAATTAATTGGGTATTTCAATTCTCTTTGATCTTCGGCATTTCAATAACTATATCTCTAGTAAATGAATGGTACATGATGTAGGCTTATCTCCTAGTTCCAAAACAGAAACACACATTCTCCTTTCATGGCAGAAGAAGTAATATTATTTATAATGATCACCACGGTGTACTGTTAACAGCTGGTTCGTCTTTTTCAAGCATCGAAACATAAACAATGACCAGACGCGTAGTGTGGCATACTCAGTTACTCTGCTGAATAACATTTAAAATCAAAGCCTAAAAATTAAAAAAGCCTAAAAAATCGAAAGCAGCAATGGGTCTACATTTAACTGGAGGGGTGTACAAAAAGACTTAAAGAGTTGCAGTATGAACTTTTCCATACATTAACAAACAGTGTCCTTTGTGTAAGATATCAACCTAATTTAGACTATGCAGTCCGAGAAACCATGTCTTGAGTGACCAATAGTATGCTTAAGTAGTGTTTTCTAGTCTAATCAAGCATAAAAGTTTTAAAAGTTTTAATGAAAGAGGCGACCTCTGATCCTATCAGGGGAAGTGGAACCCCTACCCCACCCGACCCGAGTAACTTCCAAATATGTCACGCTACACTCCTGCTGACTCAAGGACAGGAGAGCATGAGTTTGAATATTTAGTGAAATATTCATGCCATCCGGGGCTAAAAGACACCCAGAGGTTGGGGAGGAATAATCTTTATACATGTGCCATTCATTTCTTAATAATCCTATTAAAATATTCTCAATATCAATGTGACATTTTTGAGAAAAAATGATGGCCAAAGGCTCTTGGTTTCCCACTCACGTTATACCAAACCACTCTTTTTTGGAATCATGGAAGGTAAGCAAGTATTCGAGCGCACCCATCTCTGCAAGTAACTGACAACTTTCTCACTTGAATCACTCAGCGGTGAGAAACGAATGACAATCCATATCAATCATCACCGAGACTGTGGCCAGGGAGTGATTCAAACTCACGACCCTTGGATTGATCACAGGGGCCAGACCCTGTGGGATTGATAATGTAGTGAATGTTAATAGGTCACTTACAACAGCCTCGCTGTTAAGCTAGCTTTTACAGTGACATGGTTGAAGTACACTGACTGTATTGGAAGTAAAGCAACAAAGTATGGGGGTTAGTACTTGGATGGGTGACTGCTGTCAGTTAATTGGCAACAAGGATTAACTTTCGAACATGCGTCTGCATGAATCTCTCTTTCCTTGGGATTGGGTGGGATATGGCCAGGAACTGAGGGAAGTCACAGGCTGTACAGTTGGGGCTCAGCCCTTAAAGGTTAAAGAGGGGAGGAGTGTAGTGATGTACATATGTCACTTCGGCCTAGCTACTAAGCTAGCTTTTATAGCGATATGGTTGAAGTGCATGGACTGTATTGGAAGTTAAGCAACGAATTGCAGGTAGTGCGACATATTGCACGTCTCTAAGGAGGCTTTTGACATTTTTTATTTTTGCGTCTCCTGAGACGACAGCAGATCAGATATCCAAATTATAAAAAAGCTGTCCATCCATGCCTTATCATAATCGGCTACATGGATGGGCGACTACTGTCACTTTATTAATTAATCAGACATTACAATCCTACAAGTAATCAATATCACATTCTAAATAAACTCTGCTCTATACCTCCGTTACATAAAAGTATCGCCAGATAAAGAATGAGCAATGCTACATATATTGATATTATTCGTTATTCAATTGTGAGTTTCACGGGATTGTTAACTTCACGCTCAGAAAAGTAAAATCAACACTTTCATGTCTCCAAATTAGGAAACTCACAGATTAAACTAAGAAACAAGTGTTTTAAATGAATCGAGTATTTGAATTAAACATATACTGACACTTGCCTTCACCAGTACAAGTATAAAGTTACGTATGTATTGGATTCTAAGTTTTTCCAACGACAGGGTGCCGCGTACAAACCAGTATATTGTAAAACGATCACAAACTGATTTGGTGATTGATACAAATTTGTATTTCTTACGAAACTCCACGGAAGGAAACATTTCGTGGTTTGGTTTGTAGTTTTTCCGATTTTAGATTTATTTATTCGTCATTGTAAAAAATAATTTAATAATTTTAATAGTAATAACAATTTTGAAAAACCATAGTTACGTTTATAGCTTATAAAATCATATGATTAGTAGCAATAGGCAACAAAAAACAACGGTACTTTCGCTTTCTATAGGAAATGTCAACGGCGGTATTTCCTAGTTTCGGTTTGAAGTAAGTCATGTTTTCGACAATATAAATATATTAAACTCAAAATTTTTTGTCAACATATTAATTCTGATCATTTGAATACAATATACTATTAACCACCATTGCGCCTCATGCCATTTGTCGCAGATAATTTCTTATAATTTCCTGGTAGTTGGAGATTTCAACTTCCCAGGCATAGATTTGAAAAAAAACACCAAAAACCAAATAACTGGAAATCAACACCAAATCAACACAATATTCTTAGATATGGTATCAGTCAACAGCCTCAAACAAATTTTCCGACACATACTTACAACACACCCATTTGTCGCAGATAATTTCTTATAATTTCCTGGTAGTTGGAGATTTCAACTTCCCAGGGATAGATTTGAAAAAAACACCAAAAACCAAATAACTGGAAATCAACACCAAATCAACAAAATATTCTTAGATATGGTATCAGTCAACAGCCTCAAAAAAATTTTCCGACACATACTTACAACACACTCCAGCTTCAAACAACAATGTAAGCCTATGCCGTCTATTGGCAATAGTGACACCACAATATTGTCTTGTTTGATACTTCCATCATGGCTAGACGTCTAAAACCACCAAGAAGAAAGATTCATCTATGGAAGAAATCAGACATCTAAGGTATCATGCAGGCCGTCCTTAAAAAGAAACTTGTTTGCCTTGCTCATACCTACTCACCCAAAATTGCAGCTACCCAAATTTTTTTATTGCCTTTCAAACTATTTTTTTTTCATGATTTCTGCCTATTTTTGTTTAAAATGACTATGCAAAATCAAATTCTGGTAAAAATAAAAAATTAGCTACCTACCTACCCACATGAAAAATACTTGGTCGGAGCACAGCAAACAAATATTATTTTAAGGGTTGCCTCAGAGAGACGATTTATCTGACCTAGCGAACATTATCAACCTGAATGATTCATCCATAGAAGATTCTTGGGTAAGATTGAAGAAGAAAATATTCACAACCATTGAAAAATGGGTCACTTAAAAAATGACATCATGGCATACTTGTCAATGAATGAACACCGACATCATGAGAATTATTCATAAAAAACAGAGAGCTTATAAGAAAGTGAGGAAAAACAACCAGAAAAGAGACCTAGACAGGTACGAGAGACTGCAGAAAGAAGTGCAGTACCAGATAAGATAGGTCAACAAGAAAACCTTATGAACAGTGCCGTCAGTTCTCTTTACTGACAAAATTATACTGTATATTGTTTTGTTGTGTAAGAAATTTGAAAAATTTGAATTGTGTTAACACTGTAAATATCATCATTGTACAACCTTTGTGTTTCTAAATTGGTTGAATGTAAAGAATTAAAAAATTAAAAATCAAACTTTTGTACTGATGGCAAATGGCAATTTTTTTTTTATATAATTGACAGTTATTGGTTACAAAATAGTTACTTATGAAAGTGAGCAAGGATTTCAGTTAAAGAAAGGAACTTAAGGGGAGCAACACAAAATCTGAATGGGCACGCATGTTTTTTAGTAGAAATATAGTGCAATTTAATATAATATGGAAGTTTTGTCGGGGGGGGGGGGGGGGGGGAGGGGGGAGCTTTTTAAAGAATATATTCACCATTAGCTAACACTACATTCCTCCCATGGTATGTTACTGAACTGAAACCCACTTTTTATATTTGTATGAAAGTTGCAATTAAAATGAACGTGTTCATCAGGTAAAAATTGATATTTAGCTCAGTAAAGTTTAGTGAACAATGTCATGCAAGTTTATGAAATACTTTTAAATACAGTCAAACCTTTAGAAGTGGTCACTTCTATTAAGCTGCCACTTGTCTTAAGCAGCCACATGTGTTATGCCCCAATTATATGCTTTCAGAGTAAATTTATCTGCATTAAACAACAACCTGTCTTTAAAGGCCACTTTTGCTCCTTCCCTTGACCGTCTGCTTCAAAGAGATGTTTGACTTTTGGCGTTACCGTTATTGATTTTTACTGCTGTGAGTACTGGCCCCAAATTTGATTTTACCAAACAGATGGTCGTTTTAATTCTATTTATTTTCATCTTGTCTAGTTACTGTTCCCTAAAGTGTCTAGACTAAGAGTAGTTTGCCACTTCTTAAAAAAAATAACACCAAAATATACAATCTAACTAGTCCATCCTTTATATATTGTGTTTTAATTAATGTTTTTTTGTTGCCAGATTTTTATTTTGAGTACTACAGTCATTTAAACAAAAATGGACAGAAATCGTGAAAAAATAATCTCGTTGAAAGGCAATAAAAAAGTTTGGGTAGCTGCAATTTTGAGTGAGTAGGTAGGAGCATGGCAAACAATATTGTTTTTAACAGGAATCAAACATTTGTTAAAATATAGTAGTTGAAATTTGAATTCAATAGCAATTGGCATTTACATAAATTTTTGATAGGTTTAAACCTCATCTCTCTGTTATTTCAGATGTGTTCTATTGTGAAAACAGTCACCAAATGTGCAACATAAACTGACAGAAACATGAGTTTTGATACGGATTCGTTGCGGTCTAATTCACCCCAAATATTTGATAATTGCTTCTCAGACTTTGAGGATGATGGTGCTTCTGAACATGAACCCACTGGCCATGAGGAATACCAGATACACACTGATAAACACCTGGATCATGAAGCTGGGGCTCATAATGAAGGTATCAACAGTGCACTTGGGACGGCTGTTGGAACAACTGAAGAGTTAGTGACAGATAACAGTAAGCTTGTTCATGCTAATCTTGATGCCTTGAAATTAGGGCAAAGTTCATATCAGGATGAAATAAGCGCAGAGTTTGCATCCAAACATTCATCATTTAACCAAGAATCAACCAACCATGTTGACTTTTCTATTTCTGGAGAATGGGAGAACTTCCAAGATGAACATCCTGCCGCATTCCATACTCCTGCACAGACAATTCCTGCCACAGACGATAGTATTTCCGACCACACTGGAGCTGGTAATTCACCTGTAGCTGCCTCTAAATTAAGTTTCTTTGTTCAATCTAGATTTCCAGAGACACCTGATGCAGATCAGAGCATTTTAGAAACCCATGCCGATGGTTTGTTGCCGCCAGAGAGAGAAGTGCAGTATCAGGATGCTGAATTCCCAGCGTCACCTGACTGTGATATTGATACCATGGCAGTGAAGTTAAAAACTGGAGAATCTGGAAACCATGAGACAGAACCACAAATCAAGCAGGACACAACTGTAAGAAATCTCACTGATGTTGAACCAGTAGATGGGCCTGATGATGAAGACAGGGAGTGGTCTGAACAAACAGGGTACGGGCCGGAAGACTGGGTTCTCAATCAAGATGATTTGTATGGGCCCAGTATGATAATGGACAACACAGTCAATACAGACCCAGTCAGAAGTAATTTCTTGGATGCAGATATGAAACCAAAAATGAGAAAACAAAAGTTTCCAAGAATGTTTCACACCCGGTCAAATGCAGGTTAGAAAAAATTATATAATTCCAGTTTATTTTTATAATACATAAGGCCATCCTTAACAAAATATTTGTTTGCTGTGACCTAGTATTTTTCTAGTGGGTAGGTAGGTAGGTAGGTATTTAATCTTTGGTTTTTTTTGCCAAATATTGATTTTGCAGAAAATGGACAGAAATCATGAAAAAAATGCTTTGAAAGTCAATTGAAAAAATTTGGATAGCTGCAATTTTGAATTAGTAGGTAGGAGCACGGCAAACAATTTATTTTTTAAGGACAGCATTATACCTCATTTTCACAAAATTTCTTAGATCTTTTTTCAATGTTCACACCATCAGGTCAATATATTAGTTCATGTACATATGTTTGGATTGTGAATGATGTCATCCAGTCCAATATATTAGTATATGCTGACATCCAGTCCAATATATTAGTATATGCTGACATTCAGTCAAATATATTAATTAGTATATGGACTGGGAATGATGTCATCCAGTCCAATATATTAGTATATGCTGACATCCAGTCCAATATATTAGTATATGCTGACATTCAGTCAAATATATTAATTAGTATATGGACTGGGAATGATGTCATCCAGTCCAATATATTAGTATATGATGACATCCAATCTAATATATCTGTATATGGACTGGGAATGATGTCATCCAGTCCAATATATTAGTATATGATGACATCCAATCTAATATATCTGTATATGGACTGGGAATGATGTCATCCAGTCCAATATATTAGTATATGATGACATCCAATCTAATATATCTGTATATGGACTGGGAATGATGACATCCAGTCCAATATATTAGTAAATGATGACATCCAATCTAATGTATTGGTATATGGACTAGGAATGATGACATCCAGTCCAATATATTAGTATATGGACTGGGAATGATGACATCCAGTCCAATTTATTGGTTTATGGACTGGGAATGATGACATCCAGTCCAATACATTGATTTATGGACCGGGAATGTTGACATCCAGTCCAATATATCGGTTTATGGACCGGGAATGATGACATCCAGTCCAAGATATTGGTTTATAGACTGGGAATGATGACATCTAGTCCAATATATCAGTTTATGGACTGGGAATGATGACATCTAGTCCAATATATCAGTTCATGGACTAAGAATGATGACATCCAGTCCAATATATCGGTTTATAGACTAGGAATGATGACATCTAGTCCAATGTATATGTTTATGGACTGGGAATGATGACATCCAGTCCAATATATCGGTTTATGGACCGGGAATGATGACATCCAGTCCAAGATATTAGTTTATACTGACATTAAGTCCAATATATTAGTATATGGACTGGGAATGATGACATCTAGTCCAATATATCAGTTTATGGACTGGGAATGATGACATCTTGTCCAATATATCGGTTAATGGACTTGGAATGATGACATCCAGTCCAATATATCGGTTTATGGACCTGGAATGATGACATCCAGTCCAGTATTTCAGTTTATGGACCGGGAATGATGACATCCTGTCCAATATTATACAATTATGGACTTTACAGCTGTGCGATATGATGTGCTAAGGTATGCACCAGAAAAATTAGTACTGACTGAGGCAACAGCCAAGGTCAATATTTATGTTTATCTGGTGCATAAATTTAACCAGTTTGATGATGATTTATTTTATAGATACTTTGTATTATGCCACATATTTAACCAGTTTGTATTATGCCACATATTTAACCAGTTTGTATTGTGCCACAGATTTAACCAGTTTATATTGTGTCACAGATTTAACAGGTTTGTATTTTGTCACAGATTTATCCAGTTTATATTGTGCTACAGATTTAACCAGTTTGTATTGTGTCACAGATTTAACCAGTTTGTATTGTGTCACAGATTTAACTGGTTTGTATTGTGCCACAAATTTAACCAGTTTGTATTGTGCTACAGATTTAACCAGTTTATATTGTGTCACAGATTTAACTGGTTTGTATTGTGTCACAAATTTAACCAGTTTGTATTGTGTCACAAATTTAACCAGTTTGTATTGTGTCACAGATTTAACCAGTTTGTATTGTGTCACAGATTTAACCGGTCTGAGTCCACCGAGTAATAGCATGGCTCAACAGGCGATGGCAAGTTCTCCACTGGTAGTAATTGCAAAATATGCCAAGGAAAGAAATATTGATGTTGCTAAAATGATGGAGAGAGGTGACGAGTATGGACTGCCGATGTCGTTCCCATGTATGCAATGTTTTGAGAAGTATGGTAAAACTCGTGAGACAGATTACATGTATGATGACCTCTATGACAATGACCGGACAAAAGATGGAAGGTGTCCAAGTATGTACAGAGTTTTATTGAATATTGATTGATTGAGTATTTGGTATTATTTTATGTCACTGAGGGTTGACAGATGATTAGTCAACTCTTTCCTGGGATCCTGAAGGTAATAACCAGTACTTAAGAACACTCATCTCCCGAGGTAACTGATAACTTTGCCACTTGAATCAGTAATGAGAGATGAATGATAATAAGATGTATTGTCATTTATAAATCATCACCAAGATTGTGGCATAACAGGGATTCAAACTCATGACCACTGGATTGATAGCCAGACGCACCACTGACTGAGCTCACTGGGCCCGGCTAATGTGACATATATCTCTCAAATGAAAAAGGATGGTGACATAATTTCAGAATCATTGATCATAATTTGAACTTGGATTTTAGATGACAGAAAACCCCCCATATCAAATCAATCTTCAAAATAAAAAAAGAAACACTGAATAATTTATACATACATGCTATAACACAGACTGAGTGGTCCTGAAGGTGCAGCTTGTGATCTGAGGCAAATCATTTCATGTGTGGAATAGTGATTTATTTCGGGAAAGATTGCGTGTCTTCTCAATTTTGTATATATGCAATCTGGAATCTTCCTCCCATTAATATAAAAGGTCTACCATATATTTATTCTTAAATGCGGTGAAATTTCAATTCAATAAAATAAATAGAGGATCTTACATTGTTGCTCATTTATTATTGAATTTACTAAACGATGCACATCTCAACACAGTATTTCTGCGGTTCGCATTGTTTCTATGTTGCTCTGTTTTGATCACGATTAATAAGAGATGCCAACCAGACTGTCAGCCATATCAGAATATGCATAATTGCCCAGATCTTGTGCAAAATCACCGGTGTTTGATCTTTAATTCTTTAGCAGGCAATTCTTGAAGTTCCTCATTTAACCGTTTCTCCATTAACAGATAGAACGTCGCTCTGCCACTACCTATTTTCCAAACTCCTTTCGATGACTCAAGAATTTCTCTCTCCGATTTCACCATTCTCATTAAAGTTTTAGTGTTTAAATTCAGTTGTTTGCAAATTTTATATTTGTTTCTACAGTTTTTATGAAACTCAATATTATCTCCACTCCTTTCTCTCGAGTACAATTTTCTTTTTAAAGGAGTTTATGATTAATGTACACAGAATGGCCACAAACAAACTGTATAATGACTCGAGCAACAAACTAGCCTCGAGTTTGTGTTTTTAGTCGTGAAAAAACTATTCAAACAAGATGATTATCGGAAAACGATTACACTTCAATAGATGTCAACAGGGAAGAACGCTTGCCACCTTTCTAGTATTCAATTATCACGGTATTGATCACGACCGTTAGCAAATCTTTAGTAAGGCTGTATGCGCTTATTTACCAGATTCTACAGTAAATAGATAACCAGTCAAAATTTAGTTAAGAGTAAGTTTTTAAGTATTGAAAATGTTCGTAAAACAGAAGTCAGTTGGCAAAAAAAAAGTTATGTATTTTTTTTATTACATAATTTACGAAAAAATGGTATATGCCATTTATTTTTCAAGTCATCTCTATAAGAAATGAGGAAAATATCTTTTCTCAAGCTATATCAGATAACACAGTCATCGTATGATGTAATGTATCAAATTAACAACATTTCAACATTCATTTCACTTGAATCAGCAGTGAGAACCGAATGACAATGAGATGCAATTTCGTATATAATTCATTGTGGAGACTGTTGGGGATGCAAACTCATGACTTGCCCTGGATTGAGTGTTAGTTAGTCCCTGGCTTTGGTATGAGAGCCGAGTTGTACGGAAAACAGAGAATGATGACTTGGTGGTGGTATTACACTAGGTTAACCCTTTATTTCATATAGACGCCTTTGGACACCTCTATTATAGACGCCTTTCGACACCTATTATAGAAGGTTTTTGAATTATTAGGTGAATTATGTTTATATTAACTGACAGAGTGGAAAATGAGCAATCTGAACTCTTCCTGCACTGTTTTCAAAGGCCTTCTGTGATTGGTGCGTGAAAATGCGTATCTATGGAGTAAAAGGTTAATATGATAAATATGTTTTGGGCTAGTTAAACTCCCTGCACCTGTAGAGGTCATGTAATAAAACTAGTTTGCACTATAAAATTGTCTCCAACTTCAGCAGTAGATATTACTACAACAGGTGTATACAGAGAAACTTTGGGATAATAATTAGATACAGTCAAACCTGTCAGTTTTTCTATTTCCCTTAAGGCAGGTGGCTGCTTAATACAGGTTGAATAAAACTAGAATTATATAAATGATAAATTGAAAATGTGGTTGTTTAAGAAAAGTAGTTGCTTAATAGAGGTGACCGCTAAAACAGGTTTACTGTACATGTAATTCGAATTCATTTTAGATATTGTCTGCAGTATGCTTAGTGCTGGTTGTAACCTGAGGAATACTTCAGCAGTGATCTGTCTATGTTGTCATCAGTTTGTTTCATTAATTAGTGAATAATAAATATTAGTTTAAACATTATGTAAATTTAGCCGTATTATAAAATGATTATGATCTTATAAAACTGACTGCTCAAGGCAAGTTTTACTATTTTACTATTTTATTATAACTAGGATGTGGTGGACAGGTTTCCACATTTGCCACATTTGGTAAAATGATTTCCAAGCTTCGACAGACGCTTGATGAAAAGCATTTAGTTGCCCATGATGTTTATCCAGATGGAAACTGTCTATTCGGAGCAATTGTTGATCAACTCCATATTCATGGAATCTTCCAGTACACAATTGAGAGTCTGAGGCGGACGGCAGTTGACTATCTGAGGAAATTTCCAAATGCCGTAAGATTGTTATCTGTTATATAGAATATGTATGGAAACCTGATGTTCCCTTCTATACCTAATATTTATATTTTTACTACAATCAGCAATAGGTTAACTGCATTTCATTTCCCAATGAAAAACATTTGCAGCTGGGCAGAGCTAAAAAGGACCAGTTTGCATTTCATGGGTTGCAAGATATTGTTTTGCTGGTGAGAATGTTGCTGCTAATGTTAAGTTCATGGGAAATTTGCCTCAAGTAACCATACAAATGTGTACAATTATTCAGCATGTTGAAAACTTCACTGTAACATTCATGACATTGGCTTTGCAGTTTAATGCATATAATTTGCTTTTTAATAATCAAACTGGCAGAAATAGCATTATAGTTTTATCTAAAATAGTTGAAAAAATATAATGTAAACAGCTGATTTTTGAGTTTTCAACAGATGATGAAAAACACGTCTAGATTAATGTTGCCAAGAAGCCATTCAGGCTTCATGAACATTAAACTGGTCTAATGTTTTTCATCATTCGATAAAAACTAAAAATTCATAATCCTTAAATAAATGCACCCGGAATCCTCCCCCTGAGGAATTGGCTCTTTTCTCCAAGGGGGTAACTATAGAGTGAATCTTCCATCTTTGTTTGTCAGACAGACTTGCACAATTCACAGTTCTTTAGTTGATTTTGTTACATAAAAATACTGGTATCAAAGGGAATGGTGTACATCAGCAGCAGATTTAGGATTTCATATCAGGTGTCAGGGAGGGGGAGTGACAGCTGTAGATTTTCAGAAAATGTTCATTCATGGAGAGTGTAACAGAGCAATAAATCATGTTTGTCCTATACAATTTAAAGGGATGCCGGGCATGATTGATTTTTTCCAGAATTGATTTCACTTTAGACAATGATGAATACAAAAGTTACTGTTTATAGAGATCCCTTTCCCAACACATGTATCTAAACAGTAACATTGTATTGTTGCTGAAAAAAGCACTGATTTTCCTTTAAATTGCATACATTTGTGGCTGACACTGCATTTAGTCAAGGATTTGACTTCAAGTCGTTTCAGATGCTGCTCCTCCTGTCCACCCTCACCATCAACCCCACCCACAGGCATGAGCCTCATCTCAACCCTCACCATAAACCCAACCCACAGGCATGATCCTCATCTCAACCCTCACCATAAACCCCACCCACAGTCATGAGCCTCATTTCAACCCTCACCATAAACCCCACCCACAGGCATGATCCTCATCTCAAATATCACCATAAACCCCACCCACAGGCATGAGCCTCATCACAACCCTCATCATAAACCCCACCCACAGGCATGAGCCTCATCTTAACCCTCACCATAAACCCCATCCACAGGCATGATCCTCATCTCAACCCTCACCATAAACCCCACCCACATTCATGAGCCTCATTTCAACCCTCACCATAAACCCCACCCACAGGCATGATCCATCTCAAATATCACCATAAACCCCACCCACAGGCATGAGCCTCATCACAACCCTCATCATAAACCCCACCCACAGGCGTGAGCCTCATCTTAACCCTCACCATAAACCCCGTCCACAGGCATGATCCTCATCTCTACCCTCACCATAAACCCCACCCACAGACATGAGCCTCATCTCAACCTTCACCAAAAATCCCACCCACATAAATCCCACCCACAGGCATGAGCCTCATCTCAACTCTCACCATAAACCCCACCTACAAGCATGATCCTCTTCTCAACCCTCACAATAAACCCCACCAACAGGCATGAGCCTCATCTCAACCCTAATCATAAATCCCACCCACAGGCATGAGCCTCATCTCAACCCTCACCATAAACTCCACTCACAGTCATGAGCCTCATCTCAACCCTTACCATAAACCCCACCCACAGTCATGTGCCTCATCTCAACTACCACCATAAACCCCACCCACAGGCATGGTCGTCATCGCAACCCTCACCCTAGACCCCAACCACAGGCAAGATCCTCATCACAACCCCCACCATAAACCCCACCCTCAGGCATGATCCTCATCTCAAATATCACAATAAATCCAACCAACAGGCATGAGCCTCATCTCAACCCTCATCATAAACCACACCCACAGGCATAAGCCTCATCTCAACCCTCACCATAAACCCCACCAACAGGCACGATCCTCATCTCAACCCTCACCATAAACCCCACCCGCAGGCATGAGCCTCTTCTCAACCTTCACCATAAACCCCACCCACAGGCATGATCCTCATCTAAGCCCTCACCATAAACCCCACCCACATAAATCCCACTATCAGGCATGAGCCTCATCTCAACCCTCATCATAAATCCCACCCACAGGCATTAGCCTCATCTCCACCCTCACCATAAACCCCATCCACAGTCATGAGCCTCATCTCAACCCTCACCATAAACCTCATCCACAGGCATGAGCCTCATTTCAACTCTCATCATAAATCCCATCCACAGGCATGATCCTCATCTCAACCCTCACCATAAACCCCACCAACAGGCATGAGCCTCATCTCAACCCTCACCCTAAACCCCATCCACAGGCATGCTCGTCATCTCAACTTTCACCATAGATCCCACCCACATAAATCCCACCAACAGGCATGAGCCTCATCTCAACCCTCACCATAAATCCCACCCACAGTCATGAGCCTCATCTCAACCCTCACCATAAACCCCATCCACAGTCATGAGCCTCATCTCAACCCTCACCATAAATTCCATCCACAGGCACAAGCCTCATCTCAACCCTCACCATAAATCCCACCCACAGGCATGAGCCTCATCTCAACCCTCACCATAAACCCCATCCACAGTCATGAGCCTCATCTCAACCCTCACCATAAATTCCATCCACAGGCACGAGCCTCATCTCAACCCTCAACATAAACCCCACCTACAGGCATGAGTCTCATCTCAACTCTCACCTTAAACACCATCAACAGGCATGCTCCTCATCTCAACTTTCACCATAGATCTCACCCACATAAATCCCACCAACAGACATGAGCCTCATCTCAACCCTCACCATAAATCCCACCCACAGGCATGAGCCTCATCTCCACCCTCACCATAAACCCCACCCACAGGCATCAGCCTCATTTCAACTCTCATCATAAATCCCATCCACAGGCATGATCCTCATCTCAACCCTCACCATAAACCCCACCAACAGGCATGAGCCTCAGCTCAACCCTCACCCTAAACCCCATCCACAGGCATGCTCGTCATCTCAACTTTCACCATAGATCCCACCCACATAAATCCCACCAACAGGCATGAGCCTCATCTCAACCCTCACCATAAATCCCACCCACAGGCAAGAGCCTCATCTCAACCCTCACCATAAACCCCATCCACAGTCATGAGCCTCATCTCAACCCTCACCATAAATTCCATCCACAGGCATGAGCCTCATCTCAACCCTCAACATAAACCCCACCTACAGGCATGAGTCTCATCTCAACCCTCACCTTAAACACCATCCACAGGCATGCTCCTCATCTCAACTTTCACCATAGATCTCACCCACATAAATCCCACTAACAGACTTGAGCCTCATCTCAACCGTCACCATAAATCCCACCCACAGGCATGAGCCTCATCTCCACCCTCACCATAAACCCCATCCATAGTCATGAACCTCATTTCAACCCTCACCATAAACCCCATCCACAGTCATGAGCCACATCTCAACACTCACCCTAAACCCCATCCACAGACACACTCCTTATCTCAACCCTCACCATAAACCCCACCCACAGGCATGATCCTCATCTCAACCCTCAGCATAAACCCCACCCACAGGCATGAACCTCATCTCAACCTTCACCATAAACCCCATCTACAGGCATGAGCCTCATCTCAACCCTCACCATAAACCCCACCCACAGGCATGAACCTCATTTCAACCCTCACCGTAAACCCCACCTACAGGCATGAACCTCATCTCAACCCTCACCGTAAACCCCACCTACAGGCATGAACCTCATCTCAACCCTCACCGTAAACCCCTACTACAGGCACTCTGCATAGTTTGCAAGACTGATGGATACTGATGACAACATACATTTGGATCATTTTGTGGACATTTAATAGTTGGGACCTCTTTAATAACTTTTATTTTCTCTTATAAAAGGATGATGGTACTCCATTTGAAATGTTCCTGACAGAAGAAAACTGGGAAACCTACCTTGAACGGATGTCAGAGGATGGCGAATGGGGTGATCACATGGTCCTTAGGTAATACTGGCTAACATAATAAATAATGTCTGATATAACTGGCGGATTTGGTAGTATTCCATCATAATGACTGTGAAAGTTGTCAGCAGTTCACTTAATAATTACATAGCATTATAATTAAATAGAATTATATTTATATAGCATTATATTTACATAGTATTATCATTACATAGCATTATAATTAAAGAGCATTATAATAATAAAGCATTATAATTACATAGCATTCTCATTACATAGCATTATAATTACATAGCATTATAATAACTTAGAAATCTAATAACATAGCATTATAATTACATAGCATTATAATTATATAGCATTATCATTACATAGCATTATAATTACATAGCATTATCATTACATAGTATTATAATAACATAACATTATAATTACATTGCATTATCATTATATAGCATTATAATTACATAGCATTATCATTACATAACATTATAATTACATAGCATTACCATTACATAGCATTATAATAACATTGCATTATAATAACATAGCATTATAATTACATAGCATTTAATTATATAGCATTATCATTACATAGCATTATAATTATATAGCATTATCATTACATAGCATTATAATTCTATAACATTACATAGCATTAGCATTATAATTCCATAACATTACATAGCATTATAATTCCATAACATTGCATAGCATTATAATTATATAGCATTATCATTACATAGCATTATAATTCCATAACATTACATAGCATTAGCATTATAATTCCATAACATTACATAGCATTATAATTCCATTACATTACATAGCATTATAATTCAATATTTTAAATAAAAACTAGTAGAAATGATTAAGTGAAACAATGCGTTTACTGGTGCTTACCTGACAAACAAACTGCTTTACACATTCATATTAAAATTTGGCAAGATTTGTTTTAACTTCTGTTGAACTTGGCGGCTAGCCTTGTAATTCTCATGATAACTGAAGTTTGTTTTATTTGAGATAATGAAATACTTGTTCACATTTGTTTTGATACCAAGTTAAATCCATTCAATAAATTTAGGAAAAGTTATGTCAATATATATACCCTGATCCCAACATTTTTTACTGAGTATATTTTAGTAGTGGCGGGTGATCAGATCAGTTCTATGTGGTATCTGGTTAAGTAAGACTGCCATAAAATAAATGACATTATTTGTTAAACATAAATCAAGTACATTAACCACTTATTTTGTAGATAAATGCCGTTCTGAATATCTGCCTGGCTGTGGATTATCCATGGAATCCATGGATTTTAGAATGGAAACATGTTCATGGACTATTGGAACGGTCGTCCATAGACAAAACCAGGATAATTATCAGGCAATATTGTCCAGTTTGGCCTTGAATAATGTCCATGTCCCTTTACAATGTCTATGCTGTCAATGAATCGAGTCCATAATATCCATGGACAGTTGTCAATTCTACAATTCACTTTCCCTGAACAAAGTCCATTCTATCCCACCTTTGTCCATAGATTTGACTTCTCCTTGGTCAAACATCCATTTTCCATGCATTTCCATGCTACATCCATGGAAAAAATTATGTGTCAATGGATAATATACAGCCAGGTGGCTATAGGGAATTAATACCTGCAGGAAAATGATCACTTTGAGCTTTCCTGGAAATCTCTATAAATAAATCACAGTCAAAAATTTGATACTGGTATTTAGAGGATATTTGTTTGTTTTGATGTAAGATTGAATTATATTTCATCTTGTGATCACCAAAATTGATATCTTATATGACTTTTGGTGATCACTTCTCACGAGTGGCTTGTCACCAGTGAGAATATCATTTTTGGTGATCACGAGACGAAATATCATTTTGCCCCATTTGTGCAAAAAGGTACCAAGTGGCTTCTTATTTTATAAAGTCTTGGTACCTTATTGCACCAGTGGGATGATTTGATCTTACACCAAAACAAACAATTTTTCTTTTATTTTATGCATTTACCATTCACCATAAGATATCATTGGATTGATAAAAAAAAAATTGCAAAAGGCCAGAAGTGCTTATGCGATGGCACGTTGTCCGTTGTCCGTCGTCTGTAAGCAGCACTTTCTCTGAAACCATTAGGTCAATTAAACTGAAACTTCACATGCATGTTTCTGTTGCATAGGAGACTATACAGAAGTTTTTTTGTTTTTTTCGCTCTGAAATTCAGGATTGCCGCCATTACTAAAAATAGTCCAAAACTTAAAATATCTTCTTCTCATGAATGGCACAACAGATTTTAAAAATGTTTATGTAGTAATGATGACCAATTATAGTATTGTTAGATTTGTTTTAATGGTGTCCCTAGGGTTAAATATGACCCGCCCAGAGGGTTCAATTAGGGGACACATGTCATTATAATATATTTTTTTTTTTTTTTTAAATGGAAATGATTTTGCCTATATCTTAACAGAAGCATTGTTTGGTGCAGGAGGTTCAGATTTATAAAAATGACTGAGTTCCACTGTCTTAAGGGGTCAGGAGGGGCTCCAAAAGGGTACAAATTGGGATTTACTAAAATCATTTTCTTAAGAACGGTATGTCAGATTTGCACATATTTAATATAAATTATCCCTTTGTGTAGGGGTTTGATTGCAGATAAGAATTAAGGGGCTAAAATTTATAGGGGCCCTGTAAGGGGACTTAGAATTTTACATAGGGATTCTGTGGGAAAACAGAAAATTCTCTTTTTTTTTTTCATCTATTCTGAAACCACTAGGCCAATTAAACTAAAACTTCACATGTATGTTTCTATTGCATAGGAGACTATACAGAATATTTATTTTTCTATCTAAAATTCAAGATGGCAACTGTTACTAAAAATAGTCCAAAACTTAAAAAATCTTCTTCTCATGAACAGCCCAACAGATTTTCAAACTGTTTATGTAGTAATGATGACCAACTATAGTTTTGTTAGATTTGTTCAAATGGTGTCCATAGGGTTAAAAATGACACCACCCCGATATTTCTATTGCATATGATAATTTCAAAAAGTGCTATGGCCACTATGAGTCAGTAGAGCGTCCTATGACCCCCTTGGGCCTCTTGTTTTAAAATTAGTATGCAAAAATAACAAAAAATAAAAAAATTTCACTGCTTGAAACAGTGGATTACCATAAATAATCCACTGAGAAATATCTATAATTCATCAAAATGCATAAAATGAAATTCATGTACCTTAAATGTTTACTTGGAAACACAAGTTATTATAGGCTATGATTATTATGATGAAGATAAGTTGTGTGTTTTTTCCCCCCAGTGCCCTCTCTAATGTACTGCAGCAAACCATTACAATATATGGGGGAATATCTGGTCAAGGAGAAACAGTGATTGTACCAAAAGGACATGTTATTGAAGGTAAATATGTTAAAATTGAATTGTTGCTCGCAATCCTGAAAGAAAAACATGACTATCTTGACATATCTTTAATCAGTACTATTTTGTGGAATCATATATATAGCCAATATAGACAATATTTTATTCAAAATTAATTCAGGCTTCTGGACCAAAGTAATATTTGATTGATTGATTGAATATTGAGCATCATTTCTATGCCATCAAGGGCTAACAGACGATCATTTAACCTAACCACTGTTTCCTGGGATCCTGAGAGGTTAACCAGTACTCGAGCACACCCCATCTCTGCAAGTAACTAATAACTTTCCCACTTGAGTTAGCGGTGTGAGAGATGAATGATAATGAGACACAATGTCGTATATCAGTTATCACGTAGACTGTTGCCAGGCAGGAATTTGAACTCATGACCCCAGGAATGATAGTCAGACGTGTAACCGACTGAGCTAATCGGGCCCAGCCCAAAGTGATAAACATGCACAGTACAAATAATTGCAATAGAATACTAATATTACAGGTAATCAAGTAATACTAACTGTTTGGCATTTTTTTATTTAATTTTATTATTTTAGCAATAAAATACTGATAATTGGTTCTGAAGCATTTATTAGATTAGGCCACCCTTAAAATATACTTGTTTGCTATGCTATGACCCCAGTATTTTTTACCAAATTTTGATTTCGCATAGTCATTTTAAAGAAAAATGGACAGAAATCGTGAAAAAAAAAAAAATGCTTTGAAAGTCAATAAAAAAGTTTGGATAGCTGCAATTTTGAGTGAGTAGGTAGGGGCACGGGAAACTGTATATTTTTTAAAGACGGCCTTATATTATGATGTGATATTAAGATACTGAAATCAACTGTTACTCATAACTTTTGCCTAGACCAATCATCAATTCAATGAAATATGTTTAAAGAAGCTGCCAAATGTGTTCCCCGTTGTTTCTTATTTCCTTTTTGGTTCTCACTTGAAAAAGCGAAGTCACATCTCCAAAAGAAATATTTTGCTTTTTTTTATTGCTATTTTTTGTACTGTATTTTTTTGTTATATAATTTGTATTGTTAAACTATTTGGAATACCTGGTAGTACAAATCAATAAGCATATATCGCACAGTGCAAACTAATATGCATATATCACAGTGTAAATCAATATGCATATATCGCACAGTGTAAATCAATATGCATTTATCACACAGTACAAATCAATATGCATATATGGCACAGTGTAAATCAATATGCATATATTGCACAGTGTAAAACAATATGCATATATCACACAGAACAAATCAATATGCATATATGGCACAGTGTAAATCAATATGCATATATGGCACAGTGTAAATCAATATGCATATATCGCACAGTACAAATTATTATGCATATATCGCAGTGTAAATCAATATGCATATATGGCACAGTGTAAATCAATATGCATATATGGCACAGTGTAAATCAATATGCATATATCGCACAGTGCAAATTAATATGCATATATCGCAGTGTAAATCAATATGCATATATCGCACAGTGTAAATCAATATGCATTTATCACACAGTACAAATCAATATGCATATATCGCACAGTGTAAATCAATATGCGTTTATCACACAGTACAAATTAATATGCATATATGGCACAGTGTAAATCAATATGCATATATGGCACAGTGTAAATCAATAAGCATATACCGCACAGTGCAAATTAAAATACATATATTGCAGTGTAAATCAATATGCATATATGGCAGAGTGTAAATCAATATGCATATATCACACAGTGTAAATCAATATGCATATATTGCAGTGTAAATCAATATGCATATATGGCACAGTGTAAATTAGTATGCAAGGTTAACCACTACTCAAGCACACGCATCTCCACAAGTATCTGAAAATTTTCCCGCTTGAATCAGCAGTGACAGATGAATGACAATGAGATGCAATGTCAATCATCATACTGGTTGGGTGGGGATTTGAACTATTGACTCCTGGATTGATTATCAGATGCACTATTGACTGAACTAACCAGACCCCACTTTTCTCCCAGTAACATAATAAGCTGAGCATTTGTAAACCATGAAGAGCTCAGGGTTGCATTTCACGAATAAACATAAGGTAAAAATCAGTCGTAAACGTAATGTAAGAAATATTCATAATATTTTGCAGTCATCCGCATGAATTTAATATTATATTTTCAGAAAACATAATTGTCATTTTCTGAATTTATATTTAACCCGAAGTTGGGTACATTTGGATTGATATTAAAAATTTTATGAATAACATATACTTTACTTTTACGACCTATTTTTTCCTAAGTTGTTTTGTGAAATGCAACACTGGTCTATGAATATATTTTTCTAGAAATGGAAGGTGGAGTTCATATCAACAGACATGAATATACAGATATTTTTAATACAGTTACATTTCATATAAGAAATTTAGAGTAGAGTTTGAATTATGTTCAACCGTGTTTTGAAGGGTACAACAAATGTAAACATCTAACTAAGGTGTATCCGATGTCTGTTTTTCAACAGCCGCATGCGGACAATTTGCAGCAGCCTAAGTGGCTGTCTGGGATTTTGTCTGAGAACTGACGCAGGCCAATCAGAGGCCAGCATCCCTAGCCTCGCTCTGCTAACGTGCACTTCACTGCAGCGTGGGTCAGGCACTTTATCTTGGAGAACCCTCTGTGCAACATATCTTTGTGGAAGCTATGGTCTAATTGTAAATAACACAATCTGCTCTCATAAATTGTTAAAAGAGCAATATATATAGTGTTGTCACTCAGGCTTATTTGCACTTTCTGTAAATAGTCTCTTTATACTGTCTATATTGGAATGACTGTTTTTGGTGTAACTCAGCAGAACCTTGTTATCGTCAAAACAGTCCTCCCTCGAGACGGAATTTTCAATCCGAACATCAAACCCTTTAAAGATTCTTATAATTTACCAACAGTTAACCCTTTACTTCATATAGACGCCTTTGGGCACCTCTAATATAGACACCTTTGGACACCTCTAATATAGAGGGCTTTTGAATTTTTGGTGAATTATGTTTGTATTAACTGACAGAGTGGAAAACAGTGCAGGAAGTGTTCAGATTGCTCGTTGCGAGGAATCTGAACTCTTCCTGCACTGTTTTCAATGACCTTCTGTGATTGGTGCGGGAAAACGCGTATCTATGGAGTAAAGGGTTAAATAGCAGGTATTCTCATCCCTATCTGAGAATAACATATCTTCACTAGCGAAATGTCCAGTTTCAACTGTCCAGTAATTTTCCAAGTTAAAGCCACATGTCTTTAATTTATATTTATGTCAATGAGCCACCATAAAATATTACAACTTCACACAGTTACAACTGCTAAGTAATATTCCAAGTCAAATACCACATGTCTTTTTTGGTGAAAAATGTTTTAAAAAAAACTCAAACCAAAGCATATCTTCACAAGGGCAACAACTGCTAAGCCAAAGTCGCATGTCATATATGTCAAAAAGTCACCATTATTATTGCTTATTGGCCAATGGGAGAAAACTCTGACTGAAATACACATTTATACAAAATCTGATCAAAATGCTTTTTTTTTATTATCAAATATCTTTTACAATAATGGTCATGTTACAATTATAAAACATAAAAGAAATGTATATAGCAGTTTGGGCTCGAGCTGCTGTCAGGGCATTGTGAGAGGAGACATTTTGGTCACCAAAAATGGATGTGTTTTCCTTGGGTTCTTCTTGTGCTCCCATTTACAGTACCACACTTATCACACCTTCTTCCGTGCCATCTAGAATGACTTATGAAAGCTGTGTACATGTAGCTTGTTTTAAAAGAAGGTCATTTATAAATGATTTTTCTTTGTTCACTCCATATCTAATTTTTTTTTTAGATTTCAGGGACATTAATTTTTTTTTATTATATCAAAGCAGTTACACTACTGTTTGTTTATCAAATTTATTTTGTGCTAATCATTAGAATACCACTTTTTCAAACACCACTTCATTTGTGGGTAGAGAAATATATTTTCTTCAGTACTGACTATTCCCCTTGGCCTTTCAACCCAATTTTGTCCTGGAATTAAGAGAGCAGTCAAACTTTATTTTAATGTTGCCCAAATTGTGAAAAAAAGTTCATGTTTTATAACATAATGGGATGTAAGTTGAACTATGTGACATTGATAATGTTTTATTGTAAACATAAAAATTGTACCATTACAGTCCTGTCTTAAGCAGCCAATAAAGGGAACAAGCAAAAATGACCCCTGAGGCAAGTGGATGTTAAGTACAGGTTGACTAAAATAAGAGTTATACAAAATAGTAAATGAAAAATGTGGCTGTTCTAGACAAGTGGATCCTTCATGGAGGTGACCACTAACTAAAGTCAAAATTGTCTTAAGCAGCCAGTGAAGGGAATGAGCAAAAGTGACCTTTTAATACAGGTTGTTGTTTGATACAGGTTAATTTGTTCTCTAAGTATAGAAAAAGCACATGTGACTGCTTAAGACAAGTGGCTGTTCAATAGAGGTGACCTCTTACACAGGTTTGTCTGTAATTCTATTTTATTTGGCACTATCTCTTATTCAGAAGAAAAGAAAGAGGAGACCGATGTGACAACCACTGTCAGTGAACGTAAGGAGACTCCATGTATTTACTTAGGCCACTTTGGAGAATCCCATTACATCAGTCTCCGACCCAAAGATTGGTATGACCAGCTTAAGAAACGTAAGTCGTGTAAACACTGTGCAAATGAGCAAATTATAATTATTTTGAATGGGGTTAAATGCCATTTTTAACACATTTCAGGCTATATTTGACATATCCAGTTTTATTGATGGAAGACGGACTCAGAATTAATCTGAGTAGAACTACTGTCTTTCCACAAGCAACTTGCAAACTTTTTCAAATAATGTTTTTGGAGTGAGTGAGTTGGGCTTGAACATATAACCTTAGCATGAGAGGTAAGTGATCTTGAGATGGCACCTTAGACCAATCAGCCATGGAGGACACTTTAGCAAATTACTTTAGATCATTTCGTGGAGATCCACCTTGTAATTTGTCCTTCATCAATACATTAATTCATCTTGTAAATATTCTAGTACCTTCAACTTTCATCCAATCTTTCCCAAACTAGGTCAGGATGTTTATAGCCTTAGGTTCAACAAGTTCATGAACCAGTCTGATTGGCCTGAAAACTACCTGAAAAATACCGATAATTACCAAGTAAACACTGTCTTGTACGTTCTGTTTTCCTTCAAGTCTGACCAAATTTGGTTAGAATGTTACTGACTTAAAGCTCAGATGAGTTTTAAAGGCTTACATTTGAGGTTTTATGTTTGCCCTGTGTCTGTCGTCAGTTGTAAATTTTTTCTTCAAATGACTTCTTCTCAGAAACTGCTTCAATAGTTTTCACCGTATTTGATATGAAGCAATCTTATGTGAATATCTCTCAAGTTTGTTTAAATGACCGAAAGTCAAGTTTGAATCTGCCACAGGAGTCTATCATTTTTTTTGAAATTTCAAATATTCATCATCAAAACTACACGACCTGGAGTTTTGGGATTTTGTATCTAGTATTACCTCTCTCAAACTTTGCCAAGTCATGATCTTTGGGTCAAAGGTGACTCAGTTCTGGGGGGCTTATCAGTTAAACTAAGGAAACTTTAATTTAAACATCTGTTTTATTTTTACATAGGAATAATATGAGAAAATAAGAAATTGTCTTTTTCTCATTTATTTAAGGTATGGAATAATTAAGTCTCCACTTCTCTGGCAGAAATATAATTTTTGTGCTTTCTATCTGTCCATCAACCTGTCACTAAATCTTTTCTGGAGAATTCCTGCATCTGTGGTCATTTTTAGCCAAATATTACTGGAAAGGATAAGTGTGTAAAGTCCAGTTACGCATATTTCTTTTAAGTTCTGGTTTGATAATTTTTGACTTGAGTTGTGACCCTTTGTATTTTGGAATTAAAAATTTTGTAAAGGCCAATGTCACTGTTGCTAAAACAGAAAAATAGTTTCTGCTTAATAAATTCAGAATAAATGAGCTATTCGAATGCTACTTTGTACATAGATAGTTTATGCCAAGTTAAAATTCATGTGGTTTCGCCACCGTGTTTGATGGACTGTTGACTTTATGTGCATGTAATAACTACTGTGTTAATGCACCTATCACCATTGAAAGGATGGCATAGTTACACAGGTCATACAAAGGTCAAGATCACTGGGTCACCTAGGCTCATATTCACCAACCATTCTTAAGAATATTCTTAAACTTGAACTCAAGAATTAAGTTTGAAAAACACTCTTAGAGACTATTTTTGTTAGACCAAAATTTGTAAGCATGCAGCATGGACACCTAGTATAGAGACAAATAGACTCTCACAATTACTCCATCTGTCAGGGTAAACTAGATTTCTAATGTTGAAATTGGGATTTTCAAGCTCAAGTCCAAGAATATTATCAAGAATGGTTGGTGAATACGACCTCTAGTTCAATTTAAAATTTTATGGTAAAGCAAAAATAGTGTACTGGCCTCTGATAACTGTTGTTTTATATATTATGTGTGTTGGTTGATTCTACTCAAAAGTTTGTTAACTTTGTAGGTATGAATGAGCACAGGGAGAAATGGAAGCGTGATATAAGGAAATCTGACACCACAATGCCTTTGCCTGTTGCACACATTAATGTGATTTTGAAACACATATTCCAACTGGAGTACATTTCAAGTAAATTTGAAACCCTGACTAATATTATGGCTATGAATGAGTCTATGGACCAACCTAATTGTGTTGTTGAATATGTGGGCTCAGTTGTTAACAAGTTGGAGCCGAGCGTTGTTAAAATAGAAAGTCTTTCACCAGACATCACCATGTTCTTCCCATCAGAAACACCAAATGCTAAAGAGAAGGTGACAACTATTTCATTGTTGAAATCACCTCATGATACGACTGTGGTTTTTGCCAAGTCAGAAGCACGTAGGCATGATCTAGTTGCCGAAAGAGACTCATCTGTCATTGGGCATGTGAAGTTGATTCCAAGAAATCCAAAAAAATGGATTGGATTTATATCGGAGTGTGGAAATGATAAACAATGTTTAGTACCATTCAATTTGCCAGATAAGAAGTTGTCGGAGTTGGAATCACTACTAACAATGTCTTTAATGTCAGATAAAAATATAAAGCGGGAATGCTCAATAGCATTTAAATGCAGGTGGCCTTGCGAAGCAGAGGAATGGTTACATCGGCACAGGACAACAGGATGGCCTGACAGCGTCACAATACAGACGGTTCATTCAAAAGGCTGTCATGTCATACCCGTTGTTAAGAAAGAAAACTATGAAGATGTACTGGATGAGTTTGTTACAGCAGAAACACTTGAAAGAAGGCAGACATGGTTATATTCGTTTGTGGTAGCAGAAAAGGAAATATCTCGCTTTCTTTCAGAATCCCAGAGATACAGCTATCTACTTTTCAAGATGTTTGTAGATAAAACTCTACAAAACCATCAGCTTCCAAGTGCAGTCTTAAAGAGCATATTCTTTCATGCATGTGAAAGAATTGAACAATTAAAATGGGCACAGGAACTTGGTGAGTGTCTTTTGATTTTGCTAAAGGCACTGGCAATTGGGTTACAAAAACAGTGTATTCCTCACTATTTCATGTCAGAGAAAAATCTTCTTCAGAATATTCCGAAAAAATTACTTAAATCTTATTGGTCTGAAATGGAGTGTGCTCGGAGTCAACCAATGATGAGTCTGTACTTCTTGTTTGACCACCTTAACTTGACATCATCGGAGATCGGTGCCTTCCTGGATGACGTCATTGATGATTCATTCCGGTTCTCTGTACACCGGGATATGAGAATATCAATCAGAGATGCTGTCATACCTGCAGGGGTTCTCCTTCTTCAGAGTTTCATTCACCAGGGAAATTACCGTTACGCCATGCTTGTTGTTATGGAATTGCACGATATGTATTTAAGAATGGGGAGGGATGAGCCACTAGTCAACATAATCAAAATGGCTTCATTGGAAAATGTTGGTTACCAGTGGTGTTTTGCTTTGTTTATTGACCTAAGCAAGGGAACCTTCATCACAAAAGATGTTTGTGAGGGGTACAGCACAGTCCATATCACTGAAGTGTTTGGTCCTGAAAGCATTGCAGAGTTACCGAATACTGTGATCCCATCATGTTTTGAAATCCAGACGGGTGAAACACGGTTTGCACAAGAGGTGACCAAGGTTCTTGGCCAGCTAGAGAATTACAAAAGCATTACATGTTGTTTGAGATACTACTTAGATACATACAATGACATCGCTGGGGATGCATTGTATCTTTGCCCTCAGCGTAAGAAACATTCGGGAACTCATGTGTGTTATTCTGGAGTGCAACTCTTCAATTTATACATTTGTTTGTTTAATGCTTATCAAAGACTCAATATACCAAGGGAATTTACAGACCTCATGCCAAGATTGACAAAGCTTGCTGATTGTATCGGCTCTCAAAGCTGTCTCAAACAATTGGGGAATGTATGGACCCAAATGGGTGAGACTGCCAAAGCAAAAGAAGTGCAACATCAGATGGGAACATCACATGCCGGAACAGCTATGTACCAAGTAATCGAATCACTTATGGGTGGTGTTTTGTACTAGAAATTAACTGGAATTCTAGAAATGACTTGAATCATGTCAATGAGAGTGGATGCCATACAATCATGTACTCACAATTTACTGAAAAAACTGACCAAAAACAACTTTCTTGATCCAAGTGGTGGGTGCATGTCTCCAGTATGTAAACTGTAATAATATTATGTGTAAAAAGTGTTATATGGAGTAAATGGTAATTTAAGTACATGTGTTACCAGCCCAGTTTAGACTGTACATGCTTTCTTAGTTTATTTTAGCATGATTGTGAATATGTCAAAGGTTACTATGACCCGCTCTCAGGTCCAATACCTCGGTAGAACCAGCAAATGCTTTCTTGTCCATATGTGCTTTGTTAGACTGGTTCACTTGACTTATTTACCTGTTTGGAAAAAATGCACACTCTCGCATTTAACAGTCATTTTTGTTGAGTCTATCCCAGAACCTGATATCTCCCGAGCTAGGTCTATCAACCCCCAATGAAAAAGCAGGGAATTCTATGCCTGTCCCATAATTCATAGCAATTGAACGTTTACTAAACTGTGACATCATTCAAACTTTCAGTTGAAGCAACTGGCCAATCAATGTGCTCAAATGTGGCTTTGCCAACATTGTTTTTTAAGGACTAAATGTTACGGAGTTAATTGAATGCTGGTTGCTAGCTCTGTATTAATCTTACATTGAGTGCAGGGTATAAAATGCAGCCTTAAATACAATGCAAATATACAACCATTTATAGAGGAATTCCGATTGATTACCAGTAAGAAGTGAAGACACGACTGCTAAGTCCCATTCTTGCAGGCATTTCCTGCATCAGAAGATGACATTGTTTATATATATATGCATTGTGTCATAATGTTTGTTAAGGCATCTTTTTTTGTCCATGTATGGAAAGTGTTTCTGCAAGGCTGTGCTTACCTGTATCTTGAACATCGATTGTAACCAATGAAAATCATACTAGCTGAATTTCTGACCTAAATATTGACATTGTTTTCAATACATAAAATAAACTTTTTTTTTTTTTAAATCTATTTTAAAAATAGAATGAACATTAAAGGGAAAAATGCTATAAATGTCTTATTAGGAGTAATAGAATGAATAAAAAGCATGTTTTCATTAATAAATAAAATCCAAAAGGTTTGTTATGTCAAATCCTTCAAATCGCGACAAAATCGATATTTAAATTTGAGTGAGAAACTTGAAACGAAATCCCCATTCTAAAAATAGACAGCACTTAAATACTGCTTGATGTCATTCTAAGATAAAAAACATTTTACTACATGTATACCTATATCAATGGGGGATCTAATATTTCAAAAAATCAAAAACCGGGTATGCCCTCCATAATCTCTTATATTTATTAAAAATCAACATATTATTACTGAAAAACAAGTGTGCCTATTCAGATAGTGTGCAAGTTGTATGCCACTGAAATGATATCCTGGATCTGCGTCAGTGCATAACGTATCAAATTGAAATCACGTGACCCAATTTGTACATCACAAAATATGATGCACTTTTAAGCGGGAAATCTATTTTAGTCTAACCTTGGCATGTAATCCAAATTAGGAAATACCTTTTTAATATATTAATTTGCCATGTTTATATATATATCCTTTTGGCAATATTGGGTCAGTGAATATATATAGGCATGATCTATTGGAAAAATATATTTTAAGCCAATTATAAAAGTTTGAAAAATCCTGATGAATTCCCTTTAAATATTTAAAAAAAAACATGCTTTTAAAAATATTAATAAATGAATGAAATATTATTTTATGCCCAACCTAAATGGAAGCCATTTGCAGCTGGGGCCACAGTCAAGATATGCAGACTGGCTTCTGCATGCAGGCTAGTTGCGGTGTTGTTGTACTTAAATGCCAGCATTGTAAAATGAATTTCCAATTTCTTAATTTTTTCGGCATCTTTCTACTTGCAGAGCCTGTGTGGTTTTGGCTAAGAAAAGAATCACTGTCGATCTCTGCAGAGAAGCAGAAATCCTCCAAATGGGTGTCATATTCATTTTATCATTTTGCAGGTTGCTGATGAATGATAGAATTGAATTATTTTATCTTTAGCAGCACAGGCCTATAGCCCTTTACCTAAAACAAACACAGTCATCTTGTCAATTTTCTGCGACAGCTTAAAACTTTTTCACTATCAGTCCTCTTTGTTTCTTCTCTAAACATTGCATAGCTATTCTCCTTTTTATTACTTGGGGAAAAAACGGGTTTGAATCAAATAAAAAAGTTTTTGTAGAGACATCTATATTATATGTTGATAAATGAATGGTACTAGAGATATGTCAATAGCTGTGTAAAAAGCATAATTCAAAAAAAAGACTTAAAGGCTTATTAAACTTCCGAAACGGTCGTTTTTAGTTTTAATTTAAGTGAGTTTTACTCTTCCAGATGATAGTCTACATGTTTATTTGATCACTGAGAGACTTTGCAAATGAAAAAATAAATATAAAACACATTATTAGTATATAATTAAGAATGGGTTTTGTTTACAAATTAATGTTCGTCTCTTTCTGATAAACACCTTCGGCAGAAAACGGGGAGTTACGAAGCTTGTTTGGAAACGCGTCGGTCGGTAATATATGATCAATTTACTTCTGAGAGAAACATAGTATGGGAAACTGTAGGGGATGCAGTTAAAAATTAAATAACCGCTTGCGGTTAGATAGTTTTTAAGAACGTCCCCTTTATTCCCCTCAGTGTATTAATGAACTGGAACCCATGAGCACGTAAGCGACGAATAATTCACATAAAATCAAAAATTAAATTACTTTTTTAATAACTGTACTAAACAAACCACCCTTGGTAGCCTCTCAATATTGACTGCGATAAATTGATGTGTGATGTAATAGCGCGTGCGATAGTATCACGCATGTATGCAAGGGAGGATCCTGAGCAAGAGTTACTAGACCAAACTATTATTCTGTACTCACTGTTTTTCAGTGTGTATATAAACTATAATGCGTACTACATTCGAAACAGTTTTATTGCAGATATCAATATTATATATTTTAAAAAAAGAAAACCCAATAACGATACATAATATTAGTTAAGCCATAACTTTTCTAATCTTGTTAATGAACCCCTTATCTAATGGGCTTAATCCGCACATACAACTGCAGTATTCATTTGTGTATTTCCGAACACTGGTGGAAGTACAGTCAGAAAGCAACCGAGTCATTAAGGAACTACAAAAATGTAAACAAAAGTTAAAATTTGTGTCTGTTCGTCTAAGAAACACACATTTCGATGGAAGTTTATTTTCTCGCTTTTTTAAAAACAGTCACTAAAGGGTCTACAGGAATGGTTTTAGCAGTACCATAAACATATCTAATTACAATCATTTTTGTGATTATCAAAAAGTGTGCATTTCGGAAGTTGAATGAGGCTTAAAACAAAAAAAAAAACAACGAAATAACAATATGCTTATATCACTATGTGTATATATATATGTGTGTTCTGTGTGATCTAAATATGTAGTTGCTGTAAATTATACATGCAGACCTTTGTGAATTTTGATGTATATAATGATGTGTTATTGAGAGTTGTCTCTACCGTCCAGTGGGTCAGCAGAGTTCATGACATGGGCGTGGACATGGGTGCAGCATGCTGCGCCGATTATTTCAAAACTTTCCAACAATTTTGGTTACTTTTAGCTAACTTTTTTACATATATTTTGTATGCCATGCCAATATTTTCCGATTTTTCTTGTTTTATTATTCTCTTAAAATTGGACTATGATGGCATTTGACATTGTTGATTTGTTTTCGAATAAATCAACATTTTAGTAGTGATTAAAAGTTTTTTATGTTATGCTTTTTGGTGATTTATAGATGTTTCTCAGTCGATTATTTATGGTAATCCACTGTTTCAAACAGTGAAATAAAAAAATGTATTGAAAAAAAAAAAGTATTCTATGCATGATATTTAGCTGCACCAATATCAAATTTGTGTTTACACCATGGATGTCATGGTGCATCGTCCAGCAAAATAACTGATTGACCATCTGTCCATATGTCTTGGTACATCGTCCAGCACCCTAAACGATTGACCATCTGTCCATATGTCATGGTGAATCGTCCAGCACCTTAACCGATTGACCATCTGTAGATATGTCATGGTGGATTGTCCAGCACCCTAACTGATTGACCGTCTTTCGATATGTCATGGTGCATCATCCAACATTCTAACTGATTGACCATCTATCAATATGTCATGGTGCATCCAGCATCCAAACCGATTGACCATCTATCGATATGTCATAGTGCATCATCCAGCCCTAATAGATTGACCGTCTATCGATATGTTGTGGTGCATTGTCCAGCATCCTAACTGTTTGACAGTCTATCGATATGTCATAATGCATTGTTCAGCACCCTTACCGATTGACAGTCTATCGATATGTCATAATGCATCATCCAGCACCTTAACCAATTAACTGTCTATTGATATGGTATGGTGCACCATCCAGCACCCTAACTGATTGACCGTCTATAGATATGTCAAGGTGCACCATCCAGCACCCTAACCAATTGACTGTCTATCGATATGTCATGGTGCATCGTCCAGCACCCTAACAGATTGACTGTCTATTGATGTCATGGTGCATCAACCAGCACCCTAACCAATTGATTGTCTATCGATATGTCATAACGCATCATCCAGCACCCTAACCGATTGATTGTCTATTGATATGTCATAACGCATCATCCAGCACCCTAACTGATTGACTGTCTATCAATGTCATGGTGCATCATCCAGCACCCTAATCATTTGCCCGTCTAGCGATATGTCATGGTGCATCATCCAGCACCCTAACCAATTGGTCATCTATCGATATGTCATAATTCATAATCCAGCACCCTATCAAATTGACCACCTTTCAATATGTCATGGTGCATCCTAACTGATTGAACGCCTATCAATGTCATGGTGCATTGTCCAGCACCCTAACTGATTGATCATCTATCGATATATCATAATGCATCATCCAGCACCCTAACCGATTGATTGTCTATCGATATATCATAATGCATTGTCCAGCACCCTAACCGATTGACCGTCTATCAATATGTCACGGTGCATCATCCAGCACCCTAATCGATTGACTGTCTGTCAATATGTCATGGTGCATTGTCCAGCACCCTAACTGATTGACCATCTATCGATATATCATAATGCATCGTCCAGCACCCTAACCGATTGACCGTCTATCAATATGTCTCGGTGCATCATCCAGCACCCTAATCGATTGACTGTCTATCAATATGTCATGGTGCATTGTCCAGCACCCTAACTGATTGATCATCTATCAATATATCATAATGCATCGTCCAGCACCCTAACCGATTGACCATCTACCAATATGTCATGGTGCATCGTCCAGCACCCTAACCGATTGACCGTCTATTAATATGTCATGGTGCATCATCCAGCATCCTAACCGATTGAACGTCTATTGGTATGTCATGGTATATTGTCCAGCACCTTATGATTGACCATCTATTGAAATGTCATGGTGCATCATCCAGCACCCTAATGATTGACCATCTTTCGATATGTCATGGTGCATGGTCCAGTACACTAATGATTGACCATCTATCGATATCTCATGGTGCATTGTCCAGCACCCTTATGATTGACCATTTATCAAAATGTCATGGTGCATTGTCCAGCACCCTAATGATTGACCATCTATTGATATGTCATGGTGCATCGTCCAGCACCCTTATGATTGACCATCTATCGATATGTCATGGTGCATTGTCAAATACCCTAATGATTGACCGTCTATCAATATGTCACGGTGCATCATCCAGCACCCTAATCGATTGACCATCTATCCATATGTCATGTTGCATTGGCCAGTACCCTAATGATTGACCATCTAACGATATGTCATGGTACATTGTCCAGAACCCTAACCGATTGACCGTCTATCAATATGTCTCGGTGCATCATCCAGCACCCTAATCGATTGACTGTCTATCAATATGTCATGGTGCATTGTCCAACACCCTAACTGATTGATCATCTATCAATATATCATAATGCATCGTCCAGCACCCTAACCGATTGACCGTCTATCAATATGTCATGGTGCATCGTCCAGCACCCTAACCGATTGACCGTCTATTAATATGTCATGGTGCATCATCCAGCATCCTAACCGATTGAACGTCTATTGGTATGTCATGGTATATTGTCCAGCACCTTATGATTGACCATCTATTGATATGTCATGGTGCATCATCCAGCACCCTAATGATTGACCATCTTTCGATATGTCATGGTGCATGGTCCAGTACACTAATGATTGACCATCTATCGATATCTCATGGTGCATTGTCCAGCACCCTTATGATTGATCATTTATCAAAATGTCATGGTGCATTGTCCAGCACCCTAATGATTGACCATCTATTGATATGTCATGGTGCATCGTCCAGCACCCTTATGATTGACCATCTATCGATATGTCATGGTGCATTGTCAAGTACCCTAATGATTGACCATCTATTGATATGTCATGGTGCATTGTCCAGTACCCTAATGATTGACCATCTATCCATATGTCATGTTGCATTGGCCAGTACCCTAATGATTGACCATCTAACGATATGTCATGGTACATTGTCCAGAACCCTAATGATTGACCATCTATCGATATGTCATGGTGCATAGTCAAGTACCCTAATGATTGACCATCTATCGATTTGTCATGGTGCATTGTCAAGCACCCTAATGATTGACCATCTATCGATATGTCATGGTGCATCGTCCAGCACCCTAACTGATTGAACGTCTATTGATATGTCATGGTATATTGTCCAGCACCCTAATGATTGACCATCTATCGATATGTCATGGTGCATCATCCAGTACCCTAATGATTGACCATCTATCGATATGTCATGGTGCATTGTCCAGCACCCTAATGATTGACCATTTATCGATATGTCATGGTGCATCGCCCAGTACCTAATGATTGACCATCTATCAATATGTCATGGTGCATTGTCCAGTACCCTAATGATTGACCATCTATCGATATGTCATGGTGCCATGTCCAGCACCCTAATGATTGACCATCTATCGATATGTCATGGTGCATCGTCCAGTACCCTAATGATTGACCATCTATTGATATGTCATGGTGCATTGTCCAGCTCCCTAATGATTGACCATCTATCGATATGTCATGGTGCATTGTCAAGCATCCTAATGATTGACCATCTATCGATATGTCATGGTGCATCGTCCAGTGTCCTAATGATTGACCATCTATCGATATGTCATAGTGCATCATCCAGTGCCCTAATGATTGACCGTCTATTGATTTGTCATGGTGCATTGTCAAGTGCTCTAATGATTGACCATCTATCGATATGTCATGGTGCATTGTCAAGTATTCTAATGATTGACCATCTATCGATATGTCAAGGTGCATTGTCAAGAACCCTAATGATTGGCCATCTATCGATATGTCATGGTGCATTGTCCAGTACCCTAATGATTGACCATTTATTGATATGTCATGGTCCATCTTCCAGTACCTAACTGATTGACCATCTATTGATATCTCTCAATCCATACAGCAACACTTCCTTATTGATTATTGAGCATAAAACAAGAAGTGCCACATGCCCCCCAAATGGTCTGTAAAAAATAACAATATATGATATAATAGGTAGCGATGTATATATGAATATCAAAGGTAAAGGTATTTCAACAGTTAAATGCAGGTGAAACATTATCATGACATGCTGATCACTTGTGTCAAGTTATTTTAAAATCCCTAAATGTAAGTTACAGATCAATTGTTGATCAATTGATAAATTGAGCCAAGTGTTTTTGAAATCCATCCATGCATGATAAAGTTATAGGACAGACGTGAAATTTCAAACAGATTCAAAGTGTTGTCATACATACTCAAAGTGTGACAGTGTGTAGGTTTTTCTTATGACACGTCGTCATGTCATCTTGATAAATTGAGCCAAGTTAAAGACAAAGTCACAGACCAAACATGCAATATACAACAAAGTTGTCAGTAAGGGCTACTAATGACCCCAAAAGAAGCACTTAGGACTACTAAAGACCAAAAATGAGGCACTTAGGACTAACAAAAACAACAAAAGACTCACAAAAAACCATTTGATACAACAAAGCTGTCACTAAGGACTACTAAAGACCACAAAAGAGGAAAAAAAACAACACTACATACAACAAAGCTGTCAGCAAGAACCACAAAAGAGGCACTATGGACTATGATAGACCACAAAGTGGTCATTAAGGACTACATGTACTAAATACCACAAAACAGTCACAAAAGACAACCAGAGGATGAACTAAGGACAACAAATGACCACAAATGAGGCACTTAGGACTATTGAAGACCACAAAAGAGGCATAAAGGACCACTAAATACAACAATGCTGTCACTAAGGACTACTATAGACCAAAAAAGAGGGACTTAGGACTACTAAAGACCACAAAAAGAGTCACAAAGAACCACTAAAAACAACAAAACTGTCACTAAGGACACTTAGGACTACTAAAGACCACAAAAGAGACACTTAGGACTTCTAAATACCACAAATCTGTCACTATGGACTTCCAAGGACCACAAAAGTGGCACTTTTGACTACATGAGACCACAAAAGAAGCACAAAGGACCACTTATTACAACTAAGCTGCCACTAAGGACTTCCAAGGACCACAAGATGCACTAAGGACTACCAAAAGAGGCACAAAAGACCACTAAATATGACAAAGCTGTCACTAAGGACTTCCAAGGACCACAAATGAGGCACTTAGGACTACTAAAGACCACAAAAGAGGCACAAAGGTCTGATAAATACAACAAAGCTTTAATAAGGACTATGAAGAACCACAAAAAAAGCAGTCATGACTAAAAATGATCACAAAAGAGGCACAAGTGTCCACTTAATACAACAAAGCTGTCAGTAAAGACTTTCTAAAACCACATAAGTGGCACTTAAGACTACTAAAGACCACTAAAGAGGCACAAAGGACCACTAAATACAACAAAGCTGTCAATAACAACTTTCAAAGACCATAAAAGAGGCACAAGTGTCCACTAAATACAACAAAGCTGTCACTAAGGACTTCCAAGGACCACAAAAATGACACTTAGGACTACTGAAGACCACAAAAGATGCACAAAGGACCACTTAATACAACAAAGCTGTCATTAAGGACTACCAAGAACCACAAAAGATGCACTTAGGACTATTAAAAATCACAAAGGATGCACAAAGGACTTCTAAAGTATCATTCAAAAGATAAACATAAACTATGAAAATGAGCCTCAGCACAGAGAAATAATACTTTTGGTTGTATTGTGAAATTTATAACTTAAAAAATATGTGTCATGAAGCTGTAAGTTGACCATTTTTGTTTTTTTTAAATTAAAGCCATTGGTTGTCATTCATATATATATATATATATATATATATATACATAAAATTATAAAAATAACACAAAAACATATGAATAGCTTAAATTTTATTTTCTAAAGTTGATGCTACTGGTATAACATATTGACCTATTTACAGTTCAACCGACAATGTAAATACAGCATAATTATAAGCTTTATATTTCCTTAAAAGACCATACCATTTTATTTCTATTTTACATAATCATGGCCTGTGTTAAGTGACCATGTGTACATTTGTGCTAAGATTTTCACCGTTGGTTGGTAAAGAAAGAAATAGGCATTATAATTGTTTACCTCATCAAGTGCACAGTCATGGATTTTCAACCAACATAAGTTTGTACAATGTGGTAAGATTGCCAGGATCCCCACCAGGACTCAAACCTGGAGTTCTTTTCATACAGAAAAGTGTGCTTGCTTACACTATAGAGATGTACCTCAGCACCACAAACAAAGTGTACATTAACCTATCAGATTCTATGAATGTGGTAAATGTGGTCCAAATGAACCATAAAGTAACCAGTGTGAACATTTGATAAAAGGAGATTATGAATACCAAGAAGGGGATTACGGTTAAGGCCACTGAATGCAAACACAGGGGTAGCAGGTTCGATCCCCCATCCATCCAACTCCAAAATCCTATCAGTCTTTGAGATGAGACTTTAACAAAACTTGAGATCCCCATGTATCGGTGCTTTACACCAGACATGTAAAAGAACCAGGGACACTTCAAAAGGGCCTTCTGTATCTTTGCACAAACCTCCAAAAATCTAAAATTACTAGTACTTTTCATATAGGAAACCGGTGGTGATGATAAATAGTTATCAACATTAAGAGGACTTTTGACTACCCTGTCATTTTCTTGCCATGGGGACTACGACTGCCTATTAAGGGGATTTTGAACACTAGGCCCTTTTTTAACCATGGTGATACTGATCAAGAGGATTTTAAAATACACTTGTGTTATCACACTCCAGGGGGTGGGGCGTCACTACCGGGGGATATTATAATTTCTTTAATGCAATTATATGTTTCTGTGAACACTTTACTTTTACTTGGATATGAAGTATCTATTTTGTAACCATCTGTTTTCATAAAATCCATCTTTGCATGGCAAAGTTATAGGCTGGATCACAGTCATTAAAAGCTTATTATAACAATCCTTAAACCATATTTTTATTTCTCTCTCAAACCCACCAGATACCTGTATTAAACAAATCAACAACATGTTTTATACCTTCATCTGGAAAGGATCCGCAAAGATGAAAAAATGTAGTCATCACAAAATATTATTCAGATGGAGGGTTAAAAATGATTAATCTAAAAACTTTCATAGCGAGCCTAAAAAGTACTTGAATAAGACAACTTGGATGGAATGTTCTTGATACAAATAAAATATTATCTTGGGGTAAACAATACCCTGAAAAGTTATTTAATTCCATAAAATTAGCTGCATAAAATTTTGTTTTATATTTACAATTTCATCTGTAAGTTATCAACTAATAAAGAGTTAAGTGACCTCTTATAGTGACTCCTTTGTTGTCCTTAGTGGCCTCTTTGTGGTCCTTAGTAGTCTTCGGATATTGGATATTCTATTGCTTTAGTCAGCAACAACGGCTAAACTGAGCTTCATATACAATTATGGGTCAATCATTAAGTGATGACAATTCAAACAGATTGAATATTTAGCGTCATTTAATGCCATTGAGGGCTAACAGTCAATCAGTTAACCTAACCACCATTTCCTGGGATCCTAAAGGTTAACCAGTACTTGAGCACACCCCACCTCCGCAAGCAGCTAATAAATTTCCCACTTCAATCAGCAGTGAGAGACAAATGATAATGAGACACAATGTCGTATATCAATCATCACGGAGACTGCTGCCGGGTGAGGATTTAAACTCTCGACCACTGGACTAATTATTCAATCAGGCACAATTACCATTACCATCTGTACTATGTTAATTAATAGCAGAATCTTGATCCATTAGCGAAGTAAAACTTTTTCTTACTTTATTTCTGAAAATAATCCAAATAAAAAATGTCACTGCATGAAAGGTGATAAATGCCATATCATCATTAAAATTAATTAAAATATGTTCTTTCTTAAACTGACACACTATGTTTTAATATGAAACACCATGGTAGTCCTTAGTGACCCCTTTGAATCCCTTAGTGCCCATTTTGAAATCCTAAGTAGTCCTTGGTGACCCTTTGTGGCCCTTAGTAGTTCTAAGTGGCTTTTAGCAGGACCTGCTTCCTTTCATATATGTTTCAAGTTTCTTTGGTAGATGTTCCAGGTTCCTTTGGTAGATGTTCCAGGTTCCTTTGGTAGATGTTCAAGGTTCCTTTGGTAGATGTTCCAGTTCCAGGTTCCTTTGGTAGATGTTCCAGGTTCCTTTAGTAGATGTTCCTGGTACCTGTGGTTTCCTACCTATCCCATTTTATCTTGACATGTTCTCTAATTACAGTGTCTCTTTTCTCTGAGGAGTTCAAGTTTGTATTTTTTGTTGCGTATTATATTATATTTAATGGTCACTGTTTAATAACACAAAAGCAAGCAATGGGAAGTACAAAAATTGTTGATTAATAAAAACAAGAGGCCCAAGAGGGCCTGGGGTCACTCTACTGACTCATAGAAACCATAGCACTTTTGAAATTTCACAATATTTACCCTTTTTTGGGGTCCTCTTAACCACTTATAGATAAATACCCCCATCACACCAGTCCTATACTAAACAAAAACTTAATTGCAATGAAAAGGAAATACTTTAAATTCCCATACCATTCATCTGTTAAAAAAACAAGAAAATATCGGTGGAACTGATGGATGCTCCCCAACTGAGTGTTTGCCTCTGTACCGGCTACATGGTTGAAGAATACCAAACTGTATAGCAGGAACAATTTGTGGCTCTGCACTTCACAGAACTAATTCACAAATCATTTAACCAGAACAAAATGACAATATGTGCAGATCCAGAATTAAAATCAGAGGTTGTAGGGAAATAGCATCATGACGACAATATGCACATCTCCACTTGGTAATGATGCATCCTAGTAAGTTTCATAAAATTCCAACCAAGGCTGTAGATAAATAGAGCGGAAAAGAATTTCATCACAGACTGGATCAAAGGGCCATAACTCCGTGAAAAATCATCAAACCGAAACACAAAAATAGCAAGTTTCATAAAATTCCAATGTGAGGTTGAAGAGAAAAAGCGTGGAAAACAATTTGGTCACAGACTCAATGAAAGGGCAATAACTCCATGAAATATCATTGAACCGAAACACAGACAATATGTGCATCTGCACTTGGTAATGATGCATCCAAGCAAGTTTCATAAAATTCCAACATGGGGTTATAAAGAAATTGCGCAGACAATAATTTGGTCACAGACAGAATCAAAGGGCAATATCTCCATGAAAAATCATCAAACCGGAACACAAAGACAATATGCATATCTGCACTTGGTAATGATGCATCCTAGCAAGTTTTACAAAATTCCATCATGGGGTTGTAGAGAAATAGTGCGGACAATAATTTGGTCACAGACTCAATCAAAGGGCCATAACTCCATGAAAAATCACCGAACCAGAACACATAGACAATATGCACATCTGCACTTGGTAATGATGCATCCTAGCAAGTTTCATAAAATTCCAACATGGGGTTGTAGAGAAATAGCGCAGACAATAATTTGGTCACAGACAGAATCAAAGGGCCATAACTCCGTGAAAAATCATCAAACCGGAACACAAAGACAATATGCACATCTGCACTTGGTAATGATGCATCCTAGCAAGTTTCACAAAATTCCATCATGGGGTTGTAGAGAAATAGCATGGACAATAATTTGGTCACATACTCAATCAAAGGGCCATAACTCCGTGAAAAATTACCGAACCGGAACTCATAGACAATATGCACATCTGCACTTAGTAATGATGCATCCTAGCGAGTTTCATAAAATTCCAACATGGGATTGTAGAGAAATAGCACAGAAAAGAATTTGGTCACAAATAGAATCAAAGGGCCATAACTCTGTGAAAAATCATCGAACCAGAGCAGAAAGACAGTATGTGCATCTGCACTTGATAATGATGCATACTAGCAAGTTTCATAAAATTCCAACCTGAGGTTGTAGAGAAATAGCCCAGACAAGAATTTGGTCACAAATAGAATCAAAGGGCCATAACTCCGTGAAAAATCAATAAACCAGAACACAAAGACAGTATGCGCATCTGCACTTGGTAATGATGCATCCTAGTAAGTTTCATAAAACTCCAACCAGAGATTGTAAAGAAATAGCCCGGACAGGAATTTGGCCACATACAGAATCAAAGGGCCATAACTCCATGAAAAATCATTGAAGCGGAACACAAAAGACAATATGCGCATCTGCACTTGGTAATGATGCATCCTAGCAAGTTTCATAAAATTCCAACCAGAGGTTGTAGAGAAATAGCCTAGACAAGAATTGGTGACACACGGAGAGTGGCACGCACGGATGAAGCGGCGACTATTATGCTTCCCCCCTTTTGGGGAGCATAATAAAGCATCTGTACAGAACCCTTGAACAACTCAGCCCCTTGATTTGTCAGAACTTTAATCACCCATTATTAGGGATTTGTTTTGAGCAGAAATGCTTTCGATCTTAAAAAGAAGTTTTTTTGTACACATGGATGCTAAAATGAAAATAATCAGTTTTCCCTATAATATTCCTATGTAAAAGTAAACAAGAGGGCCAAGATGGCCCTATATTGCTCAAATGAGTGACCTTGAGTCATCCAACTTAAGTATTTTATATAATACATGTACACTTAAAATTCCAGAAAAACGAGATGGGCAAGAATTTTGATTTGTTTTGAAGATGTAACAGCTAGATGCGTAGAAGAGTTCAAACTTGGTAGAGGTTGGCCCATGGTAAATGTCAGTGAAATTACATTGAAATCAGGTCAGTAGATTCTGACAAGAAGGCTTTTGAAGTTTTTACTATAGCTGCCTATAAAGTAAACTAGCACCTCATTGTGGCGGTCATGTTTTTTAACAAATCACACCAGCTCCAACAAACTTGGAAAAGAATCACCCAAGGAACATTTCTGTGAAATTGTTTTAAAACTGATCCGGTAGTTTCTGACAAGAAGATTTTTTAAGCTCTTATTATAGCTTATATAATAAACTAACCCCATCCCCTGACTGCCATGTTTTTTGACAAATCACAACGATTTGAACAAACTTGGTAGGGGTTCCTCCAAGGAACATTTCTGTGAAATTATTTTAAAATCAATCCAGTAGTTTCTAACAAGAAGATTTTTTAAGCTTTTACTAATTAAACTTGCCCCGCCCCCTGGTGGCCATGTTTTTTGACGAATAAAGATGGTTTGAACAAACTTGGGAGAGGGTCACCCAAGGAACATTTCTGTGAAATTATTTTAAAATCGAGCCTGTAGTTTGTGACAAGAAGATTTTTTAAGTTTTTACTATAGCTTATATAGTAAACAAACCCCACCCCCCTGGCCGCCATGTTTTTTGACGAATCAAGATGGGTTGAACTCATATTGAAATAACAGTTTTACCTAAATAATTTCTGTTTTCCCATAGTATTCCTATGTGAAATTCTAAGTCCCCTTACAGTGCCCCTAAAATATTAGGTCCTAAATTCTTATCTACAATAAAACCCCTACACATTGGGATAATTTATGACATATTGAACACATCTGACTTACTGGTTCTTAAGAAAATGCTTTTTGTAATTCCTAATTTTAACCCTTTTGGGGCCCTTCCTGACCCCTTAAAACAGTGGAACCCAGTCATTTTTACAAATCTGAAACTCCTTCAACAAACAATGCTTCTGTGAAGATATAGGGAAAATCGTTGAAAATTTAAAAAAATATATATTTATTATAATGACATGTGTCCCCAAATTAAACCCACAGTGCAGGGTCATTTTTAACCCAAGGGACACCATTTGAACAAATCTAACAAAACTACAGCTGGTAATCATTACTAAATAAAAATTTTAAAAATCTGTTGGGCCGTTCATGTGAAGAAGATTTTATAAATTTTGTACTATTTTTAGTAATGGTGGCCATCTTGAGTTTCAGATCAAAAAATAAAAATCTTCCGTATGGTCTCCTATGCAATAGAAACATCCATGTGAAGTTTCAGTTTAATTGGCCTAGTAGTTTCAGAAAAGGTGAAAAAAAGAGAATTTTCTGTTTTCCAATAGTATCCCTAAGTAAAATTCTAAGTCCCCTTCCAGGGCCCCTGTAAATTTTAGCCGGTTATCATTATTACATAAACATTCTGAAAATCTGTTGGGCCGTTCATGAGAAGAAGATTTTTTAAGTTTTGGACTATTTCTAGTAATGGCAGCCATCTTGAATTTGAAATCGAATAAAAAAAATCTTCTGTATAGTCTCCTATGCAATAGAAACATTCATGTGAAGTTTCAGTTTAACTGACCAAGTGGTTTCAGAGAAAGTGCTGCTAACAGTCGACAGACGACGGCAAACATGCCATCGCATGAGCCCTTCTGGCCTTTGGCCAATAGAGCTAAAAACCTTCCATGGCCTAGTGGTTAAGACATCTGCCTTGAAAGCATGCGGTTGAAGGTTTGAATCCTGGTGGAAACATGTTTTTTATACAGCCAGTTGCTCATCCAGCAGCTAGTTAAATTGAGGGGTACTGAATGACTAACAGCCTGGCGTCTGGCAATGATTATAAGCTTTCGGGAAAAGACTGTGTACAGCATAAAGATGTCTCATAAGCGCATTGTGGAACTGTTCAATTGGGGTGACTATAATAAACAAACAGTTTACTTTTAATTCATGACTGTCAGAATAACTTTACTACTGATTCATTGCCTTTTATTCCTTCTCAATTTTATTTGTTAATTTATGCAGTGTCCATATCAATAAACATTTACATGTTACCAAACTTGATATAGCTGGCACACAACAGGCAACAAATGTACAAATGATCAATAATAATAATAATACCGGAATTATAATAATGATAATATAAAAATAATAATAATAACAATAATAATTATAACAATAATAATTATTATAACAATTAAAATAGCAATAATAAAAATGATATTATGATAAAAATAATAATAATTATGATAATAATAATAAAAAATAAAATAATGATTTAATTTGATAAGAGAACTCATTTGAACAAGTATATCTTCCATGAGGCCCTCAAACATATATATATATACACCGGGTCCCATTATAACGCGGTCCGATATAACGCGAATTCCGTTATAACGCAGTTTTTGCTTGGCTCCCATTTTTTCGGAGGGGTGGAAAAGTCGTAATATAAAACTTGAAAATCTGCACGAATGATCAAAATACAACCAAACAATAGATCGTCGCCATGTTTTGATTTGATAACCGCTCATCTTCTACTCACCAATTAGCCTTGATTATAACGAACTATTACAACCATTACCTCATGGTGGTTTAAAGGATAGTTTAAGTGATTGATTCATGCCAGCATTGACTATTAACAGTTTGTAATAATCCCAAGTGCTTCAATAAATGCTGTCACGCGCCAAACACGGAAGACATATGCAAACTTTGTTTTTATCGAGTGATCACGTGATCAAGTAACGAAGCGGTTGACAGGTATTAATATATCGCGGGTTTCTTATCAGATCGTAAACACAAACTTATTTTTATTATTTTATTGTTGTTAATACTTCAGATATACATTTTTAATATTTTAACACTATCAGCGTTGAGTTTAAATTGAAGCGCAATTTTTTATATGGACACCGTTTTTTCCTCCTTCCAGGTTAAATGGAAATGGCTGCCAATTTTAGAACAATCAAAACACGAAAACATTTTTCTTTTTTTTTTTTTTTTTTGTATTAATTTTATAGATATCTAAGTGTATCTGTTGTAACCAAATACGCGTTGTAGCATATTACAATGCCAACAATACCATTCACTTAGAGTCAGACAGCACGATAGGTGTGAATAACCGACATCGATTTTTTTCGAGGTAATTATCGCTATAACGCGGTCCGCTTATAACGCAGTTTTGTTTTATGGACCCCAAGAACCGCGTTATAACGGAACCCAAGTGTATTCATTATTTACATCAATGTGCTAAATTACAAAGTCACATGAAAAAAAAAGCTTATATATCATACATATGATTATATAAGTTATTCATAGATTTATGGTACAAGAATACGAATAATAAATGTACTTTTGTAAATATATCACTGTAATATAGTAAGTACTAAGTGTTATGAGTTTGGGTTCTGGAAATAATGCTTTAACCAACCATTATTACAAAAGTTATCCTAAATAATTCATCATTTGGTCAGGGAGTATATACATTTTGGTTTGGTGAAGATCTTTAATTTTCTTGAATCTCTGTATTTAGAATAAATGCAACCCTAAGACACTAAGGAGCAATTAAGGTAATGTAACATTAATGAATGTTTCAGAGGAAATCACTTATTTTTTGCGAGTTCCCCTTAAATTGTGCTTGTAAGCCCATGGCTGTGACCCATGTAATAGCCCCAAATTTGACCACAGGTACCTGGCTTCCACAAACATGATTGATTGATTGAATATTTAGTGTCATTTTTATGTCATTGAGTGCTAACAGACGATCAGTAAACATAACCACTGTTTCCTGGGATCCTGGAAGGTTAACCAGTACTCGAGCAAGTAACTGATAACTTTTTACTTGAATCAGCGGTGAGAGACGAATGATGAGACATAATGTCATATACAAATCATCACAGAGACTGTGGCCGGATGGGGGTTCAAATTCACTACTCCTGGATTGACAGTCAGGAGCGTAACCACTTGAGCTAATTGGGCCCTGAGCTGAACCTTGTACTTTAAGAGAATGTATTTATCTTTTTATGTTTCCCTTAAATATACTTTTTAAACTGTGTGGCATTTGTGGTCGAATCTGTGTTTTATAAACCTCAGCTGTGCAAGTTTGTTTTCAGTTGAATGAAAAATTTGGGTACTGTCGCATCTACATGAACAATACATATTTATTGGAGATGGTCAATTATTGTTGAAAATTATTATTCTTGTAGAAAAGTAAACTATTTTACAATTCCAAACATTGTTTAATCCCAAAATACTTATATGCCCTGCTTCATTTTAAAAACTAAAATTTAAAAAATTCTTGAACATTTGTCTTACCAGTCAAGTTGCAATGAAATCACAGTTTCATGTTGTAATTTCTCTTACATTTCTTTTAAAACAAAATGCACGAAAATAAATACTCCGGCTTTATGAATAGTTGTGTCTGACCTAATGTTTAGTAACTACACCATGTGCAGCTTTGTTGTGGCTGAATTACTGTAAGTTTAAACCAAACAAATCCATACATAACTACTGAAAGTTCTGTTAAAATAACTGAATGACCTTATTATGGGAATCACAGATGATATGGAATTAAAAGCGTTCACACTCTCAAAACAATCAGTGTGCACTCTGTGTGGGTGTGGTAGGTAGGGTGTGGATGTGGGTGGGTGGGTGTATATGTGATTGGATGTAAGACTGGCATCTATCAATATAAACAGTTTAAAACCATACCCTTAACAGGATTATAACTTCCTTATCAGTCAAAATCAAATATCTGTAGCAGGTTCATTATAACCAAAAGTTAACAATAGTAACTCAAACTGAATAAAAAAAAGTCATAAATGCATTAGAAAAAAGAGAATTTTCCGTTTTCCAATAGTATTCCTATATAAAACTCAAAGCCCCCTTACAAGGCCCTATAAATACAAGAAGACCCTTGATTTGTACAAACTTTAAACCCATACTCATTGGGATAATCCATATCAAATATCAACAAATTTGACGGACCAGTTGTTGAGAAGAAGATTTTTGAAAATTTTCTATTTTAACCCTTTTTTGACCAACCCTGGCTCCTTATGGAAAGTCAATATCCTTATTGAGCCAAATCTTATTTCCTATGACTAGATGATACTTCAGAACTCCAATTGAATAATGATTTGCCTAAACAGATTTAAAAAAAGAGAATTTTTTGTTTTCCCATAGTATTCCTATGTAAACTTCTAAGTCCCCTTACAGGGCCCCTATAAATCATAACCCCTAAATTCTTATCTGCAATTAAACCCCTACACATAGGAATAATTTATGCCAAATATGAACAAATCTGACATATCAGAATGCCTAGATAATCTAGTAAGGTAAAACAACAGAGGGGCCAGCTGAGCTAGTTTAGGGTTGGGGGAAAAGCAGAAGTGGTTGAGGATGTAAGAGAAAGTGAACAACCCGACGCAAAAAACAACAACAAAACAACAACATAATTATTATTTTTTAAAGCAACATAACCAGTAATGTGAAAATATTCTTTGATAAATAAACAAGAAATTTCACTGGTAAGTGTGAATATAAAGAGTATTGGACTGATGTTTCAGACTAGACATGCAATTTCATGTTTTTTTACATTAAAGATTGACCTTGACCTTTGTGTAACCTTGACCTTGACATCTGATGTAATGGTCTGGGTATTTCAACAGTTAAATGCTGCTGAAACATCATCATGTTATGCTGATCACTTGTGTCAAGCTATTTTAAAATCCCTAAAGGTAAGACAAAGTTACAGATCAATTGTTGATAAATTGAGTCAAATTTTTTTGAAATTCATCCATGTATGATAAAGTTAAAGGACGGAAATCTCAAACAGATTCAAAGTGTTGTCATACATACTAAAAGTGTGACCTTGACCTTTGAGGTATGGGTCTAGGTCTTACTTATGACACGTCGTCATGTCATCTTGATAAATTGAGCCAAATTAACCCTTTGATCCTCAATACCGCAAAAGACCGCACCTATCCAGTGCGCCTCAATACCGCAAAAGACGGCATCTATCCAGTGCGCCTCAATACCGCAAATGACCGCAGTTATTGATCGCTTCATGATACCGCATTTCCCAGCAGTGTGTTTTTAAACTCAAAATTATTGCATACAAATGTCCGGCCTTTCTTTTCGTAAACATTAATTCTACAGGAAGTGGATTCCCAAAAAAACACATGTGGTTACTATTAATAATTACGAAATAAATAGTGTCCAATGAAAAGAGGGCATTCCCATTGATCACGCATGAAAGTTGTGTGCGCGGTCTGGAATAATCCAGTTGAAACAAGGTCATATTTCTAAAAATAACTGGGTTTTTACTTTATATGCGATATACTCATCGCTAATCAAAATAAAAAAAATCGGAATCTTGGAAGATTTGGTTTGTTTTTACAGCTGACAGCTGTCATCGGTTGGGAGAATTTGAAGGTGGTATATGACACGTGGTAAGTGATATATCGAGTTGCAATTTCGGTAATAATCCTTTGATCGTTATCTCAATTTACTAAAATTAAAAAGTGTCCTGCTGAGAATAGAGGATCAAGTTGAATAAAAACATTTATATATACGACGAGAATGAAAACAATCGTCCAGTGCGTTTTAGAACATCAAAATTTGTCGACTGTGTTAATAGAAATTTTTATCTAAATATTCAAAATTATGGCTGATTTTCGTCGTCTTTTAGATAGCGACTCTGGCGAGTCTAATTTTTCTGAGTTTTCGGACTTGGATATTGATTCATCTGATGATAGCTCTCTCTCTGAAGACAAGGATCAGACTCATGAATGGACGCGCAATTATTCTGATTTGAGGGTGTGTTTTTATGAAGCTTTTTGTAAATAACGATTTATCATTTTTTGTAAATATGTAACTACACTCGGGTCCCGTTATAACGCGGATCTTGGGGTCCACAAAACAAAACCGCGTTATAAGCGGACCGCGTTATAGCGATAATTACAACGAAAAAAATCGATGTCGGTTTTTCACACCTATCGTGCTGTCCTACTGTGAATGGTATTGTTTGCATTGTAATATGATACAACGCGTATTTAGTTACAACAGATACACTTAGATATGTATGAAATTAATACAAAAAAGAAAAGAAAGAAAAACGTTTTTCGTGTTTTGATTATACTAAAATTGGCAGCCATTTCCGTTTAACCCGGAAGGAGAAAAAAACGGTGTCTATATAAAAAATCGCGCTTCAATTTAAACTCAACGCTGTTAGTATAAAAATATTAAAAATATAAATCTGAAGTATTAACAACAATTAAATAATAAAAATAAGTTTGTGTTTACGATCCGATAAGATACCCGCGATATATTAATACCTGTCAACCGCTTCGTTGCTTGATCACGTGATCACTCGATAATAACAAAGTTTGCATATGGCTTCCGTGTTTGGCGCGTGTCAGCATTTATTGAAGCACTCGGGATTATTACAAACTGTTAATTGTCAATGCTGGCATGAATCAATCCCTTAAACAATCCTTTAAACCACCATGAGGTAATGGTTATAACAGTTTGTTATAATCAAGGCTAATTGGTGAGTAGAAGATGAGCGATTATCAAATCAAAACATGGCGACGATCTATTGTTTGGTTGTCATTTGGACATTCGCGCATATTTTGAAGTTTTGTATCACGACCTTTCCCCCCCGCCGAAAAATTGGGAGCCAAGCAAAAACCGCGTTATAACGGAATTCGTGTTATATCGGACCGCGTTATAACGGGACCGCAGTGTAGTTCAAACAGACAAAACAAACGCGTTACAAATTATCCATTATTTGTGTATTCTCACTTTCTGATGGAATCAGTAGAAACAAAATATATAACAGAATAAATAAAACTTTTAATCAGTTTGAAATAAAGATGGTATGACAAAAAAATGACACTCGTTTATTGGCTTCAACATGCAAATCAGGGGTGGGGTGGTAAGGTAATAATTAGAAAATAATGATATTTTGGCATGGGGGGAGGGGGGGGAGGTTAACCTGGATTCTGCATAATGCAAATTAGATGGGGTAGAATGGAAGATAGTTTTGAACAAAAAAATGATTTTTTAAAAATAGATTTGAAATAAAAAACAATACTTGGATTTCTGCATAATGTAAATCAAATGGGAGGGGGGGGGGGGGTGTTGATGGGTTGTAAGACTGGGATCAACAATGGACTATGCAAATTATAAAAGCAAGGGGTGTGGTGGTATACTGGGGTTTGATTACTTGTAGCTATTCAAATTAAAAGTAATGCTTCCAGTTGATGTTGAAAGAATGATAGGACATAACTTTCTATTGCTTATGGTGTTTTTTCTTTACATTTTCAGATGAATGATTTCACAGAAGAAGGTTGGGCTAATTTGCCAGACGATTTTGACCCAGTCAATGCCACTCCACTTGCCTACTTCTGGCTGTTGTTCCCCCTGAATCTGGTTGTTGACCTGGTCAGATACACCAACGACTTTGCAGCCTGGACGACCAGTCAGCCTAGGGCAGCTGCAGACGACAACCGGATCTATGTCACCATTCCTGAGATGCGAACCTTCCTTGGGATGAATATACTCATGAAGCAGACATGTTCCTGGGCAACTCCGGCATATCCAACACCATGATTTGTAACCTGTTCCAGAAGATCTTTCAGTATTTCCATGCTGCAGACAGGGCATCTGAACCGAGACGCGACCATCCAGAGTATGACAGACTTGTCAAGGTGTGACCAGTCATCAGCTGCCTTTCCGAGACATTCGCCAAGCTGTTCACGTTGAACAAAGAAGTTTCTATCGACGAAGCCATGATAGCTTTTACGGGTCGTCTCGCCTTTCGTCATTACATGCCTGCCAAGCCCATCAAGCGGGGGATAAAGATCTGGATGCTGTGTGACGCCAGAACCGCCTTCTTGTCAAGGAATGTGAGCCTTCTTGTCAAGGAATGTGAGCCTTCTTGTCAAGGAATGTGAGCCTTCTTGTCCCGATTCGAGTTTACCTTGGCAGACAAAACAACCAAACAGAGCACGGACTGGGGTACGAGGTTATCATGCGTCTGTCTGACCATTTCCAGCACACATACCTGTAGATCTTCTTTGACAACTTTTTCTCTGGTGTGGAACTGATGGAGGACCTTCTCGAGCGTGGACTGTATGCCTGCGGCACTATTCGAGTTAACCAAAAGGGATTCCCTGAAGAACTAAAGAAACCAAGAGACCTAAAACACTGCGTGGAATTCAAAATACTACAAAACGGAAATACAAATCTTAACAGCCACTGTGTGGAAGGATAAACGGTTGGTGCACCACGTGTCGACATTGAGCAGCCTAACTGAAGTGATTGACACGCAGAGACGAGTTGGTCGGGACGTTGTACCATTACAGCAACCAAACAGCTGCCATGTTTACAACAAGTTCATGGGAGGCATTGTTCACGACCAGTACAGGGCCAAGTACGATGTGGGAAGGAAATCGAAGAAGCCGTGGAGGTACATCTTCTGGTTCCTGTTGAACGCTGCTATCATCAACACTTTCATTTTGTATGAATAAACATCAACTAGAGCAACGAAGAAGAGGCGATTCAGGTATATTGACTTTAGGATAGAACTTGTTGGCGGATTTAGAAAGAGGAAACGCTCCGCTGGAGAAGCTCGCAACGTGCTCATTGGGATTCAGCCGAATGTGGACGCGCATGTTAGCCGCCGAATGCAAGGAAAGTATGTAAATACCACTCTTGGTATCTGAAAGAGAGGAAGGACACAACATTTGGATGCCAGACCTGCAATGTGCAATTGTGCAGGGATGGTTGCCACGCCGCATACCACAATTTAGGAAACCAGTGAAGAAAAAACGATTTTGACCCAGTCAATGCAACTCCACTTGCCTACTTCTGGCTGTTGTTCCCCCTGAATCTGGTTGTTGACCTGGTCAGATACACCAACGACTTTGCAGCCTGGACGACCAATCAGCCTAGGGCAGCTGCAGACGACAACCGGATCGATGTCACCATTCCTGAGATGCGAACCTTCCTTGGGATGAATATACTCATGAAGCAGACATGTTTTGCTCTTCAAATCCGTTCCTGGGCAACTCCGGCATAACCAACAGCATGACTTGTAACCTGTTCCAGAAGATCTTTCAGTATTTCCATGCTGCAGACAGGGCATCTGAACCGAGACGCGACCATCCAGAGTATGACAGACTTGTCAAGGTGTGACCAGTCATCAGCTGCCTTTCCGAGACATTCGCCAAGCTGTTCACGTTGAACAAAGAAGTTTCTATCGACGAAGCCATGATAGCTTTTACGGGTCGTCTCGCCTTTCGTCAGTACATGCCTGCCAAGCCCATCAAGCGGGGGATAAAGATCTGGATGCTGTGTGACGCCAGAACCGCCTTCTTGTCAAGGAATGTGAGCCTTCTTGTCCTGAGAGTTTACCTTGGCAGACAAAACAACCAAACAGAGCACGGACTGGGGTACGAGGTTATCATGCGTCTGTCTGACCATTTCCAGCACACATACCTGTGGATCTTCTTTGACAACTTTTTCTCTGGTGTGGAACTGATGGAGGACCTTCTCGAGCGTGGACTGTATGCCTGCGGCACTATTCGAGTTAACCAAAAGGGATTCCCTGAAGAACTAAAGAAACCAAGAGACCTAAAACACTGCGGGGAATTCAAAATACTACAAAACGGAAATACAAATCTTAACAGCCACTGTGTGGAAGGATAAACGGTTGGTGCACCACCTGTCGACATTGAGCAGCCCAAATGACGTGATTGACAAGTAGAGACGAGTTGGTCGGGACATTGTACCATTACAGCAACCAAACAGCTGCCATGTTTACAACAAGTTCATTGGAGGCGTTGATGTTCATGACCAGTACAGGGCCAAGTACGATGTGGGAAGGAAATCGAAGAAGTCGTGGAGGTACATCTTCTGGTTCCTGTTGAACGCTGCTATCATCAACACTTTCATTTTGTATGAACAAACATCAACTAGAGCAACGAAGAAGAGGCGATTCAGGCATATTGACTTCAGGATAGAACTTGTTGGCGGATTTAGAAAGAGGAAACGCTCCGCTGGAGAAGCTCGCGATATGCTCGTTGGGATTCAGCCGAATGTGGACGCGCATGTTAGCCGCCGAATGCAAGGAAAGTATGTAAATACCACTCTTGGTATCTGAAAGTGAGGAAGGACACAACATTTGGATGCCAGACCTGCAATGTGCAATTGTGCAGGGATGGTTGCCACACCGCATACCACAATTTAGGAAACCAGTGAAGAAAAAAATTATAAAAAGTGAAATCAAATTGAACAAAAAGTTAAAAAGTGAAAATTACAATGATAAAGTGAAAATTTTTTATTTAATTTAGGAAATGTTGTCACAATCAAATCGAACAAAAAGTGATTTAGGAAGTGTTACCTCAATACTCATTTATATGTTCAATTTATAGAAAGATGAAGTTTCAACTGTGATAAATTTCTTTTCTCTTGTTTTTCATAAAATCAAAAGTTACAAATGTTATTAAAAAAGTGTTACTTCTATTTTCATTTACATTTTCAATTCATAAAAAGATGAACAGTGATAAACTTCATTTACCTTGTTTTTCCTAAAATGGACAAGCTCTACCTAAATGGACTACAAAATGGGGAATTTTTCGTCTATGGTATATGTGATTTCACTATAAGAGAAATCAATTTAATCATACAGTGTGGAAAGTGAACACATTTATAATTTAAATTTGAAATTGAAATAATCAACTCATCCTTTTTTTAAAGTTTACAAAAGTGTTACAAATTATAATTATATTTATAGCATTCTTGTGATATGGACTGATAGAAGTAAAAACCTGTTGTGATTCTTGTGTGTAGATTGTAATATGATTTTATATTCTTCTGCTATATAATGTTTTGTTATGAATGTTTTGTTATGAATGTTAATTTATTTATTAAGTTATACACTGTTTATTTACATGAAATAGTCATAAATATATATGGTATATTACCATAAATAAATATATATTTTTGCAGAAAAAATGGTGCATGCAGTCTTATCAGTTACCTATTGGGTATTGATTATCAGATACTGGTCAACTGTATTGACCTGTGATAGCTGATACGGTAAAACCTATATAGAGCAAAGGGTTAAAGGCAAAGTCACAGACCAGACACACAATATCAAACAAATTGAAAGTGTGACCTTGATCTTTGAGGAAAGGTTCTGGGTCTTACATCCGACACTTATTATTAATTATTATGCCATGTTGTTCAACTGAGCCAAGTGTTTTTAAAATTTACCCATAGATGCCAGACCGGACAATAAATGTCAAAATGACTGAAAGCGTTGTCAAACAAAGTTAAATTGTGACCTTGACCTTTGAAGTGGGAGTTTGGGTATTAAGTGCAACACGTCGTCATGTTAAAATGTTGATCATTTATAATCCATCTATGCTTAACAAAGATACAGGCCGGAAACGAAATACCGGACGGAAGGACAGACGCTATTACTATATGGGATTACTATATGCCACCCCAAAAAATTTTTGGGGGGCATAAAAATAAATTAAAATAGATTAAAAGCATTTTATTATCATAGATAAATAAAATAGGAATGGTTTAGCATGTCAAATTAACATAAACATGACACAATCAATATTTTAAATTGCAGTGGTAAACTTGAAACAAAATCCTCTTTCTAAAATTAGACAGCAATTAAATACTGCTTGATGACCTTCGCCTTGTCATTCAGACTATTTCTAAGATGATTGACTGATTGATTGAATATTAAGCATCATCTTTATGCCATCAAGGGCTAACAGACGATATTTTAACCTAACCACTGTTTCCTGGGATACTGAAAGGTTAACCAATGCTCGAGCACATTCCATTTCCACAAGTAACTGATAAATTACCCACTGGAATCAACGGTGAGAGACGAATGATAATGAGACACAATGTCACATATCAATCATCACAGAGACTGTTGCTGGGTGGGGATTTGAAAGTTAATGTTAAGTTATTAAACCTGTTAATGTTGAAAAATAATTATCGTCATTTATTACTGATATTGACTCTTCTATCTTTAATAAGAACAGATGTATAGAGTAATTGACTAAGAGTCACACAATGTAGTCCCAGGTCATCTGTTTGTAATACTATGTCATGAATCATTATCTTGCTATAACAAGCAAGCTCAACATTGATCATTTTAACCTTTATTTCATTTTTAAAATAGCGAACGGCCAGACAGGCCTACCGCTAAAGAGATTTTCACTATTTCAACATTACATGCACATTAAATTACTTACCAACTAGCCAGACAGGCAGATAGAGAAACATGCCAGGGTCAACTACAGATACAGCGAACTCTCCCGCAAAGCTTACCCGACACAGATAATGGTAACCAAAACACGGGAGCAGGCGCATTAATTGCCATACCCATACGAACTCTCGCAACACAGCCAGACACGGCCACATACACAAAATCATATTCAAGAACATTAACACATTACATAAACAGTGCATTAGACCAAGACAGACTAGAACACTACACAGGACCTGAACTGTATAGCACGTGGACTTACGACGGCGGTTGGCAATTTATACCATACGACACGTGCCGCGCTTCATGGACACCAAAAAATTGGTGGATTGAAGCAATACGGGCAAGCTCATTCAGAATAAAAAGCCACCAAGTCAAAGTCTCCGACATAGTACCATACAACAATCATTATCAGGCACAAATAGCTCACAAGTACAATCACAATTTATCAATGAACCAAAGATATGGGTAGGAACAGACCCAAACCGGTTCTGGACAATGAAAGCAATAAGACCTAAAGAAACAGGACAAAACTTATACGCACCAAATAATTACTTACGTAACCCACAACCCATGTCTGTAGCTGAATCCCAACTACAAAGGGTAACAATAGACTTAGGAAAAGAGTTTGTAATGTCAAATGAAAACCAATTCATAGAAGACAATGAATTTGCAACAGACATAATAAACGACATGTCGGGAATGCTAGAAATAATAGAATTACAATCAGGTCAAAGTATGGACTATGGCACAATATATGAAAGTGCGGACTGCAGATGGTACCCACTGGGTAACTTTAATTCAACAGAATTACACGACGTAGCTTTCCCCAATGCATTCAAAAACGACCAATGCCCAACAACAACAGGAACCATAGAAGCAAACTATGCAACTCTGGTTAACCACAACTTCTTAGACGAAACAAAACCCCTACTCATAAAAGTAGCCCCGTACTACAGTGAGGCAGGCGGTATAAACATAATAGCAAAAATAACTGTAACATACACAAGCACAATAGAATTCAGAACATCACCAGACCTAGGTTTCTACACAATGAACATGAACGGACTAGCACAAACAATAATGGCCGACAACATATGGGAACAAGGAGCAGTCCCCGAACACATGTGGAACATAAACAGACCACGAACACTAACTATGTATAAATGCGGACTGACATATAACCACACAGACCAAAACATAAACTTAACACAGTTAGACAAACGTACCAAAAAGGTAAACAAAAAACAAGACGTACGCATGAAAATACACGAGGTAATGGAACAAGACTACGAACCAATGGAATCAAGCACACCTGCAGTACCAGACACAGTACAACCACCACACTCAATAACACCAATACCAACAAGATACAGACCAAAACAAGGCACCCGCCCCCACCCATACAAACTACCACAAGGCTTCATAACACCAAAAGAAAAAGATGGTAAAATAACATCACAAGGCGCCGCAATAGCCGGCCAATATATATCAGCAATAGGGGGAACCCCACGCTATAGATCCGCACTGCCTAAAGACTTACGAGAAATGCCCATATTAACACCACAAAAAACAACAGAATATGTACAAGGTATATCATTAGATTCAATGAGCGCAGCCTCACAAGACAAAACATTAGAAGACTAACTATCTATTTACAGATGACGCACCAAGTTACGCCAATACCAATAAACAAATACCAAAACCCAGACCAAATAATCGACGCTGCCCAATCAATATTCGACTACGACTTCCCACAAAGCGTCCCAAGATGGACAGCCATGTGGAAACCCCCAAGTGTACCTCTAAACGAATCACCAATACCACTGACATATGCAATGGTAAACAAACAGTTCGAAGAGGCCAACTACAGATACGATTTAGACAAAGACTACAATTTCTATGCAGTTGCCTATCCCGGCACGTGGAAGAAGGCTGTGAACACTGCAAACGACAAAATCGTGACAATGAACTCGAAAGGACACATGAGCCTACGAATAACACGAAACAATGTACTACATTCCCATGTAACGCACGATTTAATGAAGGGTTACCGACTACAGGTAAACATGCACGAAGTCACTTACACAATGGGACACCGCCTGAAATCACAAACACTCGCCTTTAGAAATAACCAGGACGGATCTATAACTATACAAGCGGGCTGGGATGACAGTAGAGAACAAAACACAAACTGGACTACACTAGCAGTATACATATGCTACAAACAAGTAGACATAATAAAAACAATAGGAAAAATGTCAACAACACTACAACAAATACAAAAACAACTACAAAAAAACATAACAGACAACTACAAAGAAATATCAAGGGAGCTATCACAACAACAACAAAACTACCAATACCACACACAACAAACACTAGTAAACTCACGTGACATATCAGCAATAAAACAAGCACTCAAAACACACAGATCAGACATAGACAGCTACACAGAACAAATAGCAAAAAACACAACAAAACAACTACAAAACAGACAAGACATAAACAGCTACACTGAACAAATAGGCAAAAACACAACAGACATAGAACACCTACAAAAGAAACATGACGACGAACTAGACGCCTTCAAAAAGAAAGTACATGACGACCTCTGGCAATCAATAGTACGACATGACGCAATGATCGAACGAAACAAAGAAGCCCTCGACGACATACCGACAGAAGAACACACTAACTGGTTCTCCACATTAACAGACAGAATATCCGTAGCTGCCAGTGCGGCAAGCTTAGCCAAAACAGCCCACGACATATCAGAAGGAAATACCTCAAAAATAGCGGAAGCCGTATCAACCATACGGGATGTATCCGCCATAGCACACAATGCCATAGACACAGTCAATGACGTAGTCAAAACAACACAAAATATCAAAGCACTGATAGACGACATACATAACACATGGCAACCACACCTGGAAGCCGAAATAACGACACTACGAGACGAATGGGAACCAAAAATAAAAGCTGAAATAGAACTTATGAAAGATAAGATAATAGAAATAAATGGGCCAGAAATGACCTTACTGTACCGTGGGCAACCCGTACATGAAAACTATTACATTGCAGATAGAGATGACGACGAACCTGCACACGTTTTGATAAAGAGAGATGCAAAGACAAGGACTGGTACAGCCTCATCCTCGAGAACTAACCAGAAAAAATCAACCATGACGCCATCTTGCCCACCAAATTCCAACTTGATGTTGACGGTAACAAAATACCCCGATTAGACATGAAAAGCTACTTAAGCGATTATATAAATGATGACTACCCTGCCCTCAAAAAGATACCCATATACAAGTGGCAAACCCCGATCACTAAATTGCAAGAACTCTGCCTTAACGATAAAGAACTTACACTCATCAACTCCATCAAACACTTGCTCAACAACAAACCCTCCGCCCTATCCTGGCATGACGGCACGGCTGATGCTGGCTGTAAATTCCACGGTTACCATTGCCATATAATGACTGCAATGACCAGCAATGAGCCTTCCATTGCCCAGACGTACACATTCACTAAACTCCAACGAGCCCTAAAACTCAACGGAGCCACCGTTAAACACCAAAAAATAAAGCTAAAAGAAAAACTTCAGCCAATACCTACTCAAACCACCCAAGCTATTCCGTGGTACCAATAATAACGATATGTTACAGATGATGACAAAAACACCTGCACCAGACCAACAAATGCCATCAACAAGCCAAGAACACACAAAACAAAAACAGAGCAAAAAGAAAACAGTATTAGAGCAATGCATAGAAAAAACATTACTGTTTATAAACAAATATCAAAAAGTAGATCAATTTGCCTTACTACAAGAGATGAAAAAGCAGAACAATGAAGAAGATGTGGATCAACTCCTCTCAATGATGCAAAAGCAGAATTGGCCCCAGATACTCAAACAGTCGACGGTAGAACACAACTTCCAGATTAAATTGGATAACCGTAGCTATGGAGACATATTTCCAGAATTCCCAAAGATCGATGAAGACACCCAAATAGAGTACCACACAGTAGAAAAGACGAGAACCCTCTTCCTAGCATGGTGTGTAGAACAAGGCCTGGATCCAGATTTATTCTTATTACGATTGTATGCCGTCCTTTTTACACGTTTGAAAAAAATCAACACATTTGCGATCGAAGGGCAGTCGAATGCCGGGAAGACTTTTTAGATGACTGGAATCCTACTGTACCCAGAGTACGGGGGTTCAGTGATATCCTCAAAAGACTTCCCCTTTGACGCCTGCCCTGAGAAACCGATCATATTAATAAAAGAGCTCACCATTGCTAATCCTGAAATGGCCGAGCAATTCAAAAACGTACTCGGCGGGGAGCCCATTTACGTAAATGTAAAAAAACAACATCCAGTACTGATGCACCGTAAGCCGGTAATCTGTACCTCCAATCTGCCTATCTGGAGATATGTCTCCAACGATATCAAACCACTGAAAAATAGGATGTTTCGTTATAATGACTTAAAGAAATCACTCGTACTTCAAGACGCAGATAAGAAAAGCCTTCTCCCACATATTTCCAAGAGATATTTAGCGCAATTAAGAACATAGAGCATGTTACAAAAATAACAATAAACAACGACACTTGCGAAGAAGTGCATCATGTTTACCGCGGCATTTTCGCCGTAGGGAACAATGAACTAAATCCGCCCTTTCAAGTTAGACCATACGAACCAAACACAAGCACTGATGTAATAATAATAAGCAGTAGCGAGGAAGAGAAAAAAAACTCAGCTCTGATACAGATACTGCAGATGAATTGATGAGAGAAATGGAAATGACTTGCCTTAGCCCAGTGGGACATCCACGCTCTCCCTCCATTACATCCACTCCTGTCCTGGGAAAACTTAAACGCCGTCCATATAGAAAACTATGGAACAGCCCTATCTCTCCCGTACCAAAAAAATTAGCGCGTAGGCTCTACTCCGATGAGGAGTTAGAATCTGATATTTCAGACGTGTTGGACAAAATGTGCTAATTGTATATATGTTATTATTCAATGAATATTGTTAAAAATATAGTTAGTTAGTTATATTGAAATAAAAGACTGAAGGACATCAAAAAAAAAAAAAGAACAATGAATATACATGACCCCATGTTTGTCATGATATATTCAATGTTTATATAAGGGTGTATACACACTAACTAACTATTATATAAAAAAGGTATTATGTAATAAACAGTTTTGAGCTGGTTCTAATCTTATATCCAATGTATCCTGTTTGAATGTAGAGCACTGAATGATTTGCCACGTCTCGCTCTGGCTTTTATATCCTATTTCCTGCGTTCTGATTGGTTAAAGTTGTTTACTGAGTGTTGATTGGTTAAAGTTGTATGGTGTGATCGGTTTTTCCGTTATTTTTGGCGGGAAAGTTATTCGTTTGAATATTTCCGTTTTATTGCCGTACGTTGCCGTTTTTTTTTATTATAGTTAGTTAGTTTTCAGGTTTCTCATAATTGAAGGACCTTCATTAATTATAATGTAGTTAGTTAGTGCTGTAAACAGCAACATAGTCAAATTATTGACACACACAAAGCTTTAATATATCTCATTTGAAATTTTAAGTGTATTTACAACAACAGTCATTTCTATACTTTGAAATTAGCAAAACTGAAAATAACTTAATGCATAATGCATCCCTCTAGTCACAGGCCATCTATTAGAGAGAGGAAGGTCAGTTATGACTTGAACCTATGACCTCAAAGTGCGCGGTTAGAAATGAGAGGTCAGAGGTGAGTGGTTAGTGATTTTGAAACAGTGCCTTCTAACGTCATTCTGGCACTGAATGTGAGGTATAAAAAAAAACAAAAGAAAAAAAGGAAAACACATAATAAGTACAAACTTATAGGAATTGCTGTTCAAATAGGGTATACTTGTGCTCTAGGTCACATGCTCTATATACACATCAAAACAAGGGGCATTACTCTAAATGACTGTCTGTAAAACAAGGGGCATAATACTCTAAATAACTGTCTATAAAAAAAGAGGCATTACTCTAAATGACTGTGTAAAACAAGGGGCATTATACTCTAAATGACTGTCTGTAAAACAAGTGGCATTACTCTAAATGACTGTCTGTAAAACAAGGGGCATTACTCTAAATGACTGTCTGTAAAACAAGGGGTGTGTTCAGTTTGGTTAAATGTTTGGTAATGTTAGCTAACATATTTCCTGAATACTAGCTTAACTTCAAATTAGCATGCAGTATGTGATAATTGTAGATGAAGAGAAACCTTAAACTGGCAAGCTACAAACAATAGCCACTTTGAACACTGGACTGAAAACAGCTACAAACAATAGCCACTTTGAACACTGAACTGAAAACATTTACAGACTGAGTTTATTTATTGAAGAATATACAAGGCTGAAATACATGAATTTTGGCCCAAGAATATGAACATACAGACCGTAATCCGTTCAAGTACACCAAAAATGCATTTCAATTGCATTTGTTTTGCGTGTCAAACGTGTTTGTTTTGCGTTTGAAATGCATTTTAGTTTTGTTAATGGTTTGCATTTTTTTATGATAAATGTTAGAGAAAGTACGAAAATGCAGTCCAAATTGATAGTGAACGCATTTTAGTCTGCGTTTGCGTTCCAATCGTTTAGCGTGTATCGTTTACCGTGTATCTTTTACCATTTAACGTTTACACGACATGTTCACCAATCGCATCATCTCTGGTTGTCCAATTGTATAAATAATAAGAACTAGATATTTAAAGATATCTGATAGAAGAGGAGTTTCCTGTTGGCATAGACATTGGTAATGGTACAGACGAACAATCATTATTGGACAACAGGGTTGCAGCAACAGTTAAACTACTACACGCACAAACTACTGCAAAGGAGAAGATAATTATTTCCCAAGAGAAAAGTAAGAAAGCGTTTAAGCGCAAGTTTGTTGCCCACACGTATAAAGTTGGTGATTTGGTACTGATTAACAACCCAAGACGCTTATCAAGAAGAGGTGATAAACTTCTACCAAAATGGACGGGCCCTTACAAGATAAGACAAGTAAAGGCTCATGGCCTCCTCTACATTGAAGGTCGAAATACCTTAGTGAACATTCAAAGAACGAAGCCATACAAGTCGACAAATGGAAAGATACCATCAAAGGTTAAGAACAACTAAAAGAAAGAAGTCAGAAAGAAACTATGAAAAATAAAAGGAAAACAGCCAAAAAATTAATAAAACAACAAACAAAACCAACCCTCATCACAGCAGAAGAAACAGTAGAGACATTCTCCTTTAACCCTGTGGATAGGAAATGGCAACGAGAAAGGGCAAAGGCCATGAATATAAAAGTGAAAAATGTTATTCAGGATATTCCAAACAGAAAAGCATCTGTGCTTGAACCTCCAGGAGATAACATTAAGATACGTGGTGATGGAAACTGCTATTTCCGGACTTTAAGCCATTTCTTGTCAGGAACAGAGCAGTTTCATTCTGACATCAGGAAAAAAGTTCATAAATACACACAAAAGTATAATGAGGAATTTTCAAAGGTGGCTAATGTGCCAAAATATTCATGTGTTAGCAATATGGAGTGTAATACTGTTTGGGCAACTGAAGTGGAAATTGTTGCAACAGCTACCATGTTAGCGACAAACATTGTTGTGTACTCTCCATGTGGAAATGACAAGGCAGGAAACACTATATTTAAGTGGCTTACGTATAAACCAATTAAATGTGATCCGTTAACAGGACTCTCTCAGTCAACAACATCGATGTTCATCTCCAACAGATACGAGCATTATGTCCCAGTTTACTGCATTTAAATTTCAAAATAAAAGTCAATGGTACACAGTATTCATATTTGTATGAATCGCCATAATGCTTCACATATTGTGATATATGTAAATAATGTATATATCAAAGTTGCCCTGCCAATGTTTTAGTATCTCTATAATTATAGTTATGGTTTACGAGAAATGTACTGTTGCATAATATCTAAATGTTTTTGCTTTTTTATGCAATGCCTTTATGGATAGCTAAATTTCTACTTATTTTATTATAATGTAACAGACTTGTCCAGGGTATTGTCACAAGAAAATAATAGTAAAATCAATCTACTGAGTTTTAATATGTAAGCAGTTGAAATCCATAACTATTGATTTTTACGAATAAATGTTGAAACATTTAAGTTTTGTTTGTTGCATCTTATTGTTTTAGAATCCCAGTTTTACAGATAATTGAAAAACACATTTCAGTTATACTTAAAAGTCACAAAGTTGGGCAAATATGTGTCGATTTCATTGTATGCCATGATGATTTGTACCATTAATCATCACAGAGCACTTGGCCATGGAGGATTGGTGAGAGATGAATGGCAATGAGATTCAATGTTGTACCATTAATCATCACAGAGCACTTGGCCATGGAGGATTGGTGAGAGATGAATGGCAATGAGATTCAATGTTGTACCATTAATCATAACAGAGCACTTGGCCATGAAGGATTGGTGAGAGATGAATGACAATGAAATTCAATGTTGTACCATTAATCATAACAGAGCACTTGGCCATGAAGGATTGGTGAGAGATGAATGGCAATGAGATTCAATGTTGTACCATTAATCATCACAGAGCACTTGGCCATGGAGGATTGGTGAGAGATGAATGGCAATGAGATTCAATGTTGTACCATCAATCATCATAGAGCACTTGACCATGGAGGAGTGGTGAGAGATGAATGGCAATGAGATTCAATGTTGTACCATTAATCATCACAGTGCACTTGACCATGGAGGAGTGGTGAGAGATGAATGACAATGAGATTCAATGTTGTACCATTAATCATCACAGAGCACTTAGCCATGGAGGATTGGTGAGAGATGAATGGCGATGAGATTCAATGTTGTACCATTAATCATCACAGTGCACTTGACCATGGAGGGTTGGTAAGAGATGAATGGCAATGAGATTCAATGTTGTACCATTAATCATCACAGTGCACTTGACCATGGAGGATTGGTGAGAGATGAATGGCAATGAGATTCAATGTTGTACCATTAATCATCACAGTGCACTTAGCCATGGAGGATTGGTGAGAGATGAATGGCAATGAGATGCAATGTTGTACCATTAATCATCACAGTGCACTTGACCATGGAGGATTGGTGAGAGATGAATGGCAATGAGATTCAATGTTGTACCATTAATCATCACAGAGCACTTAGCCATGGAGGATTGGTGAGAGATGAATGGCAATGAGATGCAATGTTGTACCATTAATCATCACAGTGCACTTGACCATGGAGGATTGGTAAGAGATGAATGGCAATGAGATTCAATGTTGTACCATTAATCATCACAGTGCACTTGACCATGGAGGAGTGGTGAGAGATGAATGACAATGAGATTCAATGTTGTACCATTAATCATCACAGAGCACTTGGCCATGGAGGATTGGTGAGAGATGAATGGCAATGAGATTCAATGTTGTACCATTAATAATCACAGAGCACTTGGCCATGGAGGATTGGTGAGAGATGAATGGCAATGAGATTCAATGTTGTACCATTAATCATCACAGAGCACTTGGCCATGGAGGATTGGTGAGATGAATGGCAATGAGATTCAATGTTGTACCATTAATCATCACAGAGCACTTGGCCATGGAGGATTGGTGAGAGATGAATGGCAATGAGATTCAATGTTGTACCATTAATCATCACAGAGCACTTGGCCATGGAGGATTGGTGAGATGAATGGCAATGAGATTCAATGTTGTACCATTAATCATCACAGCACTTGGCCATGGAGGATTGGTGAGATGAATGGCAATGAGATTCAATGTTGTACCATTAATCATCACAGAGCACTTGGCCATGGAGGATTGGTGAGATGAATGGCAATGAGATCCAATGTTGTACCATTAATAATCACAGAGCACTTGGCCATGGAGGATTGGTGAGAGATGAATGGCAATGAGATTCAATGTTGTACCGGGAATTCTGTAGTAGACTGTCTGCTGGAGCAAAATATATTTTGGATAGCTTCTAACGGAAAACTTAGTCAGGGAAATGTCAGGGAATTCTGTGTCTGCGAGATCCCTGATGGAAGTTGTTTTTGGAGACGCAAATATGAAAGGAAACCAAGGCTTTTAAGGCTAAACACATTATTATTGTAGGTTTTAAAAGCTTAGAATAAAATATTTTGATTTTTTTTATGAATAATTTATGAACAATTTAATAACACTATTATAGAAACTTTATATGTGAACACAATCACAATTAATGGAAGGTTCATGAAACTAAAATTGCAGGTATACTTATGGTAACCATGGTAACTTAAATCAAGTAGACAAGGTGTTAATTAATTGTCTTTACAAAAAATAAATATACAAAAAAAAAACATTTTGGTACACATGCCAAAGTGATGCTTTTAGTAAATGTTGACTTCTTAAACTGGAATGAAGATAACTGACTCCATAATTAGAACTTTATATATCAACAGAAAATAAACTTCACTAAGACTCCAGAGAATAACAGAAAGTACAGTATTTAAGTCAATAAAAAGACAATACCCAGTATCCACAAAAATGCCAAATACGGCTTACAAAAAAAAGCTTTTGGGAATTTGCAGTATCCACAAATAAATTATACCCAAATACTTACCAAAATGACTTACAAAATAATTAAGCTTTTTAGATTTACAAAATAATTACATTGATCGAGAAAATATTCAGTATTTTAATGACATAACCTTATCAATAACTTGAGGGTCGTCCCAGAAATCCGTAGACCAATTTTTTATACAATAACATACAGAATGATGGAAAACAATTTTTTTCTCTTTTCTTTTTTTTTTTTTGAATGCTCTATTTTTTTTTTTTTTTTTTTTTCCTCTTTCAAATTTTTAGAGCTTTTTCTTTCTTTCTTCTTTTAGAGCTTTTATTCTTTCATTCTTTTGTGCTCTTATTTTTTTTAGTTTGCTCTTTCAATTATTTTTTAGAGTTTTTTTTTTTCTTTTTTTTAAGAGCATTTTTTTTAAATACATGTTATTAAAACAACACTTCTCTTTTCAAATATTTATATATGTTTGTGTGAATGGATGTATTTGTATGTTTGCATGTATGTATGTTTATATGTATGTTTTTGTGTGTGTGTGTGTGTGTGTTTATGTGTGTATCTGTGTGTACTTGTATGTATGTATATATGTTTGTGTGTGTTTATGTGTGTGTACTTTTATGTATATATATATATATATATATGTATGATTTTGTGTATTATGTGTGTTTACAGGTATTAAATTGTGATGTAGAGATTGACAGCCTTTAAATAATTCAACAGTGTTTTTTTTCTTTTATATTTCAATGTTTATCAAGTCTCATATAATGTTGTGCTCATACTATGTAGTTGTCGCATACTGTAGATCTCATATAATGTTGATGTTGTATAATGTAGATCTTATACTCTGTTATTGTCGTATGATGTAAATCTCATACAATGTTGATCTCATACAACGTTGTTTTTATATGATGTAAATCTCATACAATGTTGATCTCATACAACGTGGTTTTCATGATATAGATCTTATACAACATTGTTTTCATATGATGTAAATCTCATACAATGTTGATCTCATAAAACTTCGTTTTCATATGATGTAAATCTCATACAATGTTGATCTCATACAACGTCGTTTTCATATGATGTAAATCTCATACAATGTTGATCTCATACAATGTCGTTTTCATGATGTAGATCTCATACAATGTTGATCTCATACAACATTGTTTTCATATGATGTAAATCTCATACAATGTTGATCTAATACAATGTCGTTTTCATATGATGTAAATCTCATACAATGTTGATCTCATACAACATTGTTTTCATATGATGTAAATCTCATACAATGTTGATCTTATACAACGTCGTTTTCATATGATGTAAATCTCATACAATGTTGATTTAATACAACGTTGTTTTCGTATGATGTAAATCTGACATACAAAGTTGATCCAACGTTGTCGACGTATAATGACGATCTTTTACAAAGTTGGTCTCATAGAATACTGATGTTGTTTAATGTAGAACACATTCAATGATGGTCTCATATAATGTTATTTCTCATACATATTTGTCTCCCTTATGTAATATGTAGCTGACATTTCATGCTGACACTGCTATCCAGATCAATTTTCATTTAAACTTCCATTGACTCTCACAACTTATTAAACAGGAATGTCTTAAATAGCCTGAAAAAAAGAAATAATTTATTAGCTTACTGATAATATAGATAATATCATAAAACACTAAACTAGAGGACGCTCTACTGACTCAGAGTGGCCATAGCACTTTTTGAAATTCTACTATGTAGTAGAAACATCGGGGCGGGGTCATTTTTAACTCTAGGGACACCATTTGAACAAATCTAACAAAACTATAGTTGGTCATCATTACTACATAAACATTTTGAAAATCTGTTGGACCGTTCATGAGAAGAAGATTTTTTAAGTTTATGAATATTTTTAGTAACGGCGGCCATCTTGAATTTTAGATAGAAACATCCATGTGAAGTTTCAGTTTAATTGGCCTAGTGGTTTCAGAAAAAATGAGAAAAAAAAAAAAAGAGAATTTTCTGTTTTCCCATAGTATCCCTATGTAAAATTCTAAGTCCCCTTACAGGGCCCCTATAAATTTAAGCCCCTAAATTCTTATCTGCAATCAAACCCCTACACTTAGGGATAAAATATGTACAAATCTGACATACCGGTTCTTAAGAAAACAATTTTACTAATTCCAAATTTGTACCCTTTTGGGGCCCCTCCTGACCCTTAAGACATAGGAACCCAGTCAGTTTTACAAATCTTAACCTCCTTTACCTAACAATGCTTTAGTGAAGATATGGGCAAAATTATTTCTATTTTAAAAAAAAATAAAAAAATATTATATTGACATGTGTCCCCTTATTGAACTCTCGGGGCAGGGTCATTTTTAACCCTAGGGACACCATTTGAACAAATCTAACAGAACTATAGTTGGTCATCATTACTACATAAACATTTTGAAAATCTGTTGGGCCGTTCATGAGAAGATTTTTTAAGTTCTGGACTATTTTTAGTAATGGCAGCCATCTTGAGTTTCAGATCGTAAAAAATAATCTTCTGTATACTCTCCTATGCAATAGAAACATGCATGTGAAGTTTTAGTTTAATTGGCCTAGAGGTTTAAGAATAGATGAAAGAAAAAAAAAAGAGAATTTTCTGTTTTCCCATAGTATCCCTATGTAAAATTCTAAGTCCCCTTACAGGGCCCCTATAAATTTTAGCCCCTAAATTCTTATCTGCAATCAAACCCCTACACATAGGGATAATTTATGCAAAATATGAACAAATCTGACATACCGGTTCTTAAGAAAACACATTTAGTAATTCCCAATTTTTACCCTTATGGGGCCCCTCCTGACCCCGTAAGACAGTGGAACCCAGTCATTTTTACAAATCTGAACCTCCTACACCAAACAATGCTTCTGTGAAGATATAGGCAAAATCATTTCCATCTTTAAAAAAAAAATATATATATTATAATGACATGTGTCCCCTAATTGAACCCTCGGGGCGATTCATATTTAACATTAGGGACACCATTTGAACAAATCTAACAAAATTATAGTTGGTCATCATTACTACATAAACATTTTGAAAATCTGTTGCGTTCATGAGAAGAAGATTTTTTAAGTTTTGGACTATTTTTAGTAATGGCAACCATCTTGAATTTCAGATCGAAAAAAAAAAATCTTCTGTATAGTCTCCTATGCAATAGAAATACCCATGTGAAGTTCCAGTTTAATTAGCCTAGTGGTTTCAGAGAAAGTGCTGCTAACAGACGACAGACGTCAGACGACAGATGACGGACGACAGACAACGCGCCTTTGGCCAGTAGAGCTAAAAATGCTAAATAAATGCGTAAAAATAGAACATAGTTCCTCATACTGTGCCAGATGGACAAGCCAAAACAAAGGTTCAGCTATATACAGGCATGCTCTATAACGCTAATTAAGTCAAACAGGTGAGTTTTATGTGTTTTGTTCTTTGAAAGTTATAAAACATTTACAGGAACATAATTGGTTTGATTGATCCCTTACAAAAGTAGAGTTGTCCAACAATGTTTAAAGGAGCTATTTTTAGATACATGTGTTTTAAAAAATACTGTTAAATCATTTCATAAATAACGGTCATCTGTCGAACACTTAAAGTTACTTCTATGTTGCATTTATATTATTAGATGATGAATGTAATGTTCTTACCTTTTTTTATTATAAGCTGTTACTGTCATTTATTTTCCTGGACTGTGACAAACATAGTCAATCTGAAAAAATATGAAACAATGTTGTAGTGACATTTTCATCAGACTTTGAAAGCTTTGTATAATTCAACTTGAATAACAGCCACGGACTTTACAATTTTAGAAAAAAACTTTATTTTAATACATTTCCCTACACCTATACTCCCATACAAGGGTAACGGGGTACGACAAATTACAATCTGCAAAAATCAATTAAAGAGTTGTAGTAGTCCTGTTTCAATGAAACAGTGGAAGCATTCTATATTTCCTCATTTAAGTCAACACTGGTATCAAGTAGATTAGAACCTATTTTACAATGAATGTAGAACCAGTACTAAGCATATGTGGATATAGTGTGTTGCTCAAGGACACCATGACACATAGCCGTGTCAGAGGACCAAACCCACGTTGCTCTACAACATAACCACTTCCTGAGTCAACAATGATGCCAAGTTCATGTGCATCACTACATAAAAACATATGCATTATTAGTATGTAAAATCCAAATTCAGTCAGTACTTAGATTTAATTATTTTTAAACTTATTTTGTGAAACAAGTTCTTACAACTTAGGCAAATCACGCTGGAAGATTCCCGAGTAGAACCAAAACTAAGCATATGCTGAAAAGTGTCTTGCTCAAGGACACCACACAAAGCCTTAGCAGAGGATTGAGCCCGCAACCCTCCGATCATTGGTTCGTTGCTCAACCACTTGACCATGTGCTCCAGATTTAAAAAGAATACCATTATTACATACCTTTGTATCCACTTTGTGTCTTCAGTCATCAGGATTGAGGATCATGCGAGCACTCCTGCTTTGGTGACATTCGTTGTATGTAAATCACTTTCTTTGTACGTTGTATGTACTGTAGACCACTTTGTATCTTGCCACATTTTGTAGGTATACCACACTTTTATATGCTGATCACATTTTTGCTTTGAATGGATATCATTTTCTTGCATATAGATCCATTTCTTGTATGTAAATCAATTTCATGTATGGATATCACTTTCTTGCATGAGATGAGATCATTTTCTTGTATAAGATCATTTTTTATGTATAGATCATTTTGATCTTGCATGTCAGACCACTTCCTTTATGGGTATGACAACAGTCATGTTCTTTCAATATTAATTAAATATTTTCAGTATCATTTCATATTGTCCACTTGTCTGAGATAGCATAAACTAGTCCGAGATAATATGCTGTCTATCTTACAGCTGTCAATCAAAGTCTTTATGTGAACTTATTTTGATATCTATATTTGGTGTTTGCGTGTGTTTGTATTTTAAACAAAATAAAATATAAAGTGTACATTGTGAAGATTAACATATGTAGCTAAAATACAATTTTAATCTTTTAACACATTTAAGTCAAAGAAAAAAACAGACAAGACCTGAGGGCTAAAGAAATTGCTTCCATATCATAATGCATATGGCTGATTTTTAGGAAAATCTTGCAGTGAAAATTAGCCTTAAATAAAATTAATTATATACTGATATACAACATTATGGGATTTCTTGAGCTCAGGTCAAGTCAATACATCAACAAACATGCTACAGAAATAATACGTTGTAACAAAACAAAAATACATCAACAAACATGGTGCAGAAAAATTACATTGTAACAAAACAAAAAATACATCAACAAACATGGTACAGAAATATTCCATTGTAACAAAACAAAAATACATCAACAAACATGGTACAGAAATATTACATTGTAACAAAACAAAAATACATCAACAAACATGGTACAGAAATATTACATTGTTATGTAACAACAATACATATCCCCTACCAGTTTAAAAGTACTTATCAAAAAATAAGAAACAAGCTAGGAATTGCAAATGAATGAATGGTTGAATGCCATGTTCAACATACAGCAGGATATACACATGGCATCCAGTTGTACTGTTGAAGGTGACCCTCAGAATAAATCTGAGTAAAATCACTGTTCAGTTCTCACATGAAATGTTCAGGTCTGAGCTGGGCTCGAACCCTAAACCTTAGTGACATTATATTAGAGATTTTCTTTCAGCATAGTGACCCAAAATTACTTAATGAATTTGATTTGTCCAAAAGAAAACAAACATGCATGCTTCCAGTTTTATAGTCATATTTAATATTTTTAATTGCTTCATTAAAGAAAACAAAATGGCCTCCTGTCAGCCATATTTGATCAAATGAAAGAAAAAACTATATCACAAGTCATTTGGGACACAATGGCCGAATATTGCATCATTGATGGCTTAAGATTGAGTTCCACCAAGTTGACATAAAATGGTTATCAGTCAGCCATTTTTAATGTCGGGATTAGTTTTCTACTTTTAGATTGGACAACAGTATTAAAAGCAGATTGGTTGGAGTGAATAATTGATAACAAAAGGTACACTGGTAGAGGATTTACATTTTTTTTTCTTTTTTTTTTTTTTTTTTTAAACATAAAAACATCATTTTTTCAACATTATGACAATAATTATGGTCTTAAAACTTCTGGGACGTCAAGGATCAACCTCATCTTTACAGAACATTAGTTTGTATTTTCCTGTATAGTTGGCTGTGTATGATTTTTTTACTATAAAAAAAATAAATCATACAATCAAATCAGTACAATAGATAAACAATTCAACATACGGGATATACTATACCTACTTATAATAAGTTTAATACATATACTGTGAGTATTGATAAAAATGATTCAAAACCTTTATTCTGAGTTAACATTATGATTCTCTGGAGTTACATTGAAGTAGAATGACCTTCAAACACAATTATTGCTGTCATTTTCAACTTCTTTGAAAAAAAAACCCCCATAGACAGTGACCTTGACCTTTGACCCAGTGACCTGAAACTCTGCATTAAAGACCAAATGCAGAATAATCAAACACAACATTATGTTTTTAATTTATGACAGAACCAAGTTGACCTTGTTAATAATGCAAAAGGCATTATGAGTCGTCCAATTCTCAATGACTGATAGCTAATGGTCAATCTGGACAGGATGAAAATAAATGAGAAATCTAAAGAAATTCATTGGTACAGATTATAAGTATCCGCGGCCAGACGGGGGTCATGGGTATATATGTATGTATATTTATTGTACCCAGATTATTAATAAATCAAATAGGAAAGAGAATCAAAATAAAAAGACCGATTTAACTGCCTTTTCGATAAAAACACGCCTGTCATGAGCGAAATGAAATCATTTTTTTTCGGATTCAAAGAGTCAGGTCTGGTGATAGCTAAGTGACAACAGCACGTCTCACTGTCAATCCAGGAGTTATAAGTTTCAGTTTCTGCCCGATCTCAAGCTCCATGATGATTAAGTAACAACATTGTGTCTCATTATTATTTGTCTCCCTTTGCTGATTCAAGTGGGAAAACTATCAGTTACTTGCGGAGACGAGTGTGCTTGAGTCCTGGTTAACCTTCCAGGATACAAGGAAACAGTGGTTATGTTAACTGATCATCTGTTAGTCCTCGATGGCTATATATTCAAACAAATAAAAAGTTTCACAGGAGCTGTATTTTGTTCACTTAAATAAAATATAGATAAATGTTTTGCCTTTTGTGTTTTGTTTATCTGAGATGATACAAACAGTTTTGGATTGGTATCTTTCCCATCACAGGTAGCAGTTTGAGGTGAAGGACCATATTGCATGCTCCTCACATATGGCTTCATAATTGCACTCTGTTTTTTCAGAAATAAGTAACTAAATCTGTAGACTAAATTACAAATTAAATATTTGGATGCTCAGACTGATTCAATGTGTTTATTTCTACTTACAGCACATTCTAGACAATACAATTATGGTATTCAGTTTTATAATTGAAGGGTGACCTCAGATGCATGTATAATATAAGAACTGGCTTACACCATTTCCAACACATTTCTACCTAGTTGCATTGGCCAAGCAAGATCCTGCATTCTTGCATACATTACATTCAGTTTCATTGACAAAAGATCTAAGATGCATACAGTCATGTAAGCAGAGCCACTGTTAGTAATAAATATTAAAGATGAGATACCAAATTTAACCTACCATGATGCCTTCAAATAACAACCAAACTTGCTTTGTAAAATTCTTTGATCCAAACTGGATCTGAACCAATGATTTAAATAGTGAGATGCATGTGATCCTGAGGCAGTGATGTAGTGATGTCAGACAAGTGTACCAAACCCACAACCTCTGACTTGAGCAGTCACAACTCTATCCATTGTATCAATGTAATTTAATTCGTATAGCATTACCATTTTAATATGCAAAATAGTCCTAGCATCATCACAGTATGGAAAAAAGCAAATTTGTACAAGTCAATTTTTTGATAGTTTTAGTCTACACTAATTGAACATTTAGATGTCAATTTTATATACGTTATACAGATTTACATATAGTATAAATTGTTTCAGCTTAGAAAAAGTATTTAGATGATGACGCAAAGGTGTCAAGCAGTATTTAAGTGTTGTCTATTTTTGGTGTAACAAAAAAGTTAGGTTGTTATGGCTTAATTTAGTAGTGTCAGCTAGTATGTGTCCATTGTATGATATAGGCTGTATTTAGAACAGGTAGCGCTGAATTGTTTAAACGTATCGATAGCTTGATAGGAGCAATGTTTTTAAGATCTTTTTACATTTTCTTTCTTTGATTAAAGAATAAATCATTTTGAATTTTATTTCATCAAATTCTATTAAGTATTAAGAAAGTTAGAAAAATTAAACGGGTTTATTTGTCATAAAGCTAATTTAAGTTTACATTTGGCCTAATAGCGTCAAATCTGCATCGTACGATATTGGAATGATTGTTGTTTCATGATTTGCACGAAATTCACTAAGGTGTGTGGACTGTTTGGCTATATATTCTGACTGTGTTATGGGTAACTGTCCAGTATAGCAAAACATCTTTGGAGTTGGCATGACGAGAAGGATTGAGCATGTTACTGTTCCAGTACATAATGGCAAATGGGTATGTGAATTTTATATTATGTTGTATTTAAATGTCTGACAGATGTATTTTTGACAAATTCAGATCTAACTAAAGTTGTATAAATTGTTAATATCCATTCAGACAATAATGTCTGTAATTTAATACACATCCACGGTATTGAGTCGTTTTGTTAGAATATAGGCCGAGGAATCTGAGAACATATTTTGAGCTGTTGATAATTTGTTTACAATGAAGAATTAAAATTCATCATGTTAGAATTGATTGATATGTGTAATTAAATTTTATTGATGCTTATTCTGGTATTCACAGTGTGACTAGATACAGAATTGGTCAGTTATTTGTATTATAAATGAGAAATTATGTAAATATATAATTGCTATTTTGAGATTGACGGAGTGTCATATATGAGATGTTGTTTAATCTACCATGAAACTGTTAGATGGTAAGAATTTAATGTACTGTTATAATATGTTGATAAATCTACCATGAAACTGTTAGATGGTAAGAATTGGATGCACTGTTATCATATATTGATAAATCTACCATGAAACTGTTAGATGGTTAGAAATGAATGCACTGTTAACATATACTGATAAAAATACCATGACATTGATAGATGGTAAGTAATAGATGCCATGTCATTACATATTTGAGTAACTAGTAAATCTGAGTTTATATATTACAGTTGTTACTCACCAACTCAAACTCTTTTATTTCGAAATTCCAGTTATCTCAAATTTGAAGTTCGGTCCCTTTTTTTCTCCTTCTATTTCTATATTAATTAACTCTGGATTTATCAAATTCCAGTAATTCTAATTATTTACTGTTTTTAATTCGTTCTTTGGTCCCTCGATATTCAAATCTATTGATTTCTCACTCGTTATTTCGAATTTTTTATCACTGCGTGAAGGCAAACCGCCGAAGGTGAAAATTGCTGATCCCATACCTGTAATTTATCACTTCATGTATCTGTACTGGCAGGTAAGTTAATTGGGTCATCAAATTGTTATGATACAAACACAAGCAAGACACATGCTAATTAGGCAAACAACGCTGCTGCTTGTTTGGGTTAAAGTGATAACATGGAAAATTGAGTGAACGAAATCAAACCCAAATAACATTTAGCATATTTGAGTAAATATTAACAGTCATCCGATATGAATATAAACTTATGATTTTCAAACAAGAATCATTATTGACAATGTCTGAAATGCAAAGTAATCTCATGAACAAAAGCGCCCAGCAATCTAATGAAGGACCTGGTATTGAACCCGGGGGGATAACTAGATCAGCACCAATCTTTGGAACTGGTCAGCAATCAGTGAATGACCCAGTGCTAATGCTGAGGGTATAACTGGATCATCTGTTACTGGGAAAAAGGGATTGAAAAGGAAGATGGACACACAAACTTACGAGAAGAAATACAATGTCAAAGCAGAAAATGGAACTAAGTCGAAGAAACAGATAACTGCAGATTTTACATTACCAGCCTCAACATTGTCAACATGGCTTAAAAACAAAGAAGAAATTAAACGTAATTTATTTGACTGGAGAGATGGGACCACAACGTAAAAAAGACAGGGGTGCGAAATTCCCAGAAATTGAGGAAGCTTTGTTGAAATGCCAAGGAACAAAATGCCACTAAATGAGAGTAGGCACGCTATTTTGCTAACCGTCTAAATATACCGACGGAAGCATTTAAATGTTCCAATGGTTGGCTAGAGCGCTTTAAAGCCCACCATGATATTGTTTTTAAGAGGGTTTGTGGCGAAGCCAACTCTGTCGACACTAAATCTGTTCAAATGAGCAACTGGCATATACAACTTGCCAGTATACTCCGGGAATATGCTCCATCAGATATTTTTAATGCTGATGAAACTGGCATCTATCATCTACTTCCAGATAAAGCATTGGAGTTCAAAGCCACTAGCTGCCATAGGGGCAAAATGAGTATGGACTGGCTAACAGCAATGGTTTGCACCAATATGACGGGCAATGGAAAACTGCCGTTACTAGTAATAGGGAAGTCACCAAAGCTTCGGTGTTTTAAAAATGTAAAGTCTCTGCCAACAGAATACATGGCAAATAAAAAAGCATGGATGACTTCTGAAATATTCGCAAAATGGCTGAAGAAAATCGACAGTAAACTGGCCAGAAAGAAATGAGAGATTGTAATGATTGTGGACAATTGTCCAGCTCACCCTAATATAACTGGGCTTGTCGCTACAAAGTTGGTCTTTCTGCCGCGGAATACAACCAGCATAACTCTGCCATGTGACCAGGGCATTATAAAGAATTTAATTTTTTTTTTATAGGAAACAGATTGTGCACAGACAAATACACGCAATTGACAGCAACAAAGAGTTTCCTAAGATGTCTGTCTTAGATGCACTAAGAATGCTCCAAACAGCATGGGCACGTGTCACTGAAAAAACAATATCAAATTGTTATTGTCATGCTGGATTCACAATGAATACTGTTTCGGTAGACAGCGACGAAGACGAGCCAGATGATAACATTCCTTTGGCTACCCTAATCAGGGTTACATTGGGCATAACATTGCACAAATTTGCAGTTGCAGACAATGATATCCAGACATGCGAGGACATCAGTGATGATACCATCATCGAAGAAATAACTTCAAGACACGCCAACGACGATGATGATAAGCCCAGCAGCGACGAAGAATTTGATCCGCAACCCAAACCAACTCATCAAAGTGCTATGGCAGCGGTAAAATTGATGCATAGATATATGGAATTTCAACCAATGTCAATGCCTGTACTACCATCTATAAACTGTGTTGAGCGTTTCATGTCAGGTCGCCAGATGAAGGAATTTTGTCCAAAGCAAACTGACATCATGAACTTTTTTATAAGAAGTGAACCGACAAGCAAATCAACAAGAAATTAACATTACATACGCTATGAAATCAATTCAATTCAAGTTGTAACTGAGTGTTAGAATACAATCATGTGTGCTATTTTTTCATCTTATTTTTTTATTTGTGAAGTTGTTGTAACCATTGCTTGTACATGTATATAACCTTATGTTTTTATTTCTGTTGCATATTCTATTTATTTGATAATCATGTTAATTGAAAACACATTTTGTTTATCTATTATATCACACTTTATTACAATGTTCACGCACTGGGCAAATAGACAATTACACACGGATAACAACGTATAACATACCTTTGTGTAGAAGAAAATGACGCATATAAACAGTTGAATTTACCACGATTTAAGATAAATCCACAGTACACATCAATAATGTGTAAATATAACAACAACGTGTTGTGTTGAGTAAAAAACAACAAATATAGGTATTTACATTGTACACATATATTTTCAATGATTTATGAAGTGGGTGGGGTAATGGTAAAAAGATGCACAAAGGTAGACTCCTGATAAATCAAAGTCCAGATATTTCGAATTATTTTTACGGTCCCACGGAATTCGAAATAACGAGTTTCGACTGTATATTGTAGCCGTTTTTTAGACTTAAGCGAGGTATGTGTCTGCTACGTCAACAACGTATCAAGATGCGACAGGAAGTCAGCTGGTGGTTATACCATCATAAGGACAGCAACCCACATAATCGTCATATGACTTGACGGTCCTGAAGTTGGAGTACAGTCCATAGTCGGTACGAGGCAACGTAAAGTCAGATATTCAGTATAGAGTTCTAGGAAAGATAACCCAGTTTATATCGCCACCGCCACAAAGGATGAGTGATGCTAAATCTACGATAATCCGGACGTGGTAGTATTATCTTAAATACCATATTAATGCATTTTAAAAAACAGTTTTAACATTCAAATGATAAAAGCAGTTTGGACCGCGATGTAGATTATGGAACGTGCAGGAGATAGAACCGTGTAAAAAAAAGTGTTAATACAATCATAGGACCTTTTTAAACCAGCTGCTGTGGGTTTATTTGTTGAGTAATTATCTTTAATTTGTATATATTGTATAATTGTATATTTGTAGTTTTATTCATGTAAAATTAAAATTGTGAATTTTACTTTGTGTATGCTTGTATTCTACCCTCGTAAGTTGTTGGCCCTTGGTTATTTTGCTTCATTTGGAATGGGGATTTCATTTCAAATTTACCACTCAAAGTTATATTTCAATTTTGTCACGTTTTGGTGGATTTGACATACAAAACAATTCTGATTTTATTTATTAATGATAATAATATGCTTATTAACCATTTAAATAATTATTTTATTTTTTAAGACATTTATAGCATTTTTTCCCTATAAACTCCCTTAAAATGATCATATTTTTACATTTAGCTGATTTGATCAGGTAATTTCCAGATATTCAATGCAACGATTTGGCAACAATACTACAATGTATGGCAAGTAATGATTTATAGCAAAAACGAGAGCTAATGGTCGATGGACACAGCAACAGGGTTAAACAAGAAATCAGTAACAAATTAAAATCAGAAATCTTTAAAACAACAAATCATTACTGATTAATTTAGAGTTAGAAACTCAATAAATCCATAACAGGTTAAAACCAGAAATGAAACCATAAATCCATAATGGGTTAAAACCAGAAATGAAAACAGAAATCCATAACAGGTTAAAACAAGAAATGAAACCAAAAATCATTTAACAGGTTAAAACCAGAAATGAAAACAGCAGTGGTCCAGATAATACATACTATCGCAGATTAAAACCTGAAATCCATTACATGTAAAAATCTATAATATTGAACAGGTTAAAACCAAAAATCCATGACAGGTTTGAACCAGAAACCGAAACAAGAAATATATATGGGAATAAACCTAGCAATCCATACCAGGGTAAAATCAGAAACTTTTGACAGGTCAAAAACAGAAATCAAAACCAAAAATACTTTGAGCATAAAATTGTTCTTTAATAAATAACAGATTGAGATTAACGACTCCATTCACCAGTTACACTTAGCAATTTATGTAATAGGTGCTATCGGGTGGACTGAGTAGAGATGATGATGATAATGACGAATAGTGGAGATGATGATGACAGCGGTGGTTGTTATTTCAACAGTGATGCTGTGGTGATCATGATAATCCATCCTTCCTTCCATCCATCCATCCATCCATCCATCCATCCATTATTACTTTTCAGAAAATAACTAGACCAGTTGATGTTTGTTATAAGTATATATTAAGTAACCGAAGAAGTGTACATGAATGCACCTGTACTTCCTGTATAAAGATATGCATATAGTTTAGTAACCCAACAAACATTTTACTAGATTTTATGTCAATTGTGAAACAAATTTTTACAAATTATAAACATAATCACTCTTATTGCCTTCACGGGAAAACCAAGTACCGAGCAGATGACGAAAATGTGGTTGAATGATTCAACTCCTGGTACTGCTAGAGAATTGAACCTAGAACTTAAAAACCAACTCTGGGTCTGATACTCCATCACCATATCACACAAAAACAAAGTACAAAGATGACAAGGAATATGTGATTTGCTGCAGGATACAAATCCTTGGGTCTGATGGAGAATTGAACCCGGAACTTAGAAACCAACCATGGGTCTGATACTTAATCATTAATGCTATAACTCTCCATGAAAAATGCAGTGGTTTGAAATTTAAGTACTAAATGTTGGAATCAAAGTGTTGTAGAACTAAAACATAATTAAAGCTCTGTTTAAACATTCTAAAGTTGAATAAATGCCCCCCACACCTGAGCAGAATGTTTTAAAGCATTATTAAATTTAAAATTCTTGGGCCCAAATAAACTGTTTCCCACACCCATTTTGCAAAAAAAAAAAATTGTGTTTTTTCAGGGTGATATGGTAAACTGTATTCACTTGTGTAAATGCTCCCTGTTATGTAAAGCTTAAACGTAATTGTTTGTGAGACACAATAGTAATGGTAAAACTGCCCAAATATGGGACTTGAACCTACAATTGCAGCAGTAACAGGTTAAGTGATCTTGATATGATGCCTTGAAATAACGTGAAATAATTATCATATATACATTTGTACATATAAAAATGTGAATTTTAAATGTAATGTGATATATACTATATACATAATGTACATTGTGTGAAATATACTATGTATATATAATGTACATTGTGTGAAATATACTATATACATAATGTACATTGTGTGAAATATACATATACATAATGTACTTTGTGTGAAATATACCATATACATAATGTACATTGTGTGAAATATACTATGTACATAATGTACATTGTGAAATATACTATATACTAATGTACATTGTGTGAAATATACTATGTACATAATGTACATTGTGAAATATACTATATATATAATGTACATTGTGTGAAATATACTATATACATAATGTACATTGTGTGAAATATACTATGTATATATAATGTACATTGTGTGAAATATACTATATACATAATGTACATTGTGTGAAATATACTATGTATATATAATGTACATTGTGTGAAATATACATATACATAATGTACATTGTGTGAAATATACCATATATATAATGTACATTGTGTGATATATACTATATATATAATGTACATTGTGTGAAATAACTACTATATACATAATGTACATAATAATTTAAATAATAAAGACATATATATATGTAACATTATAATATGTACACTATAATTTAAATAAACTTTATACAATATGTACATCTTAAATGAAGTATGTTAAAGAATTGAAACAAGTTAATATATACTAATACATAATGTACCTTGTAACTAAAATAAAATATGATATATACACTTATATGTATACAAGAATTGAAACAAACTTTATACAATATGTACATCTTAAATGAAGTATGTTAATGAGTTGAAACAATAATTTTTTTTTAAATTTCATGAATTTAAAACACTTAAAACACATCTGACTCAGTTAACTCTGTATGAGCAGCTATAATTCTCTATTAACAACTCTTCAATTCCTGTTTTGGACCATTGCAGTGTTATTTAGATGACGATTGAGAGTCAAACAATGTACACCTGGTCAGACTTCTGCAAAAGGTATATCAGTGAACCACAAAGAATTAAGATAAAACATAAATAGAATAGAAGAATAATGAAAACAAAGGACAACAATATTTAAACATGAAAATATGATAACCCCCCCACCCCCACCTCTTCGCAAAAATTTGGTGGAGCATGTAGTTGCTTAGTGAGACATATGGCACGTCTCTTAGGACGATTTTCTATATTGCCTCATCCAAGATGGATAATATCCAAATAAGCTGTCCATCCACACCTTATTTATTCAGGCTAGTAGTTGCCACTTTGTTCTCTTTATGTCCTCCATCTTGTCGTAACTTAAAAAACACACATGACAATTCTTGAAAATGTTAAAACACTATGTCTTGTAAAGCACAGGAAGGTTATAGTGTGAAGAACACGAGGGCATAACTCTGCAATTTGTCCAACACACGTTTACCATTCCAACATTCTGTCATTTGGAATTCCTCAGTCTGATTCATATAATGACATTCAATGTGCCCCTTCACTCAAATATTGCATCTAAACACCATTAAACAAGTCTATTTCATACGAACTCAAACTTACATGTTCCTTCCCTCTAATTGTCACCTCCGTTATAAGAACTATATAACCATGGCCAAGCTGATTTTTAAGATCAATTGTTTCAACAAGATTGATAATTCTGCATTTTTTATTACTGCTGAGTAAGATAAAGGTTAGCTGAACTGTACATGGATTCTCAAGAACTATATATACATGTTTACATGAACTTTACATGGATTAACAACAACTATATATGTGTCTACATGGATTTAACATGAATTTAAAAGAACTATATAGGTGTCTACATAAACTTAACATTGATTAACAAAAACTATTTAACTTAACCTGGATTCTCAAGTGCTATATACATGTTTATATAAACATTACATGGATTCACCAGAACTATATACATGTTTACATGGCATTTACATGGATTGGCAATAACTATATACATGTTTACATGACATTAACATGGATTCACAATAACTATAAAGGTGTGTACATGAACTTTTCATAGGTTCACAATAACTATATAGGTGTCTACATAAACTTTACATGGATTCACAAGAACTATATAGATGTCTACATGAACATTACATAGATTCACAATAACTATTTACATGCTTGCATGACTTTAAATGAAATAATATGAACCATTAATTACCTTACATAAACTTAATGTTGCATTTCATTATTGTTTATGTTTTACCCAGTGCATGTAAATTATCTTACTGAACGTTTACGTTTATCAGTGATGCCAATGCCCGTCAACCTTCTTGGAATATTAATAAACAGAAGTTGATTATTGGAAGTAACAAAAGGAAAATCATAACTTTATACGCTGTGAACTGAATATATATATATTTATCTAGAGTTAAGATGTTATATTTTGTTAATCTAAGTGTGTGAGTGTGTGTCGTTATGCAGTAAATACAGAATTGTTGTTTCTACATAAGTTAGCTTGTATATGTCTTTTTGTGTAAGCAATTAGCAATGATAAATTTTCTACATCTTATAGATTAATTTGTAACTGCATCTTTGAAAAAAATGTTCTTTTTACAATTATTTTAATGTTCAATGAACAGTCTATGTTCACATAAAAACAATAAACATCAGCATCTGTTTAAGCGGGTTTCTATATTCAAGTAACACTGAATGACCTCCATGACTAAAAGAAGACAAAACAATATAATAAACTTTTTAGAGTAATTTGAAGCTCATAATACGCTGTATCTATTGATAAATAAATGTAAAAAAAAGTTTATAAAACTTAAGATTTGCATTCAGTTAAAAGTTGTATCATTGAATCTCATTGAATCCATATTGGGTTAAAACCGGAAATTAAAACAGAAATCCATATCAGATTAAAACCAGAAATTAAAACAGAAATTAAAACAGAAATCCATATCAGATTAAAACCAGAAATTAAAACAGAAATCCATATTAGGTTGAATGCTGGAATGCCATGTCGTGTTGCTTGTTATGCCGTAACTATGCAAATAATGGTGAATGGGGTATTACGTGTAAATGATCCCTGTTTTCCAGTTGTCCGTCTGTCCGGCCGAGGTCAAATTGGTATCTGATCAATTGCTTAATTCTAAAAGGGTCTATGTATTTATTTATATTTTGTGTATAGCTGTATAAGTGTTCATCAAATTCAGTCATATTCTACAAGAGTTATGTCCCTTGTTCAACTTAATTTTCTGTAAAATAAAGTTTTCCCTCTTGGAAGTATCTAAGTAGCTGTATAATTACAGGTCAAGTTAACTATTAAACAATGGCAATCAAATTGTACCAGAGGTATAGCCCCTTTTTGTCCAGAACTTTGCGAAAAGCGGGAGTCACTAATTTGTGTCCGTCCATCAGCCCATCTGTTCGTCCGATCATCACACTTTGGTTTCCATGCAATAACTTAAGAGTGCCTGAATCAAATCTTTTTAAATTTTATTACAATCTTTAATAATGGCCAAACACAGGCTAAGTTCAATTTTCGGGGTTGTGGCATTTGGCGTTCTATAGTTATGACCCTTAAATCTGAGAAAAATTGTATTTTGGGGGGTTTCTATGTAATAACTTAAGAATGCCTGAATCAAATCTTTTGAAATTTTAATACAATGTTTATAATGACAAACTACAGGCTAAGTTTGATTTAAAGGGTTGCGGCATTTGTCGTTCTACAATTATGCCCCATTAAATGGTAAAAATTTGGGGGGGGGGGGGGGGGGGGGGGTTCTGTACAATAACTTAAGTATGCCTGAATCAAATCTTTTGAAAAAAACAGGGGACATAAATTCACAGACTTTGCTTGTTAATTAAATTCATTTTTTGTAAATTTAACTAATATAAAGCTGTATCATGCATGTCGTATAGATGCACGTATAGTTCTATACCTGAATGGCAACAAGCAAACTTTTTGTCTTTTTTCTCCCAACCCCCCTAGGTGACCTATTTCAGCTCCCTTTCGTAGATGGCATGGGGAGGACCATCCTGTCACAACATACAGAGCAAATGTAAAGTACATTTATTAGAAATACGGAGTAAAATAAAATTAAAATGTGATATCAAAAAAATACAATTTAATAAACTACATGAATGAAAGATTAAGAGATCTTACTTGAATAAGATGATTTGTATATAATTATCATAGTACAAAAAAAAAGTCATCTCTCCACCCTGACATATTAATGCTCAGTATATTTATGTAGAATATGAATAAATAATTCATGCTTGTATGTAATTTTATTGGGCATATGCATTGTCAATTCCGTGGTCAAGAAATTGAAGACATTTTAGTGCATGTAATGTAAAGGGTTTACATAAAAATATTTTGTAAAATTTCATCTTTTTCTAAATTAAGCTATTATATTACTATTTTCTAAATAATTAATGTAGGAATCTCAAATGATTTTTCCAGTCGCTTCTTGAGTGTAAATTATCTACGCTTTACAGTTTTTGAATCAATTTAGTATGGAATGTAATATTTAGTTTCAAGTATTATCACTGTGAACAAATTTAAGAGACCCTCCATGGCCAAGTGGTCAATGGCACAATCTCAAGATTGTACGCAAATTTGAAATTAATTAATCCCTTTGGGTGACCAACTTTCAAAACATAATAATAACAAAATTATGGCAATACAAGAGGAAGAAGGGCAAACCAATTTACAGTTCTACCAATTGAAGACCAGATTAGTTTATGGGATTATGTTTCAGTGTCAGTGTCTTCCCAACAACTTTTCCCTACCATGTATACATCTCCTTGATCAACCAAAAACTCACACCACCCAGTAGCACCGTCCATACATTCTCTTGTGGAATGCTCCTTCCGTCCCTATGTTTCAATGCTCTCTCTCTCTCTCTCTCTCTCTCTCTCTCTCTCTCTCTCTCTCTCTCTCTCTCTCTCTCTCACACACACACCCTACCCTCACTCCCCACAAACCACCAGAGAGAGAGAGAGAGAGAGAGAGAGAGAGCAAGCTCACATACACACAATCTTACACACATCACCTAAATCAAAGTGAGAGAGAGAGAGAGAGCTCACATACAAACATCTTACACACACCACCACCATCACAGAGAGAGAGCTCAGGTACACATACACACACCATCACAGAGAGAGCTCACATACACACAATCTTACACACACCACCACCATCACAGAGAGAGCTGACATACACACAGTCTTACACACATCACCACCATCAGAGAGAGAGAGAGAGAGAGAGAGAGCTCACGTACACATACACACACCATCACAGAGAGAGCTCACGTACACACAATCTTACACACATCACCACCATCACAGAGAGAGAGAGAGAGAGAGAGAGAGAGAGAGAGAGAGATGGAAGGAGCACACAAACAGATCTCAACCCACATTTACAATACAACAGCATACACACACGTTCACGATGCAGCAGCTTACACATGTTCACGATACAGCAACATACATCGATGCAATAACATTGGAGAAGGGGCTAGTACAAGTTCAATGAGTTTCAAAGAAAGTTGGTGAAAAGGTATATACCATGCAGGAGGTACAATACAATATAATACAATACATTATGCAATACAAATGTAATACAATATAATATACAATACAATACAATATAATACTATACAATATACAACATGACAAGACACAAATAGAATGAAATATAAGAGGCCTTTTGATGAACAGACATGCACACTGGATCCATTCAGCATTGCAACTTTTTCTGATATCCATGTTTATAAAGATATGATATTGCCCAGATACCATGTCCTTATTTTGTAATAGCAACATTAATCAGAAAAGGTGCAACATTGAAATTATCATTTGTCTATTTCTGTCCACCAAAATAATATTATATCAAAAAGAAAATGAACAAATATGAAATAGTTGACATTAATTACAAAGAAATAAACTAAAAATACAACTGTAATAAATACATTGTACGATACAATATGATACAATACGATACTATAAAATTCAATATGATACAATACAATACAATATGATATGATACAATACGATATGATACAATTCGATTCAATACAATATGATAAGATGAGATACCATACAATACAGATAGAATACAGAAAGAATAAAATATAAGAGTTTATTTTTGATGATTTACAGACATGCACACTGGATCCATTCAGCATTGCAACTTTTTCTGATATCCATGTTTATAAAGATATGATATTGCCCAGATACCATGTCCTTATTTTGTAATAGCAACATTAATCAGAAAAGGTGCAACATTGAATTTATCATTTGTCTATTTCTGTCCATCAAAATAATATTATATTAAAAACAAAATGAACTAATATGAAATAGTTGACATTAATTACAAAGAAATAAACTATAAATACAATAACATATTTCTAAAAACATTAAAATAAAAGTTGATAAAAATAACAAATGATAGCTGGATCAATAGCAGTAGAGTGAGGTTGTGGGGAGGGGAGGGGAGGGGAGGGAAGTTCAGGCGAACACACTGCGAAATGCATGCATTAAATAAGCATGCATTAATAAACATTGGACATCAGGCAAGACAGAGAGCCCCGGGTGTGGGCTGGCCATGTCAAGTTGAGATGCATGGAGGAGTGCTGGGAGACCCTAACACTGAAACACATCCCATAAACCAGTCAGGTCTTCAACCAGTAGACCTGTAAAATGATTTGTCCCTCTTTTCACTTGATGCCATTATTTTGTTATCAATTATGAATCAAAAGTTGGACACTTTAAAGTGGCATAACCAGTATCTGAGGATACCTTTATTATAAAGAAACAATTCGTTTAAGAATGGCAAACATTTTCCTGAATTCTCATGGCCTTCGATGTATTTATACAAGTTAAATAGCCGTCTATTATACCTCTGTTTAACATGAATAAATGGTGTTTTAAATTTGAATGAAATGATCAGTAAATCTAATATACAGGTTAGCTGCTTCACTGATGAAGGCCAGGTCTAATACAAATATTGGTGATAGTAGTGAGTTTAATACATGTTTTTTGTGCCAGACATTATTTAAATAATCACAATTTATACTAAATTTTACAATTATACCAATTATTTATTGAATTAAAAGGGTAGACAATACTGGTTATGCCACTTTATGGGGAAACTAAAGTTTCACTTTATTTACCTCCCCTTTTCAATATCACAAGTAGTACAAGAATGATTTTTTCTATAATCTGTTGTTTTTAATTGTTGTTGGTTGTCTTGTTCTATTTTTTTTTTTTTTTGGTGGGGGGAGGTGTAATGGGTTTGACACCATGTACAACACACTCTAGGTTATATAGCTTATCCAGTTTTATTGGTGGAGGAATGAATCTGAGTAGAACCACCATCCTTCCAAAGCAAGTAACTGGCAAACTTTTTACATACAAGTTATTGGAGCAAGTGAGACTCAAACCTACCACCTTTACGACGAGAGGTAAGTGACCTTGAGATGGTTCCTAATAGACCGGACAATTAGTAAAAACAAACATAAGTATAGTACTTACAGTATCCTAAATCAGTTATTACATGAACAAATAATCTTGTTTGAATTGTCTTCAATTGAGGCTTTTTCTTCAAAATTAATGCTGGTTTCCTGCTGCACATAGTCATTTTTAAAATAAGAAAAACTGACTGTCACCTGAATATGATTTTGACTTTAACTGGCTTTACTTCAAGAATATGCATGAACTAGGATACTATTTTACCAAGAAATGTGACATGAAAACTCATAGTAATGAATTTAATGTATTGTGAGTTAATACCAAAATCTTATAAAGGAGAGCTGATTTTCTTCAACAAGTTATCAATAATGGCTCCAAGTTTCCTTTAAATTTCTTTCCATGCCATTTAAAACAAAAACCTCTGAATGTATAGTGTCAAGCTAGACAATAACAAGTGCTAATTTTAAGCACATTCTGTCACTGGTCACAAACTATTTTTTTAGTATATATGGTCATATAGTGTCTATATAGATACTATATGACCATAATACTAAGACAGAGTTTGAGTTTGTGACCAGTGTCTGTGATTTCAAGTGGTTGGTACAATATGGTCTACGTTTAATTGCATTTTCAACTGACATTCAGCAACTTGGTCAGTTTGTTTGTTTGAATATTTAGGGTCATTTTTATGCTATTGAGGACTAACAGACAATCAGTTAACCTAACCACTCTTTCTTTGGATCCTGAAAAGTTAACCAGTACTACATCACACCCATCTCTGCAAGGAACTAATAACTTTCTCATTTGAATCAGTGGTGAGCGACGAATGACAATGAGATGCAATGTTGTATATCAATCATCACAGGGACAGTGGCTGGGCAGGGATTCATGACTCACAACCCCTGGATTGATTGTCAATTAGGTCAGAGATAAATTGATGGAATTTTGTTTGAAGTAATTACTACCACAACAGAGTTACTAAGACTTGTGTAAATATGTTCATTCTTTTAATTTATGATATTCTAATTAAAAACACTCAAATTTGAAGAACAAAAGTCAGCACATGTTCACTTCAGCACACTTCAGTACACTAGACACAATTGAGTCTTTTAGTGTTCATAACTTATGTTTTCATTTAAATAACTCACTGATGATCTTATTTTATCAGTTTCAAGAAATTCCAAAGCTTTCAGGGCTCTCATTTGCCCATTTTTGACCCATTATTCTGCCCCATTCCCAATGGCAAATAGTATCTTTTTTTCCCCAATCAAAAGTAACAAAATTCCCAATTTCAAAGAAGGAAAGAAACCAAAAGAAATATTTGGCAGGAAAAGATTTTTTGATATTATAATTTTAATGAAGTCTTCTACAAGAACATCTCAACTTATATACATTTAATATACATTACACATATGTTGTTATGTTTATTGAAGGAACATGTGCTATGTAATATTCCCAATTTCTTTAAAAATAACACTAATTTTCCCAAAGTCAGGGTCCCTGAACCCATTCCCAAAGTGCGAGCAAGAGCCCTGGCTTTGAAGTTAATAATATTAGTTTTGGGTTCCTAAATAAAATGTAAACAGTCCTTAGCAATAAATTACCTGACACGGGCTGTCAATCAAACAAGTTGATAATTCAATCAGTAATCACTATTGTTTCCAGGGCTGCCATTTTCATTAGACAATCAAACTGTCTCTAAGTAAACACTACATTGTATTACATTGTATTTACTTGACCAAACAATGCCACGTTGCCAGTGTGCGAAGCAGTAATTGCTCTCGCATCAGATCAGTCAATTCATTTAATAGACTAAAATGTTTAATGGCATTTAGACAAAACAATAAATATATTGTGATATATCGTTAAGCCACTCTCAGTTTGAATGTATCTTTGGGTCACCTTTGACGTTTAGTTCCTACTTTTTTGTTTGTAAATTATCAGTTATTATTGTTATTGATTGCTTTTGTTTTATCATAATTCTAAAATTGCATGTAATCGAAAAACAGTCAACCAATTAAATCTTTATTTTTGTGTGTTCTACAACAGAATAGTATTTTTTACATTAACTTCATATTTATAAGTTGTTTTTTCTGAAGCAAACAATATTTTCATACTTTCTCACAAAAGCATTGCTGACATATGACGTTTATCACTATATACAATACATTTTTCACCTATAACATTCATGTATGTATGGGGATTGGACCTTTGGTATATGGGGAGGGTTAATATAGGCGGGCTAGCCCTGGGGAATGTATGGGGATGGTTATTATATAGGATTAAATTAACATGAACATTACAGGTAAAACAGTTTTGAATACATGAATTAAATTTTTGTAAAAAGCAATAGTAACAAACAGTATAATTTATGTCTTCAATGTTATTTATGATGTCTAAAGTTTCTAAACATATTCTTAAATTAGAATACTTTATGTACATTCCGTATTTGTAAACTTTAGAATGGTTGTGAACATTCTATTGGCTTCATTTAATCAATGCAGGTAAGACAGGTATAAAGGTACTCAACTATGAATTGGTTGCACAAGAAACAGTATTTACACGCTTTACCTATACCACGCAATGATGAACATGCCCAATTATCAACTAACTTTGAATCGATTATTACCAAAATGTACTACTTTATCATTCACTTGTGTCTATATAAATATTTACATAATATCTGCTGGTAGATTTAGTTAATTTTATTAATGCATTGCATATTCATTTTCAGCATTCCCTCCACATTAACGCCTTTACTTCACAATTAAAATTCCCATTTGTTTTTCTATTTATTTCACATTTTATATCATATTAATTTTTATCTTTTATTATTTTAAAAATATTTTTTGATTATTTAACTATTTCTATACATATTTTTATTAATTTGTCATTCCTCTAATTATTTATTATCTGCTTATAATTGAATCCTAATATTATTTGCTTATTCCTATTATTTGCTTATTTTTCATAATTATTGATTTCTAATTCCCTACTATTATATGTTTATTCCTATTATTATTCCTATTTTTATTTGCTTATTCCTATTTTTATTTGATTATTCCTATTATTTACTTATTCTTCATAATTATTTATTTCTTATTCCTATTTTTATTTGCTTATTCTTATTTTTATTTGATTATTCCTATTATTTGCTTATTCTTTATAATTATTAATTGCTTATTCCTATTTTTATTTGCTTATTCCTATATTTATCATTCTTATCATTTGCTTTGATTATTCCTGTATCCTATTATTCTTTGTTTATTCCAATTATCTGTTGTTTTTCTGTAATTATTTGCTTATTCCTACTATGATTAGCGAATCTGAATATCAATCCAGGAGTAGTGCGAGTTTGAATCCCAAACCGGCCACTGTCTCTATGATGATTTACATACAACATTATGTCTCATTATCATTTGTCTCTCTACGCTGATTCAAGTGAGAAAGTTATCAGATACTGCGGGGATGGGTGTGATCGAGTACTCAGGTTAACTTTTCAGGATCCAAAGGAAGAGTGGTTAGGTTAACTGATCATCTGTTATGACACAAACTATTCAATCAATCAATCAATTATTCTCATTAATATTCCTATAAGTTATGTTATTTATAATTATCAATTATTCATTTTATTCATTATTATTCATTTATTCACTTACTTCTACTGTTTGTATTACATGTGTATTACATTTAGCACTATGTTATTACACTTTCTACCTTTTCCTCAAGTCATGATTTCCTAGAATCAATATCGATTTATTCATTATTCATATTATTCATTATAATTCACTTGATATTCATTATTTTTAATAATAAGCATTACAATTCATAATATCATTATCATTCATCATAATTCCTTTCTATTTCAATTTAATGATTTCATTGTTAAAACTTCACTTTTATTATTATGTTCTGTTTTCTGCTCGTCCATTTCATTACAATCATGTTTTCTTTAAGTCATCTAGATGAGTCTAGGTTTGAACCTGTCACCTGGTTTAGCGCTCATTCAGCTTTAATACTTGTTGGTATGACTTATAGTCTACATGCAAACTCATTAGAGGCAGAAAGTTTCAACAACCTATTCATAAGTAAAATGAGTTGAATTACAACTATTATGACATTATGTTGATTTATAAATTTATTAAACCGCAACAGAGGTAACATAATATTCTGGGTGACTTGGAGATTATCTGTTCATTTATTTTTTATTACAAGAATTTCATATAACCCAACTTATATACAAATACTGTATTCCCCTGTATATACACTCCTCCCTAATACTCAACGCTCCCGATAAACTGAAGCGGGCTGTCGATCAAACAAGTTGGTGATCCAATCAGTGATCGATATTGGTTGCTACTTAGACATATAAAAGTAAACACTGCATTGAATCACACTCACAGTACAGTCAAACCTGTGTAAGCAGTCACCTCTATTAAGCAACCACCTGTCTTAAGCAACCATATTTTCTATTTCCCATTTCTATGCTTTCAGAGTAAATTAACTTGTATTAAGCGACAACCTGTCTTAAAAGGCCACTTTTGCTCCTTCCCTTGACTGGCTGCATAAGACAGGTTTGACTGTACAAACAATGCCATATTGGCCAGTGTGCGAAGTGATAGTCTCTCTTACATCAGGTCAACTAGACTGAAGTGTTATCAGTAAAAAAGAAACCTTATTGTAATGTGTTTAAACTAATGAATTAAATTAATGGAGTTCCATTGGAGTAACTACCTCAACAGAGTTGACCTGTACAAATCTGTTCAATTTTTTTTTTATATTTTTAATTAAAAACTCCCATACCAAGATTCCAGAACCAATTTGCATATTGACAGACAAATCAAATTGGTTCTAGAACCTTAAGTATACAAACCAATACTGTGAGGCACTTTTACTGGCAAAGGATAATTTAAAAAAAAAAAAATTGTTTTAAATTGATGAATTAAACTAATTCAATACAGTTTTTCTTTATAGGTTCCTTAATGAGAAAAAGCCAATTTTTGTAATTACTTTCAATACTTATTTACTCAATTGCTATTAGTGTTTTTTCTTTAATCCTTGGCAAAATAGTGTACTAAAGAATTCATGCATATCTAATAAACTTAGCATCATTTAAATATTTATACATCAATGTCATTAAACTTTTGCAAGTTTCTATTTTCCAAATGTTATATAACCAGCGATATATTAAACCCGAATCAGATCAGATCATAGACACTGTGACAGGGCTTTTAACTCAAGAACACTGTATTGATTGACTGACTGAGCTAAACAGACCCAGCAGTTGCTGTTTAGACAACTTGTAATTAATGATGTTTTATCTAGGGTCAGAAAGTATTATTTGATCATGTTAGAATCTCCGTCAGTCACTGAAAATATTTTTATATCTATACACCATTGTGGTTGGTTGGTTGGTTGAATATTTAGTGTCATTTTTATGCCATCGAGGGCTAACAGACGATCAGTTAACCTAACCACTGTTTCCTGGGATTAACCAGTACTCGAGCACACCCCATCTCCGCAAGTAACTGATAACTTTCCCTCTTGAATCAGTGGTGAGAGACGAATGATAATGAGACACAATGTCGTATATCAATCATCACAGAGACTGTTGCCGGGCGGGGGATTCAAACTCACGACCCCTGGATGGATAGTCAGACACGTAACCGACTAAGCTAATCGGGCCTGGCTACACCATTGTGGCTTGTATATATGTGGGGTGACATAGAGTACTGGTTATTATTAGTGAAATGTGAAGTGATACATCAAGATGTTGAAGTTTCCCAGACAGTATTTGGAAATGAAACTTAAAAATCTTACAACTTTCACCAATAAACAGTTTGCTATTGAAACAATTTAATAGACACGATCCTCAGTATAATTAAATAAAATAATAATGTTTCTGGATTACACATGGATTAAAGGGACACAATGCAATTTAGCCACATAAAAATACATTAAAACAAAAATAAATTTCAGAAAAAATAAAATAAATTTAATAATGTTATTAAAAATAAATTAATTTTTTTTTTGATTTTTTTTTATATAAAAAAAAAAACATCAAAAAAGGGGAAGGTGGGGGTGTTTGTTAAAAACATAAAAAAATAAAAAAACAAGAGTTGTCAGAAGACAACAAAGCTCGCCTATGGGATAAAACCACCCATGCAAAGATTGAGATTGGAGGCAAACACCAAAACTTAAACACAACTAAATGCAAAACTTTAACCTGGTTGCCTACAGCTGACGCTGATGTCATGGCAATAGCTCTTCTGGACATTCGTCCCAGCGAACTAAAAATAAAATTAAATCATCCCATCGCTTTTTAAAGAAAAAATTGAATGATAATATAGCAATTAATTTATAATGGCCTCATCTTGATTTCATTTTGTCCTTTTGATATATAACATGTTTCCCGAAACTACCGTTAATTCTTATTAAAAGCCCCCTCCATAATAAAAACTTTCCAATGTTTTATTTATTTGTTTGTTTGAATATTTAGCATCTTTTCCATGTCATCGTCCTTTTCATGTCATTGGGGGGAGGGGGGTAATGATAATCAGTTAACTACTGTTTCCTGGGATTCTGGAAGGTTGACCAGTACTCAAGCACCATCTTCAAGTAGTTGATATTTTTTCCCACCTGAATAAGCAGTAAGAGATCAATGACAATGAGACATATTATATATCAATCATCACGGAGACTGTGACTGGTGGGGATTCAAACTCACAACCCATGGATTGATAGGCAGATGTACTACCAACAGTGTCAACAGGGACAGCAGTGCGTATATCAATCATCACAGACTGTGACTGGTGGGGATTCAAACTCATGACACCTGGATTGATAGGCAGATGTGCTACCAACTGACCTAAGCAGGACCAGTTTTGTATATAAAAAAAAATTTAAACTTTTAAAAACTTTCCAAATTTTGGTCCAAGTTACTTTAATCTTTATAAAAAAATAAAAGCATAGTTAAAACTATAACCCCTGACCCTTCTCTTTTGATAAATTTGAGGCCTAGTAAGGATTTAATGGTGTTCAGATTTAGTCGCCTTTTACAACATGCAAGGCTTCACAGTTGTGTTATCCTACAGGCTTCAGGTGACCACCCAACTCTACATGGGGATAATAAATTGAATGATTTCAAGAAAAAAGGAAAATGCATAATTTGTGCCAATTATGAAATAATCAGAGTTCTTAAGATGATTTTTACTGGTGGAAGAAGACCTCAGACTGAGTACAATCACCCTCCTCCTGCAAGTAACTGGAAACTTTCTAACATAAAGTTTTTGGAGCGAGCAGGACTCGAACCTGAATGTGTTATAAGTCACAATAACAATTTCTATGGATGGGAAAATGAGGATTTTCTGTTACAACTTTTAATATTCTAATATGAAAAATTAATTAATTAAATATCATACAGATATCAATACTACGCATTTGATTGTATTGGAATGTAATGCATTCATTTGTATTGGAATGTAATGCATTCAATTTAAATGGAATGGAATGCATTCAATTGTACTGGAATGCAATACATTCAACTGTATTGGAATGCAATACATTCAACTGTATTGGAATGTAATGCATTCAATGGTATTGGAATGTATAACATTTGGTTGTATTTGAATGTATTGCATCAGATTGTATTTGAATTTAATGCATTCAACTGTATTGGAATGTATTACATCATATTGTATTGGAATATATTGCATTTGGTTATGTTGGAATGTATTGCACCAGATTGTATTTGCATGTATTGCATTCAATTTTATTGGGATGTATTACATTAACTTGTATTCCAATTTATCACATTCAATAATGTATTTGAATGAAAATACATTCGATTGAATTTCAATTCATTGCATTCTTCTTGTAGTTCAATGTATTGTATTGTATATCATATAATATAGTATCATCATATCATATCATATCATATCATATCATATCATATATGTAATATTGTATCATATCATATCCTGTTTTATCATATCATATTGTATTGTAATGTATGTATGTTTCTCTTTGAATCTGTTGTATTTCGTATTGTTGCATTGCATTATTGTATTGTGACTTTTGTTGTAGAGAAGTAATGTATTTTGTATTGCACTGTATTGTATAACATGATTGGTTTATATTGTATTGTAATTAATATATTGTATCATTATGTTATGTATGTGTGTCTGTCCCTCTGTGTATCATATTGTATGTTGCATATTTGTATTGCATTACAATACTGTATTTTGCAGTGTTATGTTTTATATTGCATTTTATCACATGGCAGCTTAATTTGTATTGTATCCTATTGTACCATACCATTTTTAAACCATTATCATATCATCATCATGTAATGTCATACAATTTTTTATTATATTGTATCGTCATATCCTGTTAAGTCATATTTTTTATATCTTATCATCATACATGTATTATTGTATGTCATTGTATTGTAATGAGTGTAATCTATGTATATATCTCTCTCTGTATGTATAATGTATGTTTTATTTCTGTGTTGCATTTTGTATTGCATTACATTGTATTGTACCACATCATTGTACAGTACAACATTATTGTATTGTAATGTATTGTAATCTATGTATGTCTCTCTTTCTGTATGTATAACGTATAATTTATTACTGTGCTGCATTTTGTATCACATCATTGTACAGTATCACATTGTATTGTAATGTAATTTGTAATCTATGTACATCTCTCTTTCTGTATGTATAATTATGTTTTATTACTGTGCTACATTTTGTATTGCATTGCACTGTATTGTACCACATCATTGTACAGTATCACATTATTGTATTGTATTGTATTGTAATTTATGAACATCTCTTTCTCTGCATGTATAATGTATGTTTTATTACTGTGCTGCATTTTGTATTGCATTGCACTGTATTGTATCACATCATTGTACAATATCACATCATTGTACAGTATCACATTATTGTATTGTAATGTATTGTAATCTATGTACGTCTCTCTCTCTCTGTATGTATAATTATGTTTCATTACTGTGCTGCATTTTGTATTGCATTGCACTGTATTGTACCATATCATTGTACAGTACCACATTATTGTATTGTAATGTATTGTAATCTATGTACGCCTCTCTGTGTATTTATAATGAATGTTTTATTACTGTGCTGCATTTTGTATTGCATTGCACTGTATTGTACCATATCATTGTACAGTACCACATCATTGTATTGTAATGTAGTGTTATCTATGTACGTCTCTGTGTATGCATAATGTATGTTTTATTACTGTGCTGCATTTTGTATTGCATTGCACTGTATTGTACAACACCATTGTACAGTACCACATTATTGTATTGTAATGTATTGTAATTTATGAACATCTCTTTCTCTGCATGTATAATGTATGTTTTATTACTGTGCTGCATTTTGTTTTGCATTGCACTGTATTGTACCACATCATTGTACAGTATCACATCATTGTACAGTATCACATTATTGTATTGTAATGTATTGTAATCTATGTACATCTCTTTCTCTGTATGTATAATGTATGTTTTATAACTGTGCTGCATTTTGTTTTACATTGCACTGTATTGTGCCACATCATCGTACAATATCACATCATTGTACAGTATCACATTATTGTATTGTAATGTAATTTATGTAAATCTCTTTCTCGGTATGTATAATGTTAGTTTTATTACTGTGCAGCATTTTGTATTGCATTGCACTGTATTGTACCACATCATCATACAATATCACATCATTGTATTGTACCACATTATTGTATTGCAATGCATTGTAATCTATGTATGTCTCTCTGTGTATGTATAATGCATGTTTCATTACTGTGTTGCATTCTGTATCGCATTGCACTGTATTGTACCACATCATTGTACATTATTATTGTATTGTAATGTATTGCAATCTATGTACATCTCTCTGTGTATGTATAATGCATGCTTAATTACTGTGTATCATTTTGTATTGCATTGCTCTGTATTGTACAACATCAATGTATTGTATCACATTATTGTATAATATTGTAATGTTATCTGTCTTAATGTTGTAAATGTCATATTGTGCATCTTTAATTCTTTCTGTTAAACTGGAGTGTGTGAAGCCACCACAGGCTACATTAAGCAAATTCTCTCAGGACAAGCTAACTGAACTGTTCCATCATAACTTGACTGATCCTGGAAGCTGGAATATTCTGAATAAACTTAGAAAAACTACAAAAGCATGCTTGACTCATGTGAACATTAGAAACAAAAGACATAATCAAACTTTACAAGAGCCCAATCTTGTTGTCTTTTACAATCAGCTATGGGATAGCAATGATCCCAACTCTATTACTTAAACAAGCATCCCGGAACCACATGGGATTAGTTTATCAAAAGCCCAGAACTAAAAGTATATTCACTGGAACAATTATTTAACATTAATTTAACACTCTTTGACATATGTAGTATGTCATGGGTTCATTATCCCTGTCCTGGTCAATTACAAAGAAAGACTTGAAGAATGGTACTAGAAACTTCCTCACTTGGAGATCATCATTTAGCGGATAGTTCTAGGTCTGGCCAGCCCGGTGTCGGTATAATGTAACTGGGTGTGGGATCATACCATGTGTCTTGCAGTATGATACTCCAGTGTGGCAGCGTTTAGAATACTGGTCAAGTAGACACCATCGCGATTTGACTGAAATATTGTTGAAAGTGATGCCAAACACCATACAACAACAATAACAACAACGATATTCACTGATTATTTTAGGTAGACAAGTTCAAGTATTTAAACATGTATTTTTATCTTATGAAAGGAATAAAGAATGTAAGATATGGAAGACGTGAAATTTCTTACACTTAGTTATATAGATTCTTTGTTAAAATGATATCCATTCACCGTTTATTAAGTAAAATCCAAAATAAGCAATTAATCTGCAATGAGTAATGATCTCAGCTTTAAGACTTATTACAAGAAATTCCTTCAATAATCCAATCAATTTAGTCACAAAAATTTCAGTCTGCACAGCTTACGTCCAAAGTGATTATAATGGTGTATAGCGTCGTTTTCAACAATTATTTAGTTAAATTGCAACAACGTCTACTTGAGACAGTATTCTAAACGCTGCCAAATTAGAGAATAATCATGCTGCCGACACCATGGTTACGATTCCCCACCAAGTCACATTATACTGACACAGCTGTCCAGACCTAGAACTATTATCTAAAAATACAATAGCTTTGGCATAAAAAAACATTAGCTCAGAAATACATCTTGATCTGTAAGTAATTTAGTTTTAAGAATTGGCCTGGTCCATGATACATCTGTAAAACTAGATCTCTATCAGACAAGATGTAAAACTGACTGCCCTGGATATTTTCTTCCATCAATAAATAAGCTTATTGAGTTCTAAGCCTTCACTAGCTGTAAAATTTATGGCACTGTAGTAAGATGCTAAACAATGTCTTCTTTCAGAAAAACTCAGATTGAAAATGGTAAGAATTCCAATAATTTAGTATTTTTCAACAATGTTATAACTACGCAATATGGACACTCAATACTTGAATTAAAAAAAAAATGTGATAAAAACACTGATTAAAATCCAACATTGTGTTTCTAAAACACCCAAATACAATATTTGGACAATTACCAGACAATTTTACAACAAATAAAAAAGTTTTGCATTAGATAAATGTAGCTTAAAAGAAAATGACCTGGCCCATAAGTTTTCTTGCATATAAGCTATCAAATATTACACAATTAAGGTTTGACCTATATCAGACATTGTTAGAACAAAAGAAACTGATCAAACATTAGCAATACAGTGGATCACTTAATATTTTCTGATTTCAAACTGCAGGTGTTTTTCTCCTCATCTATCTTAGTGGATTTAATAATCATATTCAAACATTTACAAATCTATAAAAAAAATATAATAATAAGGACAATTTAGTTTTAAGGATTAAAGAAAATACATGGTTTTCCAGGACTTTAAAATTGTCATTTTTTTTTACACTTATACAATTTAATATGACCCTTAAAATTCTCCAATCTCCCAATAAAGTCATAATGCACTCTTCCACTAAACCACCGCTGCAGTTAATAGCGAGGGAAAACACAAAAATGTTCTATATAAAACACCATAATGAAATTTCCATTAACAGTTGTGGTGATCCTATTCTTGCCAACCCTCAAGAGGTACACAAGGAAACAAACACGGTAAAGTTACCAAACTTTAACAATTTAGACATTTCTTCAGAACAAATTAATAAAACAACAAAGTTTTCAGATTAAATACAAATTAAAGGGACACAAGGCATTTTAGGACAATTGAATAATGTAATAAAATATAGTGATTTAAATTGAAGGGAAAAAACATTAGACTATCTAAATAAACAATATATAAATTAGATTATGGTATTTCCAAGTTGTACAAATTATCTTTTTTATGAAAATACTTGTTTGTTACATAATTAGTAGACAAAATTTAAAACCAATAAAATCTTGATGTCATTTTGCCCTTAAGATGTACGAGTACATGAATCCAGAAACTACTGTAAACATCCTATTAAAAGCCCCCTCAATAATGATTTAATTGATTGATCAAATATTCAGGGTCATTTTTTTGCCATCGAGGGCTAATTTTAATAAATGATCAGTTAACCTTACCACTTTTTTCTGGGATCCTGAAAGGTAAACCAGTACTCTAGCATACAACACCTCTGCAAGTAACTGATAACTTTCCCACTTGAATCAGTGGCGAGAGATGAATGATAATGAGACATAATGTCGTATATCAAACATCACGGAGATTGTGGCTGAGCAGGGATTTAGTTTATACTAATATATTTTAGCTCGATTGCGATGAAAGCTCAGAGCTTATACGAACGGCTCTCGAGTCCATTTCCTGGGTAGAACCAGTACTGAGTGTTGTTTTTATGAGAGGCATCGAGTCGACCAGGGGATCGAACCCACAACCTCTGGCGTGAGCGGCCAACACTCTATCCATTAGACTACCGCCCCATTTGAACTCACAAACCCTGGACAGTCAGACGCACTAACGACTGAGCTAATCAGGCCCGGCCCCCTCATTAATGAATAACTGTTGTTTTTTTGGCTTGTTTGAATATAATTTTTATCTGTAAAAAAAACTGAAACTTTCCACTTGAATCAGAAGTGAAAGATGATTGACACTGATAAGCATGTTGTATATCAATCATTACAGTGACTGGCCAGCGGTGATTTGAATTAACAACCCCTTGATTTATAGTCGGACACGATACCAACAGAGCTAACCCGGCCAACAATCAATATCAAAACTTTCCAAATTATGATCCAAGCTTTTTTAATCTATAAACTTTCGTAAAAAAATACCCCCATCCTTCTCTATTGGGGGCAGTTAATAGGGAGTTTATGGTGCCCTATAGTCACCTTTTACGACATGCAGGGCTTCACAGTAGTGTTATTCTGCAGGCTTCAGATGACCACCCAACACTACATGGGGATAATAAATTTGACTAATATTTCCAGACAAGAGTTCTAAAGATGATTTTTAGAAGTTCACAATTTAAACCCTTTTCAGGGCCCCTCCTGGCCCTTGAATTTAGATTTATTACTATTTTCTATCAAAATGGGTTAGATCTTGCAAAAATGGATGATGATTTTTCATTTCCACTTAAAATTCTTATGAAAAATTAACTATTTCGAAGCTCTTTAATTAAAAAAAAAGGAGATTCATAGAGACTTTTAATACTATACATTCAATTATGTATTGGAATGTGTTACATTTAATTGTATTGGAATGTATTCCATTTAATTGTATAGGAATGTGTTGCATTCAATTGTTTTGGAATGTGTTCCATTAAATTGTGTTGGATTATGTTACATTCAATTGTATTTGAATGTATTCCATTTAACTCACAGTATTGGGATGTGTTACTTTTAATTGCAATGCTTTTTCTTTATTTTTTTAATGCCATGCATAGTATTGTATAATAAAATTGCATTGCTGTGCTGTACTGTATTGTACATATATCATAATATCATATCCTATTTTATTGTATCCTATTGTATTGTATCATATCATTACCATTTCATTATAATGGATTATTCTTTATGTGTAGAACCATTTGTCTACTTCAGATGTTACCATGTGACCATACAATATGTAGAAGTTAATAGAGGCCACAGAATCACACAAAATGTGCCATAATGAAATGAAACCATAAACCATTTGTTTTCAATATATTAAGCCTATACTGATCCATATTGCCACAAAAATATCAATTTTAAAATGCCAAAATGAAATAATGAAAAGAGATTTTATAACTTGGCCCATGCACCCAGGTTAGACTAAAATAGAATTCCGCTTAGGGTCCTCTGTGACTGAGTGGTCTAAGGCGCCATCTCAAGATCACTTACCTCTCACCGCTAAGATTGTAGGTTCGAGTCTCGCTCACACCAAAAACTTTATGTGAGAAAGTTTCCAGTTACTTGCAGAAGGACGGTAGTTCTACTCAGTCTGAGGTCTCCATCAGTAAAACTCAATATGACATATATAACCTGAAATGTGTTGAAAATGGCATTAAACCCAATTAAAAAAAAGAAAAAGAATTCCGCTTTGCAATTTTTTTGAGTCGGGTGAATTCATCTTAATCTGTCATACTGATTACATGATTCATCTTAGAAAGTCTGTCAATGACAAAGTGAAGGTTGTCTAGCAGTATTTACTTGCTGTTTATTTTTAGACGATTCCTTTCTAAAATTTCACAACTTATAAAAAACACTGGATGTTCTAAAGAAATCATGGATTCAACCAACAAATAAGGACAGGAAAGGTATCATCAACTGATACCCACAGGAAAAAAATCAATTCTCTGGTGAGATGATAAATTGGTTAATTTAAACACCCGATATTTTAAAGAAATCATGGAATTCACCAATAGAGACAGGACTGGTACATTAACCAACAGACCAAAAACTCAAATCTCTGGCGAGTTAATAAATTGGTTAAAATTCACTGAATGTTTTAAAGAAATCATGGATTCAACCAATAAATAAAGACAAGACAGGTGTATTTACCAACAGACCAAAATCTCAATTCTCTGGTGAGTTTATAAATTGGCCAAGACACCAGATATTTTAAAGAAATCATGGATTTCACCAATTAATAGAGACAGGACTGGCATATTAACAAACAGACCAAAAGCAAAATGCTCTGGTGAGTTTATAAATTGGTTTAAGACACTGGAATGTTTTAAAGAAATCATGGATTCAACCAACAGAACAAAAACTCAACTCTCTAGTGGGTTTATGAATTGGTTAAAGACACTGTATGTTTTAAAGAAATCATGGATTCAACAAGGAATAAAGACAAGACTGGTGTATTGACCAAAAGAACAAAAACTCAACTCTCTAGTGAGTTTATAAATTGGTTAAAGACAATGGATGATTTAAAGAAATCATGGATTCAACCAGGAATAAAGACAAGATTGGTGTATTGACCAATAGAACAAAAAATCAGCTCTTCAGTGAGTTTAATAATTGGTTAAAGACACTGGATGTTTTAAAGAAATCATGGACCCAACCAGGAATAAAGACAAGATTGGTGCATTGACCAACAGAACAAAAACTCAACTCTCTGGTGTGTTTATAAATTGGTTAAAGACACTGGCTGTTTTAAAGAGATCATGGACTTCACCAATAAATAGAGACAGGACTGGTATATTAACCAACAGACCAAAAACTCAACTGTCTAGTTAGTTAAAATTTTGGTTAAAGACATTGAATGTTTTAAAGAAATCATTGATTCAACCAATAAGGACTGGTGTATTAACAGACAGACCAAAAACTCAAATCTCTATAGAGTTTATGAATTGGTTAAAGACACTGGATGTTTTAAAGAAATAATAGATTCAACCAAGGAATAAAGACAGGACTTGTGTATTAACAACCTACAGACCAAAAACTCAACTCTTATGTGAGTTTATGAATTGGTTAAAAGTCAGTGGATGTTTTAAAGAAATCATGGATTCAACAAGGAATAAAGACAAGACTGGTGAACAAAAGAACAAAAACTCAACTCTCTAGTGAGTTTATAAATTGGTTAAAGACAATGGATGATTTAAAGAAATCATGGATTCAACCAGGAATAAAGACAAGATTGGTGTATTGACCAATAGAACAAAAAATCAACTCTTCAGTGAGTTTAATAATTGGTTAAAGACACTGGATGTTTTAAAGAAATCATGGATCCAACCAGGAATAAAGACAAGACTGGTGCATTGACCAACAGAACAAAAACTCAACTCTCTGGTGTGTTTATAAATTGGTTAAAGACACTGGCTGTTTTAAAGAGATCATGGACTTCACCAATAAAAAGAGACAGGACTGGTATATTAACCAACAGACCAAAAACTCAACTGTCTAGTTAGTTAAAATTTTGGTTAAAGACATTGAATGTTTTAAAGAAATCATTGATTCAACCAATAAGGACTGGTGTATTAACAGACAGACCAAAAACTCAAATCTCTATAGAGTTTATGAATTGGTTAAAGACACTGGATGTTTTAAAGAAATAATAGATTCAACCAAGGAATAAAGACAGGACTTGTGTATTAACAACCTACAGACCAAAAACTCAACTCTCATGTGAGTTTATGAATTGGTTAAAAGACACTGGATGTTTTAAAGAAATCATGGATTCAACGAGGAATAAAGACAGGAATGGTGTATTGACCAACAGAACTAAAACTCAACTCTCTGGTGTGTTTATAAATTGGTTAAAGACACTGGATATTTTAAAGAAATCATGGTTTAACCAATAGATAAAGACAGGACTGGTGTATTAATGAACATAACAAAAACTCAACTCATTAGTGAGTTTATAAATTGGTTAAAAGACACTGAATGTTTAAAGAAAGCATGGATACAACCAAGGAATAAAGACAGGACTGGTGTATTAATGAACATAACAAAAACTCAACTCATTAGTGAGTTTATGAATTGGTTAAAAGACACTGAACGTTTAAAGAAATCATGGATTCAACCAAGGAATAAATACAGGACTGGTGTATTAACAACCTACAGACCAAAAACTCAACTTTCATGAGAGTTTATATTTTGGTTCATTTTTAGACACTGGGTGTTTAAAGAAATAATGGATTCAGCCAATGAATAAAGGCAAGACTGGTCTATGAACAAACAGACCAAAAACTCAACTCTGGTTTAAGAATACATCACAACATAGGATGTGGCTTTGCTGGAACTCCTAACCCTTGGATTAACAGTTGGACATGTTGCAAACAAAAATAGCTGGGCCCAGCAAGAGAAGGTATGAAAAGACATGAAGCATCATTTTTATATGTTTATATTTATTATTTTTACTATTATTTTTCTGTCGTAACTTTTACTGTTGTATCAGTATTTATTTTTTACTTTACTATAATTGATTGCTGTAATTATCATTATATCATTTTAACACTATTAATTAATACAGCACATTGGAATGACGTGGGACAATCAAAATAGCAGTCAGAAAACAAGCTTGAATTACCATAGTTCCCACAAACTTGGCACAAGCAGCTAAAAGTGTAGCTTAAGTTGCCTATTAATCCCCACAAAAACAGGACATGGAAATGTAAAACAAGCAGTACAATGAGAAAAATGAACTACCATAGCCCCTACAAAAACAGTGTAGCTGGTGTTACCATTGTTCCCAAACCTTGATATATATATAATTATTATAATCATTTTATTATTTAATTATTTTTATATCTGTATTTCATTTCTTGTATTGGAAAGACCTGGGGGTAAATAAAGACATAGCAGTATGAAGATTGGCTCAAAATACCATCGTGATGTCACAAAAAAAGAAGGAATGTGGAAACAAGCAAAGGTTGCTTGATAATACCATAACCTCCACAAAGAGAAAACTTCTATATATATTATTTATATTAGTATTATTATTCATGTGTGTATATATATATGTTTGTAATCTGAAAGGAAACAAACATAGAGCAATTGCCCTGACAGCCAAAGGTTCCGGGTGGGAGACCCAAACCAGCTGCATAAAGAAAGAGAAGAGAAAATTCCGAAAGCCCCTTGCTTAATCCCATGCTTTGAAACATTCCATCAGACACAAATCACAATCATATTCTGAACTTGCAAGCTGTTGATCACATTTTTTATTGAAGTATTCAACCTTGCAAATTGGTGATCTTGAATGTATTTGAAATGTAGGATTGAAAAACAAGCTTGGTCAGGACACATGAGAGAAAGTTCAAATATAGTGCCCAGTATTCCAAACAGTGATGTCACTGTGGACCAAGTTCGAGTACAGTGGCCAGTATTCCAAACAACGATGTCACTGTGGACCAAGCTCAAAGAGAAACTGCCGAACTTGACACATTGCCATATAATTACTTTTATTATTATTATTATTATCATTATTATTATTATTATATCACCATAACTTTTATTGTTTTTTTTTGTCATTATTATAATTATTACCAATTTTGCTTTAATTTCAATATTTATTATATCACCTTGTTTGTTGTTGTTATTTTCTGTTTTTAACATATTTTTATATTATTATTATTATCTTTATTATATTATAATATAATCATTACAATTACATCTCAAACTGATCACTTGGTTTAAGATAAGTTAAACAGATTAAAAAAAATAAGATTGAAACAATACATCATTAATATCATTAGATACCGTTTTACAAACACTATAGTTATTGTGTTGGATAATTTGTTTCACAAGCAATTAGTTTTTTTATTATTTTTAAAAAAATAATCAAATTTGACAGGGTTTCATGGGGGTGGGGGAGAGTTTGGGAGAAGTATATTTTAGGGTTAGTATGGTATGTTACAATTTATATCTAGACTAATCTGGGCACATAAACTAAGGAAATCCATTTTCAATATTTTTTTGGCATGGCTTGATGATATACATACAGGATCTTTAAGTATTGTATAGGTGTAACATAGAACCTGTGTAAGCGGTCAATTCCATTAAGCAGGCACTTGTCTTAAGCAGCCACACTTGTTGTTTCCAATTTCTATGCTTTGAGAGCAAATTAACCAGTATTAAGCAAAAACCTGTTTTAAAAGGTCACTTTTGCTCTTTTTCTTGAAAATCAGTTTCTACTTTTGACAGCAGTGCACACAATACCAATAACAAAATTAAAGATGCCAGAGATCATCCAAAAAATGCACTAATCAGATAAAACAAGAGGGCCAAGATGGCCCTATATCGCTCGTCTAAGTGACCTTGAGTCACCCAACTTAAGAAGATTATATTATAATACATGTACACTCAAAATTCAAGAAAAAGGAGATGGGCGAGTAGTTAGAATTTTGATTTGTTTTGAAGATGTAACAGATGTGTAGAAGAGTTGTGCGATAACAACAGTATCCTTGTGCAGATATCTAATGATATCAGATATCGAAAGAAAGTTTTCACTATATACCCATATAAAGAAAACCAGCCTCCCCTACTGGTGACTATTATTTTCGACAAAACACAATGGCTGGAACAAACTTGGTAGATGTTCACCCATGGTAAATGTCAGTGAAATAACATCGAAATCAGGTCAGTAGATTCTGACAAGAAGGCACCTCACTGTGGCGGTCATGTTTTTTAACAAATCACAACGGCTTGTACAAACTTGATAAAAGTTCACCCAAGGAACATTTCTGCAAAATTGTTTTAAAATCAATCCGATGGTTTCTGACAAGAAGATTTTTTAAGTTTTTACTAATTAAACTTGCCTCACCCCCTGGACGCCATGTTTTTAGACGAATCAAGATGGCTTGAACAAACTTGGTAGAGGGTCACCCAAGGAACATTTCTGTGAAGTTATATCAAAATTGGCCCAGTGGTTTCAGAGGAAATGTTGTTAGAAGCTAAAAGTTAACGACGGATGACAGACAACGGACACCAGGCAATCACAAAAGCTCACCTGTTGGCCTTTGGCTCAGGTGAGCTAATACCACAAACTTGTTTACTTGAGATAATGAATTTCAATACATTTGAATGTAACACATTTAAATGGAATACATTCCAATACAATTTAATGGAATACATTCCAAAACAATTAAATGTAACACATTCCAATACATAATTGAATGTATTAAATTATTAAAAGTCTCTATGATTTTCCTTTTTTTCGTTTAAAGAGCTACGAAATAGTTATGAACATTATGAAAATAATAATGATACTGTTGTCAAAGATTGTGATGATGATGTTATCTGCTATCAGTGTAATGATGATGATAATTATGACGATGATGACAATGATAATGGTGATGATGGCGGCAATGATGACAATGATTATGATGATGATCACTATGATGAAAATGACAATGGGTAATGATGATGACAACGATGACAATGCTGATGGTTATGAGGAAGAGTGGTAATTCTTATAATGATGGTGATAATGATGACAATGGCGAAAATGATAATGATTATGATGACAAATGTAATGATGATCATGATCATGATGATGATAATGATGGTGATGACAATGGGGTGAAGATGATAATGATGAAAATGGGATGATGATGACAATGGGGTGAAGATGATAATGATGACAATGAAGTGATGATGACAATGATGACAATAGGGTGAAGATGATAATGATAACAACTGGGATGACATTTCATGACAGTTTAACAGTTTACAATAAACTTAGTTGGATACCATAGTAGTGTAATGTATCCAAACAATTTGAAGAAAACTGGAAACTTTTAATATTTTATCAGATTTACATCAAACAATTTTGTATTTTTAGAAATATTCATAATTGATAGTATTATGAGTGGAAGTTAAGTGAGTTTGGTATTGGGCCTGGTTGTTGTAATTGTTATCTAAAAACTCAAAGTATATCCCTTTTTAATATATAATATACTGATTTTAATTCATCATTTTTTCCCATGTTAAATGAATAGATGGCTCGTGTAAATCCATGTTAAGTTTTTAATTTGCTCCATATCTGTATAACTCCATAGTACATCATGTACAGACAGAATAATAAACACTATACCACGTCATGTACACATTGCATTATCAACACTATAAACACTATACCACATCATGAACACACTGAATTATAAACACTATACCACGTCATGTACACACTGAATTATAAACACTCTACCACGTCATGTACATACTGAATTATAAACACTATACCACATCATGTACACACTGAATTATAAACACTATACCACGTCATACCATGTCATGTACAGACTGAATTATAAACACTATACCATGTCATGTACAGACTGAATTATAAACACTATACCACGTCATATACACACTGAATTATAAACACTATACTACCACAATCATACACTGGTACAATAAAACATTATGCTGTGTGTACAGTCCCCCATACCATGTCATGCACACACAGTATATATAACTATCATACTACCATATTAAACTACCCTATAAAATATCATGTACACTGCATGACTGTATAAGTATTATACCCCATATCACACCATGTACACACTGTATATACTACAAACCTGCCCTATAAAATATCATGTACACTGCATGACTATATAGACCCTTATATCATATCATGTACACATTGTATATAATATAAACCATCCTATATACAACATCATGTACATTGCAGCTACCAATTATATTAAACAAATTTGTCTCTTACAGGTATTCTGTGATTTTGTTCTACTTATAAAAATGGTGTTTGACATAAAAACAGATTGTTCTTATCATAACAATTGTGAAAACTCCAGAAAATCCAAAATGGACAACAGGAAAGAACAAACTGCAATATTGTAAAACATAATATAATTGACTTATGATGGTACTAGTCGAGCAAAATAAAGTTTACTTTTTATTGTTGCCGTGGTTACAGATAGTAGGCTACCAGAATACGACCATGCAACAATGGAGCACAATAATAATATATGTGGGTTAACATTTAATAAATTTACTAAGGAAATAAACTCTTTGTAGATTTTTTGATAACAGTACCCAGTTTTAGGGACACATTTTCAGTCATATCAGGGAAGTTTCTATTCAAGATAAATAAACGCAGTAAGGGGTAAATGTATATTAAAATACTCTGGACTCAGTCCCTGTTTTTTTAATGATAAAATAAAATTTCATGACAAACATCATCTTCTAACAAAAGCAATAATTCCAGGCTCACTCTAACTTCATGTACAGCGTGAAACACACTCAAAAGAATAAAAATAAAAAAGTGTAAAAATGATAATATTGCATGCAGAAAATTAAGAAAACTTATAAAGACAATAAAAAAAGTAGAATGAGCCTGGAACATTTTACCTTTCTTTCTGAATGTACCGGGAGTACTGTATAACGTCATCATTTGCCTTTCTGTCCATCCAGTGATCTGCTAAAATGTCCGTCGTTCTCATTATTGCTTAAAGCACCTAAAATATTAACATAAAATAATTAATAATCACGGAGACTGGCCAAGCCACCAGTGATTCAAAATCCAACCCATGGACTGATATTCAGATGCACTAATCGCTGAACTAAGCACGCCTGGTTTCCTATCATATTTTCACCCACCTAAAAAAATTACCCGTGGGTGAAAATATAATATTATAATTATTATATATATATAACTAATCTTCAACATGACAAAATAACTATTTAAAAGCACTGTTTACCACACTTTTTTATCAAACTTTCTTTTAAGTTCATAATTTAAATTTTTTTTCTCTCAATACTTAATTAACAGATATTTTCTAACTATTTTTAACTAGAATCTATCCTGTTGTGCACTGCAACCAATCTGCAAGAATCTGCTACCAAATAGTTAACTAATCTGTCGCATTATTGTGAACAAATAACTTCATGCTGTGACATACTATCACACACCCTGTGATTTAACTTAATAATGAATATAATTAAGTTATTATCTCTGTTTACAAGTTATATTTTATTAATTATACTAGATTTACTTTTTACATCCAGGGTTGAGAGAGCAGGGGACAGAGATCAAAATAATGAACAGAAAAAAATCATATAAAAATAAAATACTGGATACAGACTGAAAATAAATGATTTAGATCCAATCTTTTTAACTAATTTGCCTCTATAAGACCAGGGCACACCTGGGCAACCTGGCACACACATTGTAAAATTTCTGGCAAGCATTCATTTTTGATCAATGAAAAAAGTTTAATGATATTAATTATAGTAATATATGAAACACATATAATTACCAAGAAACACAGCCCACCATAAATCCAATCCTAGAACTTTGAATTATTTATAACTAACCTCAGATAATACAAGAAGGGTTCTCATAATCCCTAGTTAACATGCATATAGTGAGTGAATACTGTCACTTCACAGATGGGAACAATAGAGGAGTTGTTTTGTCAAAAGGTGTGACTGTTGAATTAATCTCTCCACATTTAGTACCCTAATCTGACGTGACCTATGTAACTTGTATACTTAAATTTGTCATAACTGAAAAATATATGTATTGATTGAATATTTATCATGATTTTTATGCCAACAAGGGCTCACAGACGATCAGTTAACCTAACCACTGTTTCAGGGGATCCTAAAAGGTTAACCAGTACTGGAGCACACCCCATCTCTGCAAGTAACTGACAACTTCTCCATTTGAATCAGCAGTGGGAGACGAACAATAATGAGACACAATGTCGTATATCAATCATCATGGAAACTGTTGCCGGGCAGGGATTGGAACTCACGACTCCTGGATTGATAGTCAGATGTGTAATCGACTGAGCTAATCGGGTCCGGCGAAAAATATATGTAAGCACCAAGTATAATATAAATACTATTGTGGACTGGGCACTACATGGGCAGATCCAGGCTTTAACTGTTTATTGGTAGCAAGAGGGGATCACATTTCTTAATAAATTAGCATTAAAAAATACAGGATGTTACTTTTTATATAAAAAAAAAAGGATTTGGGGGTAAAAGAAATAAAAAAAAATATGAAGGAGCATAACATTTTAGAAATCCCAGAGCAAAATTATAATCAGATATATTTCATTATTTTTCGAGACATACTCCCCTCCCTGGCCTAACACAGCACAAAAAAGTATGTACTCCGCTAAAATTATCACTAAATATCCCCAGATTGTCAAAATATATTGGACTAAGCCTGGTGTAAATAGTTCTATGAAACTTGCTACATTAACTTCCAGACAGCATCATTTTTGCAGAAAAGAAAAATTCTTAAATTTTTGGCTTCCCTGAACAAATGATATTAAAGAGAATTTATCAGGATTTTTTAAAATTTTAAAATTTGCTAAAATATTTATTTTCTAATATCATGCCTATAATACTCACTGACCCCATATTGCCAAAAGGATATCTATTTAAACATGAAAAATAATATATCGAAAAGTGATTTCCTAACTTGGGCTATGCGCCTAGGTTAGACTAAAAATAGATTTCCCGCAAAAATCGCAAAATTGTTTGTGATGTAAAAATGAGTCACATTGTGACATTTTGATTTCAGTATGATCCGTTATACAGATTAACACGTTGTCAAACTTGTTTCATCTTTGAAAGAGACCGAATGTCGATGTGAAGGTATTTAACTGCTGTCTATTTTTAGAATGGAGATTTTGTTTCAAGTTTTGTACTTCGAATATCAATTATGTAATGCTATTTTGATTTTTACATACCAAACCATTTGGTTTCTATGTCTTAATTATAATTACCCGTAGATGCTTTTTATCGTTTTTAAAAATGATTCTATTTTTCAAGACATTTATAGCATTATTTCCTGATATGCCGGTACTCCTTTTAAAGCCAGTGAGAGTGTCATTAAAAAATTGCAGGACAAGTGAAGCTTAGTTCTGCACAAGCAACTTTTTAAAATGCTTCAAAAATATTTTTACGTGTATTTGCCCGAGTATTTAATTATTCAAACACAAAATTTAAAACAAAGATCTATTTTTTTATGTTTCCCTTCCTATCCTAAAGTGGCAACAACAAAAACTGGCTTGCTGGCTGGCCGACTCAGACTGACTGACCGAGCACACCCATCTCTGAATGTAACTGATTTTTTAAATTTTCGTTCTAAAACAGTGGCGAGAGACATTTTTCATGACAATGAGATGCAGTATCATATATCAATCTTAATGGCGACTGCAGCCAGATGGGATTCAGACTTGTGACCCCTAGATGGATAGTCTCAGAGACACCCTACTGACTGAGCTTACTTAACCAGCTGAAGGGGCACAACTCGGGTTAATAGTGTACACAAATCCTCTGTGCAATATGTAAGTTAACACCCGCATTCACCTATAGCAAAAAGTGAACTTACTTCGTTCAACAAGAAGGTATTATAGTCATGGTGATCCCGTGCTTGCCATCTGTTGCAAACTACCTGGCAGAACCCATTACAGTGACCCTTGCTATAAGCTTAGACTTTGAGTAGAACAGGTTGTTGTATGTTGTTTAGCTTCACTTTCAACAATTTTTCAGTCATATCGCGACGGTGTCTACTTCAACTTGTGACAGTATTCTTAGCGCTGTCACACTGAGGTATCATGCCGCAGACACATGGTATGATACCCCACCCAGTCACATTATACTGACACCGGGCCGACCAGTCCTAGAACTTTCCTCTTAATGCTGAGCATCAAGCGAGGAAGCTTCTAGTACCATACTTAAAGTATTGAGTAGAACAGGTAAGAATCTTCTTAAAAATCGTGGGATCTGCACTCAAGCATGTTTCACTGCCTTACTATGATAAATTAATGATAATAATCAAGCTATTGTTTATATTATGAAGTCTGCAGTCAGTACCAGAAAGGGTCATTCAATAAAACATTTTAGGATTTATATATGTACAGAGATGTCTGAAATCTAGTTCTTGAATAAAGATGCGATTTATGTAGAGAGGGGTGGTATATATTGTAATTGTATCTGATAACACAAAATAATTAATTGGCTCATAAGCAATTAATTAAAATGGAAAAAGTTTATAGAGACAAAAATATAAGATCGAAAGTATTTCTTGTCTCTATGTTATGTTTATGTTGTTGAGTGAATGAATGAATTGATATTGGTTGTTTTAATGTCTCATCGAGTTAACCAGTCTGCAATTCTATGGTTTGACTCCTTTTGTAAAACTGGCACTATAGATTGTCAACCAATTATAGTTCCTAATGATGGAATACATGTGAATTAATTTACATTTAGACTGTCAAATGATTGTGCTTATACACTTATAATGTTCATATCCAAAGTGTAGAGATCAGGTCACCATGGGATTATAATGCAAAATGTAAAAATGTCGAACATGCAGTCTTTTTAGGCTGAACTGTCGGAGTAGATCTAAATCTAATATCAAAATTTAGTACATTTTTTAATAAAATATGCCTGGAAATGCTGAAGCAACAGTCTATACTACAAGCAATATGCCTCTTTGTAAACTAGCAGTGACTTAATATTATAATAAATACAATGGCGGATCTACTCCTCACCACTCCCATATTTTAGTAGAATCCATTATATTTCTACTGAAAAATATGTTTGCCTTTTCAGATTTTGTGTTTCGCCCACGAAGTCCGCTCTAAACCGCCATCGACATGTTAACTAGTGTCTCTGTTTTAAAAATGAATATAATGTAACGTCGGAATACCTATTTGTTCAATATACAAGTTTTTAGGTTTGTAATTAATTGAGAAAACCATATTTTATATTATCCTCCTGATTTTTTTTTTAATTTTTATTTTTATTTTGTTAGTCCGCCATTTTGAATTTGATTTGAATACAACGATATACACCTCAAAATCTACAAAAATGTCGTTGCTTTTGCAGACGAAACGTAAAACTGTCGTCTATCTATGGTTGCAATAAAGTATCTTTATCATTAAGGCAGAGCTATACATGTAAATAAACTTACCCTATACGACTACTTTTTCGTTTTTCATAACCATATACGCCTACTCGAGCACTGTTCATGTCCGCTGGTCACTGGTACCCTGTCGTAACCTTGATAACTGTATGAAGGAGGAAATAAAACTAGGAAACCAGTCTAAATAAAAATACAAAATTCACGTGCTCTGTCCGTGAACATGTATGACCTTTTTGTTACCTGGGGCGTGGACATTTTGCAACACTTTGGTCAGAAAAAAATACCTGTGTTTAAGGTTACTCGACCGACCATAAAATTGAGTCTGACCCTGATGGTACTGTATCCATGAGGGTCTGTTGATCTCTGTTAGCGGGGTACCCATATGGCATATGCAAAATATAAATGACCTCATATGGAGAAAATAAAGTTTAAGATTGCGAGTGTCTAATTGTATGTATATCTCTAATTTTGAGTAGGAAAATGATCAAACTGCGTTAAGATCATCATGGTGATTCTAAGATCGTGTAAGGATCTTAAAGAGGCTTGAAAATAGATCTCAATAGTTCAAAAGACTCAAAATAGAAAAAAAGTTTTAGAATTTTAATTCAATTTTCGAATAGCAAATTATGGAAAAAATCAATAACCTGATATGGCATATGCCAAAAATATATTTCGCCTATATGGCATATGCCAAAAAAAAATGGGTTCATATGGCATATGCAAAAAAAACCCCTAACAGACCCTCATCCATCCATCCGTTGTCGTCCGTTGCCGTCTGCAATTTCTTATTTATTACGACTTTTCTAAATTACAGACTGGTGTCTCTGGTCAGACACATTGATCCTTACATATTGTGTTGTTGTTTTGCCACCGATAATTTATATGGCCGTAGTTCCTAGAACTCTGAAGTTCCTTCATCATTTCAGGAGTCTCTCCTGTAAGTTTGTACGTGCTTTTGAACATGACTGCCATATATTTACGAAAAGAACACACCTTCCTTGGCCTAGTTGTTATGGCGTGCGCCTCGGAAGGAAGACGTTGAAGCTCGAATCCTGGTGGAAGCCCTTTTTTTCTGATGGCCCAGCAGCTGTTTAAAGTGAGGGTTCGAATGTCAAACAGCCTGACGCCTGGCAAGGACAGCTTTTGGAAAGTAACTGCGTGTGTGGCGTGTTGAAAGCCCATGTGGCAACTCTTAGTGTAACACAATCAATTTTTGTTACACTAAGGATTGACAACGCAACCCATTTTTGTTACACTAAGGGTCGCAGTGTCAACACTTAGTGTAACAATTGTTACACTAAGCGTATGTTTGGTATATTTATTGACATTCGATTATAAAACAGGTTCACTTAGTGTAACATTTTTTTTCAACTAAAAAATTATTTAGCCCGGCTATGAAATGGAGGTTTACATTGTTACCCATGTTCGCCCGTCAACACACGAGTGGGTAGTTAAATGTTTGTAGGGTTTAGGGTAAGTAATTTTTTGGACAGTTGAATATACAGTTGAAAAAATATGTGTCTGTTTCTAGACACTTAAAAACAACTTTTATGTGTTTTTTCCCCTTTTATTACACAAGTAAACAGCTGATAAACGCAGTCCTTAGTGTAACAAAATGGACTGACTGATTGATTCTTTATTTCCTCCATAGTACAAATATACAGGAGAGTATAAAAATTTAAACAGCAACATGGGAGTACAATGCATATACAAAAACATAATACACATATAGACAATTAAATGACAGTCATATATATACACAATATCAACAAACATATAACTTCGACAGTTCAAACAACTAACATATATACAACTTAATAAATAAATGATATGTCCATTCAAATTGCAAAATATACTGACACTTTTTGAAGAATATTGCCTATAATGACTGATATGACTTGCCGAAAGGAAACACAAGAGCATACGCTTTATGGGTACTAAAAGTGGTATTAGTTCCAAATATTATTTTCAAAAACAAAATGTACTCGTACCTTAAAAGTTAAATGAAAGGAACGCATTATTTGAAGATATTATTTTTTTAACACTTTGAATACAAACAATAAATATATAATATAATATTTAAAATTAAAAATAATTGTGTATTGTTATTTTCGTTGTCAATACGAGATAACGACGAGCTTGGCAACAAAGTGACAAAACACAAAAGATGAAGCATTGTGTGTGTTAACTACATAAACGTATATCTTAATGCTTTAGTCATATGATGTAAATGCCTAAATGTAATTTTTGAAATAGCAACCGTTTGTTTATCTGTCATGTTTAAAGAAGGATAACCGGAAACTAGTTCTATAATTTGATTAAAGGCGTCCATGTTACAAAGCTTATCGTACATATCTGATCCACATACTTTGTTTATATTACATAGTAAAAGTATGTCGGAGTATAACGCTAACTCTTAATGACATTGACCTTGATCCGAAAATCGTTAACGCTAATGCATCCGAAGTATCACTGTTCTGGACATCTGTGGAACTTGCATCGGATGGAAAATAATGCCGGTGTAACATTCAATTTTCACCCCGTTGAAGAATGACCCCACATTTCAACGGATAAGTGATCCATTTTTAACATTAAAAACTGACGCCGACCGTTATTTAAGGACCCACCCATACGTGAAAAATTGACCCTAGTTAAAATCTGATCACCAACAGTTTGAAACTGACCGAATATTCGGCCGGACCAGATTTCAACTTTGAAAACTGCTATTTTACATTTGGATGTTCTCGCGGATATAAAGTGTAAATTATAACCGGGAAATGTTGGTATACGATATATAAAAAATGGCAGGTATGCTATAGATATGTTGTTTCATTGAAGATAACACGTATGGTATCGGAATAGTGTTTGTTGGAATTGCCTTTCCTTAGTGTGGTTGTTGTTTCACAAGTTAATAATGTGATGAAGCATTCATACATCAACTCTCTCTCTCTCTCTCTCTCTCTCTCTCTCTCTCTCTCTTTGTTATTGGGCATCTGCATCTTACTTTCGGTTAAAATTTTGCATGCAAGTAAACTATCATGCAAATATCTCAGTAACGACCCACTGGATTGGTTTGAAACTTCACCAAATCTTCAGGGTTATCAAACAATTAAGTTAATTAACTCTTGGTTGAATTTAATGCAAATTATGGCTATTATTCGACTGGTTAAAGTTTTACGTGCAACTTAATATCATGGATATATCTCAGTAACCTCATATGCGATTGATTTGAAACTACACTTACGCCCTTGTGTTATCAAACATAGTCACCCAGCTATGCCCCATACATCTAATGATGATTTTGACAATTATCCCCATTTTTTGCTTTTGTATATTTTTATATTTAACCCTCATCTGACCCACAGAGAGGGCCGAAATTAATGTTGGAAAACCTTGTGGCCCAACTGAATTTCTATATTATAAATAGAAATAAAATATATTTAACCACAAACAAAGAGTGTTCAGCGCGTGGTGCAGTGGTAGAGCACCGAACCCGTGATCGGAGGGTCGTGAGTCCTATCCATCGCTACGCCTATGTGTAATGTCCTTAAGCAAGACGCTTTATCCACATATTCTTAGTACTGGTTATAACCAGGAATACTTCAAGCGTGTTTTGCCTAAGTTGTAAGAACTTATTTCACAATCAAAGTAAAATAAATAAGTTTAAACTATATGATTAAATTAAATGGCTCACATGGATTTTGAAAAGGAATTATTTGTTTTTTGTTATTATCACTAACTGCTATAGCAATCATTTGTAAAGGTTAAAGGTTAAAAACACTAATATAAATGATATCTCGTATTTAAATATTAGTTATTTCAAGACTTACTAGAATAAAGATAAGCAAGAGTTAAAATTAAACCAACGTTTATGCAATTGGCTGCTGAAGTCCAAACCATTTCACAGTTATACAGTCGGGGTGAATGAAATAGCATTGTACCTTAGTTTCCGACTTGTAACTCAAACTGTGAAAAAAGTGGGGCGGTAGTCTAATGGATAGAGTGTTGGCTGCTTACGCCAGAGGTTGCGGGTTCGATCCCCAGTTCAACCCAATGCCTCTCATAAAAAAAACACTCAGTACTGGTTCTACCAAGGAAGCGGACTCCAGAGCGGTTCATATAAGCTCTGAGCTTCCATCGCAGTCAAGCTGAAATAAAGTAGTATAAACTAAAACTAACTGTGAATGTAAACCTGCCCAGGTAGCGCAATGGTAGCGTACACGTTTGTCAATTCAGAGGTCCCGGTGTCAGAAAATATTTTCACCCGTATAATATTTTCACCTGCGGGTGAAAATATTATAGAATTTTGCAATAATATTTCCCCCCCCCCCCCCCCCCCCCTATAATATTTTCACCCCCCACCCCCCAATTATATTTTCTAAAAAATGAACACAACTATTTATTATGATAAAAAAAGCATAAAACTTGCATTTATGATGAAGCAAACTTAAAAAAAAAAATAACAGTTGAAAATATTATGGCCATTATATTTTCACCCCCACAAACAAAAGCAATTTAATTGAGATAATAACCAAATGTATTTTGTAAGAATAGAGGGGCGGGTGAAAATATTATAGCGATTATATTTTCATTCCCCCCCCCCCCCCCCAAACTTTAATATTTTAAAAAATTATAATTTGATTTCTTCACTTTAATGACAAACTATACTGGAACTAACAAAAGCAATCTAATTGAGATAGTAACCAAATGTATTTTGTAATAGAGGGGTGGGTGAAAATATTATAGCCAAAAGCAATCTAATTGAGACATTTACCAGATGTATTTTGTAAGAATAGAGGGGCGGGTGAAAATATTATAGAAATTATATTTTCACCCCCACACCCAATTTTCTTATTTTAAAAATTACAATTTGATTATCTTCACTTTAATGGCAAACTATACTGGAACAAACAAAAGCAATTTAATATCTAATTGAGATAGTAACCAAATGTATTTTGTAAGAATAGAGGGGCTTGTGAAAATATTATGGCCATTATATTTTCACCCGCCCCTCTATTCTTCCAAAATATATGTGGTTACAATCTCAATTAGATTGCTTTTGTTTGTTCACATGGCCATGCGCTCCTGAGTAATTGGTCACATGGCCATACGCTCCTGAGTCAGTGGTCACTGGCCATATGCTCCTGAGTCAGCAGACAATTTCCTCTTCATGGAGAATGGGAGAGAAACAAACTTTTCAACCGATGCTTTGGGAGATAAACATGACCAATTAAGTATGCTTATTTGTATATAAGATGGTATGCAGGTAACTGAGATAAATCACATTAATTAAGCAACTTATATTTGGTTGAAAAGAATGGACTTGTACTATATATGGAGGTATAATCCAACAGTAGATTTAATAAAGTCTCATGTTATTATCATTTACTACTTGTAGTAATAATTGACAAGAATACAGGTGTTAGGATATCATCTAATATAAGCTTATTGAACAGGATATATAAAGTTTATTACCAAGTATTAACACTGTGCAACCACACCAACAATAATCTTTCAATCAAACTTTCAACCACCAACACTGGCCTTTGTAAAGTACCTTAGAAAGTTTTTGATAACATGTTCAAAACACCTTCTAGCATAATCTCTTTAATGTAAAACATACAATTGTTTCATCAATATGTTCTCTCTTGATTTGCTTTCTTCTTCAAGTAATTTCTATTCATTCTGGCATCCATTCTTTTAACATTGACTTGACTGTTTTTTATGTTTGATTTGCAAAAACTATTTTTGTAATGTCGCTTTTAAACAGCAATCATGATTTGCAGTCAATATGTTGTTGTTGTTGTTATTGATGATGGATGGTGATGATGATGATGTTGTTGTTGTTGTTGTTGATGTTGTTGATGATGATGGTGCTGATGACGTTGATGATGATTATGATGATGATGATGATGATGATGATAATGGTGGTGGTGGAGAAACCAGAGTTTCTGTAGCTGGTCCAATTAGCCAAGTCGGCAACGTGTCTGACTATCAATTGAGAAGTCATTAGTTTGAATGCCCACTCGGCCACAGTCTCTGTGATGATTCATATATGACATTGCGACTTATTATGAATCGTCTCTCAGCTCCGAAGTAAGTGTGAACTTTATCAGCTACTTGTGGCAATGGGTGTGCAGGTTAAACTTTCAGGATTCCAGGAAAAAGTGATCAGGTTAACTATTCATCTGTTAGCTCTCGATGACCTAAAATGATGCCAAATATTTAAAAAAAACCCACTTTGTTTCTTCAATCTTGCTCTCATAGCAAAATACTTGCTATATACACATTAAGTCAATGCCTTATTACATTGACCTCGCAATTATAATGATTGAAAAGAGTTTCAAATAGTAAGTTTTTTTATTATATTTTTACAACAAATGATAATACATTATTTGTAAAAAGCACAACTTGCATTTTATGCAAATGCCGCAAATTAGTTGAGTCATTCCAATGAAACATATTGCGGTAAAAGTACAATTTTGAAAATGATACAAGCATATACCGGTACTGATGTTCACGTATTGAAAATATTTGCGTCATGATAATTTTAAAACTATGCTAGTAAAATTCTTAAAAATAGTATTCTAATATAATAATTACTGGATCTTTCTATCATACAGACAAATATTTTATAAAAAACACAATTATACAAAATATGATGTTTCAACTATCAGAGTTTTGATCCGGAAACTGAAAATTTTATAATTGTTTCCAATTTTTTGGCAACACAAAAAATATTAAATAAAAACTTCCACATATCAAAAGGTACTACTAGTTGCTAGATTTACATGTGTACAAAGTATCATGAAGTTTGAAAGGTTTTGGAGTTGTGCAATGGAAACTGTGAAATTTTTAATTTTGTATTTATTTCCCTGGTAACAGAAAAAAAAATGAAAATAAACCTCAATCATAGCAAAAGGCTACTTCACCATAAGATTGACATGTGACAAAGTTTTGTGAAGTAACATGTGATTTGGAAATGGAAATTTTTTTTGTTATAGCTATTTGTTTCTATGGTAACAGAAAAATGTTGAAAATTAAAACTTCCCTATAGCAAAAGGCACTACTTAACCACTAGGTTGATATATGTACAAAGTTTTGTAAAGTTGGCTTTAGAGTTGTGCTACGGAAATAGTAAATTTTGTAATTTTAGCTATATGTTTCAGTTGTAACAGAAAAAATATTGAAAATGAGAATTCCTAGATAACAAATGGCATTACTAGACAACTAGTTTTTAAATATTTGTACAAAGTTTTGTGAAGATACCTTGAATCGTTTTAGAGTTGTGCTCCGGGAATGACAAATTTAGTAATCTTGGCTTTTTGTTTCCATGGAAACAGAAAAAAATATTGAAACTGGAAACTTCCCATAGTAAAAGGCACTGTTAGGCCTCTTAATTAATATGTGTACAAAGTTTCGTGAAGTTACCTTGAGCGGTTTTAGAGTTGTGCTCCTGAAATGGTGAATTTAGTAATTATGGTTATCTAAATATTTCCATGGAAACAGAATGATGAAGTATTGAAAATGAAAGCTTTCAAATAGAAAAAGGCAATACTGGACTACTAGGCTGACATATGTACAAAGTTTAATGAAATTTTCTTAAAGGATTTTGGAGTTGTGCTCTGGAAAATCTTTCGGATGCACAGAGGGTGCCTGATTTAATGTCCCCCATAAAAAAATAATGAGTTCTTAATTGTGATTTTTCTTTTAATGGATAAATTTATTTTCATCTGAATATAATTGTCTACAACCAACTAGTTTTAATAAAGGATAAAACCTACATGAAAATATTTCTAAGTTTGGCCAAAAAGAAACATTCAACAAAGATATATTTGGATCAAAACTATTTTTAGTTTCAATCTTTATTTAAAACTTTTCAAATGAATTCAAAAGAATGTTTACACTTTGAAAAATAATGTTTAAAACCATACACACATGTAATTTATAATCACATTCAAATAAGTAATTTCAGTCATGCATGAGAAATAATGTTTTTTTGTCATTTTTCATGAACAGGTTTAGTAGATCCCACCGCCAGGGCCAAAGATCCAGTGGCATACAATTTATAAAGGACACATAGGCCTCAATGATCAGGCTAACCATTTGCTTCCCAGTGCTTTCTATAATTAAAAGATTTTTAAAGTTAACTTAGAAGTTGTATGTTTTGGCTCCATCCCCAAGGTAATTGAGTGTTGGGGGCATTCAATAAATGAATGAATATTTAGCGTCATTTTTATTCCATCGAGGGCTAACAGTCATTCAGTTAACCTGACCACTTTTTCCTGGGATCCTGAAAGGTTAACCAGTACTCAAGCACACCCCATCTCCTCAAGTAACTGATAACTTTCCTACTTGAATCAGTGGTAATATATGAATAATAATGAGACACAATGTTACAGATCAACCATCACAGAGATTGTGGGCGGGCGGGGATTCAAACTCAGACATGCTAACGACTGAGCTTATTGGACCTGGTGCACTCAACAAAACATGGATATTAACCATCATGTCAGCAACAAACACTAAAAACCATTCAAATACATGTAAGTTATTTCAGTCATGAGAAATAACAATTTTTGTCATTTTCTCTTTGCAGATTTAGTAAAGTAGGACCCACCCTCAAGGCTACACAATGAGACCCAGGGGCATGATAATTCACCTTTTTTTAAGAAACCATAGGCCAACTAGTATTGCTTACAATTTGTTTCCCAGCACTTCCTATATTAATAGGAAGACTTTTTTTAAGTTAACCTTGAATTTTTGGGCCATAAAATAAATCATATTAATTGTCATCTCAGGAACAACAAACAAACAACAAGAGCTGTTGGAGAGACAGCGCGCTTGACTATTTCAATGCTGTTCTAAAACAACAGCTTTTTCAGGAAATAAGTACCAAACAGAAGACAATTTAAGCTCAGGGGTGGTAAAATTATTGCTTATCTGTTATAAAATAAATAAATGTATAATAACTCAGCAAAATAATTCACCAATATTATTCATTTTCATTATCAACAGTTATGTTTTTTTGAAAACAACAAAGTGAATGGATGGCTAAATATTGACTAAATATTATTTAATTCATCATGACATATAGGCCTATGCACTAACTTCACCCCAGGGGCTAGATACCCTTTCATGAAAATGAAGAAAATAAATTTAAAAAAAAAAAAGGACTTAACTTTACAAAAAAGAAAAGATTAAATTTAAAAAAAATAAGCAAATTATTCTTCCAAAACGCAATCAAGAATTATGACTCTTGTCTCTATGCATTTCCTAGAGGATGTTGAACACACATGTTAAGTTTCATTCATGTCCAATGATAGGATGATGAAATAAGTACCAAATCAAAAACTTTAACCTCTAAAAATCTTACCTAATTTTCTAATTAAAAAAGGGTAATAACTCTGCCAAAATACAACCCAGAGTTATGGTTCTTGTCACTGTGAGATCCAATGATGATGCTGAACACATAGGTGAAGTTCCATTCATATTGAATGAGTGGTTACATAGATATCTTACCTGATAAAAAACTCTAACCTGAAAAATTAAGTCCAAAAAGGGCCATAACTCTGCCAAAATGCAACCGAGAGTTATGGTTCTTGTGTCTGTGATTTCCATTGATGATGCTGAACACACATGTGAAGTTTCATTCATACTGAATGGGTAGTTGCATATATATCTTACCTGAATAATTAAGTCCAAAAATGGCCATAACTCTGTCAAAATGTAACCCAGAGTTATGGTTCTTATGTCTGTGATTTCCATTGATGATGCTGAATACACAGGTGAAGTTTTATTCATATCAAATAATTGGTTGCATAGATATCTTACCTGATAAAAAACTTTAACCTGAAAAATTAAGTCCAAAAAAGGCCATAACTCTGTCAAAATGCAACCCAGAGTTATGGTTCTTATATCTGTGAGTTCCATTGGTGATGCTGAACACACATGTGATGTTTCATTCATATTGAATGAGTGGTTGTATAGATATCTTACCTGATAAAAAACTTTAACCTGAAAAATTAAGTCCAAAAAGGGCCATAACTGTGTTAAAATGCAACCCAGAGTTATTGTTCTTATGTCTGTGAGCTCCATTGATGATGCGAAACACACATGTAAGGTTTTATTCACATCAAATGGGTGGTTGCATAGATATCTTACCTGATAAAATATCTTTAACCTAAAAAACCAATGCCGAAACCGGGGCGAGTACAATAAACCCCCTATTCTACGAATAGTCAAGCTAAAAATCATTCAAATTAGTTATTTCAGTCATGAGAAATAAATTTTTGTCATTTTTTTCTATAAGGGCACTCAATAAAACATTTCACATTTAGTAAAGTAGACCTCACACCCAGATCACGGGACTATGCTTACAATTTGTTTCCCAGCGCTTTCAATATAAATACGATTTTTTAAAATTTACCATCAACTTGGCTGTTTTGGCCCATAATGGGAGTGGAGACCATGAAATTAACAATTTGATTCACCTTCAAGCAACAAGCTACACACAAATTTATTACAATTGGGACCCCATAGTGTCAGGAACCATGAAATTCAAAATTTTGATTAATGTTTTTAGATATCAAAATTCATTACAAATGCACTAACGTTTTTACCAAAGAAGTAAAACATATGAATTGAGGCACAACGATGGACGTAAGGGGATCACAAAAGGTCACATGAAAATTTGTCTCTGGTGACCTAATACATACAAACAATAACTTTAATACTTTAGTAACAGGTTGTGAACAAGGATTTACCAATATACTGAACAGAATATTAAACAAGTATTAACATCATGTTTTATTTTTTAATCAATTTTACCAGAAAATATTATTTTTTCTGTTTTGTGCACAACCTTATTCATTTATTTAATTAATTTTTTTTAGCTCAATTGGAAAGAAAGCTCCGACGGTGGATCAAGTACTTGATGTTATTAGAGATCACCAAGTTGAATGTTGAATCAAACCTGTAGCATACACTGGCTATAATGCAACCAATCAACCAACTTATTTTTACAATTATATAACACTGGACCTCCATACTTTACATATGCATGTTACACAACTGATACTGTCCGGTATATAATGAAAATACAAACAATATATAACCCGCATCACATTCAATTTTCTTCAGACTAATGTTTTGAGTTAGAGTCCAACTTGGGCCAAAAACTTTACCATTTACTTGCAGAAGCACTCTGGTTTTATTAATATTCATTAAAACAGTCTCATTGATTATGAAGCTAGGCGTGGACCAGTTAGCTCAGTTGGTAGCATGTCTGACTATCAATACATGGGTTGAGAGACCGAATCCCAGCACAGGCAGACTCCATGATGATTGATAAATAACATAGCATCTCATTGTCATTCATCCCTCATTGCTGATTCAAGTGGGAAAGTTATCAGTTACTTGTGGAGATGGCCATGATGAGTATTGGTCAACCTTCCAGGAAAGAGTGGTTAGGCTAACAACTGATTGTCTGTTAGCCCTTGATGGCATATATATGACACTAAATATTCAAACTCATAAAACGTTTTGCCATAACCTGTAGTATATATACTCAACACCTTTAAAAACAGAAGTTTTTTAATACTGAAAATATTTTTTATATGAAGAACCCATAAACCTTAATAATTATTTTTACAATTTGTTAACCTTTATTTCATAAGAACACCTCTAATATAGAAGGCTTTTGAAAACAGTGTAGAACCAGCTCTGATTGCACAGTGTTTTCTTCTCTATCAGGAAAAATAGGTAAAATGTATCTATTCATGGAAATTAAGTATGTGTGGCTTTTGAGTTTGGAAAAGTCCAGTTAAAATGCATATGGAGTAAAGAGTTAACCAGCCCTTCCCATATTAAGATGACTTTTTTTAAGTTTAGCATGAAACTGGCTGTTTATGCCCCACCCCCCAAGGCCCTGTCGGGTAGGGGGCCATTAAATAAAACATTAATCGTCATGTCAGTAACAACAAACATCACCAAAAACCATTCAAATGTAACTTCAGTCATGACAAATAAGTTTTTGTAATTTTTACTATATCCCAGCTGCAGCTATCAATTTTATCGGTTGCCATGTCGACCAAATTGATTAGTTTTAAAGTGATAATTGTTGGAATTAAATTGAAATCAAGTTTTTCAAATATAGAATTCTTCTGCAGAAACCACTCAATGGTAAATAAAAGAAGATCAACAATCATTTTATCATAGCATTATTTTATTAAATAATAAAAAGTTTTAAATGAAAACATATAAAACAACATTCAATTTTCTGTTCAACAATTAAATACTATAAACTTTAAATCTAATCATAGTTGGATTCTCAAACTCAAATATTTTAGAGTCTCAGGCTGGTTTCATTAAACATCTCAAGTAAAGATATTTCAACTAAATGAAAGCTCATTTCACATTTAATAACTATTAGCTAACTATACAGAACTAAAGTCATAAAAAATCTTTACTCATTTGTAAAAGCAAGGACTTATATAGAAGGATGGGAAACTTGCATTTCCAGACTAAATGTTGATAAAATAGCACATGAAGGATTAATTATTTGGTAAATTAACCATCCATAATTTACAGGCAACTGATTTCTTGTTGTGTGTAATCTTAAATACTTTAGAAGTTTTCGATTTCGAAAATTGATCTCAAATTAAAGATATTGAGGTTTGAAGTAAAATATCTCGCAATTTGTTATTTTAGCTGCAGTATACAAATTTACAAAATATCAATCAGTTGCCTTTCCTCCTCTATATTAGTCTTTGGTAAAAGATAACATGCAAAACTATCAATGTAAGTAAGTTCTAGCAATTCAAGTGGAGTTAAAGAAACTATCACGTTGAGATGTTAAGTAAAACCAGGGGTGGTATTCACCAACCTTTCTTAAGAATATACTTAGACTTTAGCTCAAGAATAAATTATGAAAAGCACTCTTAATGACAATTTTACGAGGCCAAATATGAAAGCTTGTTGTCCCAGACACCAAATATACAGCCAAATAAGCTCTCATAATTATTCTATCTGTCATGGTCAACTGAATATCTAAGGTTGAAATTTGGATTTTCTATCCAAGTCTATGATTATTCTCAAGAATGGTTGGTGAATACGACCCCTGACCTTAGTTTGCATACTTCTAAGTAAGTTATAAAAGCAGTGTATCAGGAAAAGCCATTGAGTGAATAAATAAAAGTGGTTTTACAGCGTACCAACACATTGTAGGTTATTCAATGCTAAAAGAAAAGATTCCAGGTTCACTCTACATGTACAAAAACAACAAATTAACAGATTAAAAAATCCACATCAACAATGGATATACAGAATGAACCTAGAATCTTGCTACCTCCAGAACTGCAGAGTTTCAGCAAATTCTATAGTAAAACTCAAATTGTCGCTTCTTACAACATGCATGAGCCACAGTGAACTTTTTTGCCATCCTATTCTCAAGTTGAGATTAGTGAAACCAGACCTGGTCAACACTTAAATATACAGCAATGTATCGGAAAAAGCCATTGAAAACATTAAAATCAAGTTTAAAATAAATGTAAAGCATCTATCATTTACTACTGAAATTTGTTACTTCAAATCTATCAAACCTGGACAAAAACAAGTTTTCAATTTAAATGGAGAATTGTAAACGGAAAACTAATTCTAAAAATAAATTTGTTCACCTTGTCATTCTGAGATAACTAAATACAACAATATGTAACTAATATGGCAGATTAACTAAATACAACAATATGTAACGAATATGGCAGATTAACTAAAAACTGTACAACAATATGTAACCAATATGGCAGATTAACTAAATATAACACTATGTAACCAATATGGCAGATTAAAATGGCATTCAACTCATTTGGCACTTCTCAAAATGCATTGAACTTTCAAGCAAGAATTCTGGTCCATGATTGATTGAATATTTAGCATCATTTTTATGCCATCAAGGGCTAACAGACGATCAGATAACCTAACCACTGTTTCCTGGGATTAACTAGTACTCGAGCACACCCCATCTCCACAAGTAACTGATAACTTTTCCACTTAAATCAGTAGTGAGAGACGAATGATAATGAGACACAATGTCGTATATAAATCATCACGGAGACTGTTGCCAGGTGGGGGATTCAAACTCATGACCCCTGGATTGATAGTCAGAGGCGTAACCGACTGATCAAATAAGGCCCGCTAAATATTATTAAAGGCTCATTAAACTTCTGAAATGATCGTTTTTAGTTTTAATGTTAGTCAGTTTTACTCTTCCAGATGATAGAATACATGTTTATTTGATCACTGAGAGACTTTGCAACAAAAAAATAAATATTAAGCACATTATTAGTACATACATTAGTAGAATTGGTCTTGTTTACAAATTAATATTTGTCTCTTTCCGATAAACACCTTCGGCAGAAAACGGGGAGTTACGAAGCTTGTCCGGAAATGTGTCGGTTGGTAACATATGATCAATTCACATCAGAGAGAATCATAGTATGGGGAACTGTAGGGGATGCGGTTAAAAATCAAGTTACCACTTGCGGTTAGATAATTTTTAAAAACAACCCCTTTATTCCCCGCAGTGTATTAATGAACTGGAACCCAGGACCTAAATTATTGCACGTAAGCAACGAATTGTTCATATAAAATTGAAAATAAATTACTTTTTTAATAACTGTACTAAGCAAACCACCCTTGGTAGCCTCTCAATATTGACAGCGATAAAGTGATTTGTGATGTAATAGCACAGCGATACCATCATGCATATAATTATGCAAGGGAGGATCCTGAGAACGAGTTAGACCAAACTAGTATTCTGTACTCATTGTTTTTCCGTGTGTATATATAATATAATGCGTATTATGCTCGATACATAATATAAGTGGTCGTAACTTTTTTTAATCTAGTTAATTAACCCCTTATCTAGTCTTAATCCGCACACTACCACTGCAATATTCATTTGTGTACTTCCCAACACTGGCGGAGGGACAGTCGGAAAGCAACCGAGTCATTAAGGAATTACAAAAATGTAAACAAAAGTTAAAAGCTCAATCCGCTTGTCTTTAGATCGAAGTTATTTTTTTTTATAAACACAGTCACTAAGGGGTCTACAAGAATGGTTTTAGCGATACGTATATAAACTTCCTATGAAATCACATGACATTTTCTGCACTTAAATTACCTGCATGTAAGTGGTGTTTTCTCGTCACTGAGTGTATATACACAATAAAAAAGACAACAATATTCAATGTTCAACAAGAAATCTAAATTAACATTAGACAGATAATTGTTGTTCTTGTGTAGCTACAGAGGACCAACTCCTAATTTTAAGAATTTCAAAGAATGTACACTGATGAGATAGCAATTTGTGGTCATAACACAAGACATCAGTCGCCTCAGTTTCATATATATTTGCAATGTAACAATGGCTGTCAATGAGACGCCCCAGTTAAATAAATCTGCAGGTTGCCATGGTTCTTCATGGAGTAACTGTAAAACATGTGAATCAAGGAGATAACCTTGTTGAATTTAGCTCAGAAGCCGGACTTGTCGTACTTCTTCCATCTTGTTGTAGTTCTTCATCCACCGATTGTCAACAATGTGCACCTAGAAGATATCAGCTCTGAAGTTGAACCTTCCATGTCGTCATGGTTCATTATCAACTATTAACAATGACTGTACGGGGTGACAGTCACACATAACATTGCCTGTCTTGCCATGATCTTTTTACCTGCCAATAAAATAAAGGAACATTTAAAATTTATTAATAGAATGAAGCTAATTCATTTACATATTGATCAACAAGAAAATTATTAATAGCTTTGTTTACAGAAACATAGAAGTCTTTTAAAATTATTATACAATGTATATGTATATATTTCTTTACTGCTAATTTGATAAATGTGTTGTTTTACATAAGAAGCAACAGAGCTATAAACTAGACAGTCTGTTATATATGTTTTAATTTGTCAGCATTACTCGGCAGTGAGGTTTTTAACACTCCAGCCAGGATCAGTTAGCTCAGTGGGTAACGCCTCTAACTATCTATCCAGGGGAGGGGAGTTGAAATCCTTGCCCAGGCAGTCTCTGTGATGATTGATATAATAAGACATTGCATCTGCTTGTAAATCATCTCTCACTGCTGAATCAGTTAGTTGCGTACAAGTACTTGATCGCTGGAAGAAAGGTTAAGTTAACTAAGCATCTGTTAGCCCTAGATGGCATAAAAATTACGCTTAATATTCAAACAAAACCATTTCTTCTCAATGGCATCTTTTAATTGGACTTAAATGTCATATTAAATACATGAATGGTTATATATGGCACACAGAAGTTTCGTGGTGGTGAAAGACTTGAAAATGAACTTAAGCCACCAGGGCTTTTTTCCTGGAAATTGGTAACAGGCCTAAGCTTTCGAGATTGGGAAAATAACTGCGATCAAGAAGAAATTAGGAACTTTTTAAGGCTACAGCAAACAGGAAAAATGAAGTACATCAAAATCACTGTTAAGATCATGTTCTAACCAATAATTATCAGACATTACAGTAAAACCGTATATCCAGTTTTATACTTTCTTGCAACATTTTTGGGATCAATCTGGGTTTGAACTCCAACAATGGAAGTCATCACCGGACAGCCACTTAGACGACTGGGATATGTAGGAACCCTACAATCCATTATTAAGCATATGCAATATCTGAAGACTCTCATAAGCTGACACAATGTTGAGCAAATAATTATATTAACAGTGCATTTACTTCAACAGAATGTACAAATTATATAACATCACAGCATGGTAGAGCATTCACATTTCATGCAGAAGGTTATAGGTTTGATCCCCTGCCAGGCCATACCAAAGATTTGAAAAATGATACTAGAAGATTCCTTTTTTGCTCTCAGTTTGAGAGGATAGTTCAACGCCTGTTAAATCTGGTGTCAGTATGTGACTTGGCGGAGTATCATACCATGTGTCTGCCGCAAGATACTCCAGAGTGGTAGCAATCAGAAAACTGTCCCAAGTAGACACCATTGCATTATGACTGAAAAAGTGATGAAAACAACACTAAACGCTAAACACCAACAACTGCAGTTAATATATTGTTTTTAAACTCACCTTGGTTGCCATGAAGTACTGCAGGACACTCGTCAACACATTTGGATATTAAACCAACCCATCTGATCTAAAATTAAAGAAACAAAAAATAATAACTAAAGATTTACAACTTGTCATGGTAATTACTTTAAAATTGTATTAAACCAGTAGAAAAGTTACTTAAAATGACAAAAAATGTTCTATGCACTAAAAAACATTAAAATTTGATCAAATTCTCCCATTTCTCATAACAGTCAAGAACAAAGCACAGCCAAAACTATGACAGAACTAACCAGTCAAAGAAGCTACCGAGATGGCTAAATCTGGGACATAGTGACTGACATTGCTGTGGAGAAGGATGTTCAGGGTACTCTTTGTGTGTGCCATTTCATAGATAGACATCCTGTTGAAACCCAACCCAACATGACACCTTCCTGTCTAGAGGCAGAATGTCTACAGCAAATTCTGCAGGAACATTTTAATGGTCTATTGAGAAAGTGGTCATTTTCATTCTCATTCAAAACCGAGCCATAGAGGAGATAGAGAGCAAACAAATTCCAGACAGGTTTTATCACGCAAGTGACAGCCTTTCTGGACGATGTTAACAGGACTGTCATCCCTGCCAGAACAACTAGTTGAGAGAGGACAGGACTGAAACACTGGGTGGGGCAGGAGAGAAACACTGGGCTGTGGTATGTGATAATAGAAACACTTTGCTTAGACAAAAAAAATCAATACTGTAACATTAAATATTGGTGGTGGAGAGTATCCAAGATTTTAATATGAAGTTAGTAGAAGAGAGGAACCGAGATCATGACATTGATGGATGGTGGAGAATTGTATCCAAGATTGTAATATTAAATTGGTGGAGCGGAGGATCTATAATAACTTTTAGCATAAAGTTAGTGAGGATACAAAACTAGAAAAAAAAAGTTTGTGAGGAGAAAAAAACTCATCAATAAATTGAAGTAGGAAGGAGGCTACCAGCATGTATGGTAGTTGTGGGCAGGTTACGGTTGTGTTCTGACCTCAAATTAAGAACTTAAAATCTGTAAATGGCAGGGATGGGACAGTGTGATTGGGTGGTTATCCTGCCAAGAGAAGTTTCAGTGTTTCAATCACAACATCCTCTAAATATTGCTGACCTCAGTTTGGTAATGGTACCTCTCCCTGTCTTTCATCTTTCTGGCTAACTGCATCTTGAAAGTGTGAATGCACCAAAATCCTCGCATCCATGAGGTAGCAATGCCAACACTATTGTGTTGGTGGGATCTAATAGTAAGTTAGTTCACTTGAGGAACCCTCATTGATTGATTGATGGTGGTGGTGGTTTGTTGGGGAACAGCAATGCAGAACAAATACATAGGGCCAGTGAAGATGTCAAACAAGAAAGAACAGTTATAGCATGATATAAAAGAGAGAGAAGGGGAAGAACAAACCAGTTCCATCACACCATAGACAAGATTCTCAACAATCTCTGACACATTTATTAGACCCCTCTCCTTATCATGAATGAATCATTTGTACTTAATTTAGCAGACCAGATACAAGATGGATATGCTAACTGGGCATTTTTATCACATCCATCCAAATCTGGACCTACCAAATGGAAGATACAAATGACGCACACATTAGTGAAGGGAGGTCTACAAAGTGTCGGAGATTCTTGAGAATCTGGTCTATGTTGTCATGCATCTGGTTTGTTCTTCAGCTTTTCTCTCTGTTGCATCATGCTAAAACTGTTCTTTCCTGTTTAACATCGACTCTGGCCGTATGTATTTGTTTTGCATTGCCGTTCTTCAACAAACCACCACCATTACCACTAAATCAATGAGAGTTTCGTAAGAGAATAACTTAATACTAGATCCCATCAAACACAACACTGTTGGCATCGTGACATCAAGGATGTGGATTTTTGTGCATTCACACTTTCAAGATGCAGTAAGCCAGAAGAATGAAAGAAAGGAGAGGTGCCATTACCAGACTGAGGTAAGCCATCTTTAGAGGATGTTGTGGTTGAAACACTGAAACTTCTGTTGGGTGGACAACACCAAGAATCTCGAACACATTCAATAGCCCCTGCTCCTGATCATGAATGATTCATCTGTACATGATTCAACAGAGCAGTTATAAGATGGATGTGCTAACTGGGCATTTTTATCACATCCATCTTATATCTGCTCTGCTGAATTAAGAACAGATGAATCATCCATGATCAGGAGTGGGGTCTATCAAATGTGTCAGAGATTCTTGAGAATCTAGTCTATGGTGTGACAGGAATGCATTGTTGCACAAATGGCACACCCATGAGTGGAGGGAGGTCTACAAATTTCATAGGTGATCAAGGCAGCCACAGTATCATACAATGACAATGGTGGCACCGAGGAGGTTGGGTTGGGTTTTGGATTAGTCAGTATGCATCAAACTATATATATACTACTATGGAGGCATTTGGAAAGATATGAAGGAAAGGTTTGCATCTTACTTGACATATAGATTTGGGACTTGGATAGGAAGGATTTATACAGTATCTCTTGTCTACATTTCATTGACTGATGGATTCGGCTTTCAGAAGGGGAAATATTTGTTCTGTATCATGCAAGACATCTATGTTATTGTAAGTGGTCAGGGTGAGGGGACTCTATGTAATAAAGAGAATCAGGTGAAGGGTGTGTCATTGAACTAAGGATGGAACTTATGGGTGAAGACCAGAAGAAATGGTGATCAAATTTCAATCTATTGACAATGGAGGGAGAAACTTTTTTAATATAATTAATTAGATTGAAAAGTTAATTAAAATTATTTCAGATTTAAAGCTCAACCACCATGATTAAGCAATGATTCCTGTTAAAAAATAAATAAGTTATCATTTATAAATCAAGAAAGTGATTGCCTTTATTATCACAAAATACTGGTTCCTTCACAATCACACAATTAGTGAGGTGATCAAAACAGGTTCTCTGCAAACCCTTGATTTCAACATACTTGTAAATTCTTTAAAAACAGTTTTTGGGGACAACTTAATTTCTTGAACAAATAAAAGCTGAAGTAACAATAGATCTGTGCCTTTTAAATAATTAAAATAAGAGAAAATATGGAAAACATTTACATCAAATTCCCCAGGAAAACTTTCCCAGCAGTTAAACAAAGACACATTTCCTTAAAACTGTGATTTTTGTTTGATCTATTTTTATTAGATTAAAAAATAGAGGTTGACAAATATTTGAGGACAGCATATTATGCAAATCATACAATAAAGTATTATACTTCAAAGAACAATGACTACCAATGCAAACAAAGCCCAGCAGGACTGGATTTTCAACATTAAACACCTAACTTAGGACTCTCAGTAGTAACAGATTCCTTGTCATGGGAGCCATTGATTGCTTGTAGAAAACATTAACAAAACAGTAGCATATGAAAGATCTGATGTGTGCCCATAAAAACAATAATACAGCACTACATGTGGAACATCTGACAATCGAGAAAACGCTAACAATAGAGCAGTATCAGACTTCTCATGCGGAACATCTGACAATCAAGAAAACACTAACAATAGAGCAGTATCAGACTTCTCATGGGGAACATCTGACAATCAAGAAAACACGTACAATAGAGCAGTATCAGACTTCTCATGCGGAACATCTGACAATCAAGAAAACACTAACAAAAGAACAGCATCAGACTTCTCATGCGGAACATCTGACATCAAGAAAACACTAACAAAAGAGCAGCATCAGACTTCTCATGTGGAACATCTGACAATCAAGAAAACGCTAACAATAGAGCAGCATCAGACTTCTCATGCGGAACATCTGACAATCAAGAAAACGCTAACAATAGAAAACACTAACAAAAGAGCAGTATCAAGACTTCTCATGTGGAACATCTGACAATCAAGAAAATATTAACAAAAGAGCAGTATCAGACTTCTCATGTGGAACATCTGACAATCAAGAAAACGCTAACAATATAGCAGTATCAGACTTCTCATGTAGAACATCTGACAATCAAGAAAACGCTAACAAAAGAGCAGTATCAGACACCTCATGTGGAACATCTGACAATCAAGAAAACGCTAACAATAGAGCAGTATCAGACTTCTCATGTGGAACATCTGACAATCAAGAAAACGCTAACAAAAGAGCAGCATCAGACTTCTCATGCGGAACATCTTACAATCAAGAAAACACTAACAAAAGAGCAGTATCAGACTTCTCATGCGGAACATCTGACAATCAAGAAAACACTAACAAAAGAGCAGTATCAAGACTTCTCATGCGGAACATCTGACAATCAAGAAAACATTAACAATAGAGCAGTATCAGACTTCTCATGTGGAACATCTGACAATCAAGAAAACGCTAACAATATAGCAGTATCAGACTTCTCATGTGGAACATCTGACAATCAAGAAAATGCTAACAAAAGAGCAGTATCAGACACCTCATGTGGAACATCTGACAATCAAGAAAACACTAACAATAGAGCAGTATCAGACTTCTCATGTGGAACATCTGACAATCAAGAAAACGCTAACAATAGAGCAGCATCAGACTTCTCATGCGGAACATCTTACAATCAAGAAAACACTAACAAAAGAGCAGTATCAGACTTCTCATGCGGAACATCTGACAATCAAGAAAACACTAACAAAAGAGCAGTATCAAGACTTCTCATGTGAAACATCTGACAATCAAGAAAACATTAACAATAGAGCAGAATCAGACTTCTCATGTGGAACATCTGACAATCAAGAAAACGCTAACAATATAGCAGTATCAGACTTCTCATGTGGAACATCTGACAATCAAGAAAACGCTAACAAAAGAGCAGTATCAGACACCTCATGTGGAACATCTGACAATCAAGAAAACGCTAACAATAGAGCAGTATCAGACTTCTCATGTGGAACATCTGACAATCAAGAAAACGCTAACAATAGAGCAGTATCAGACTTCTCATGTGGAACATCTGACAATCAAGAAAACACTAACAATAGAGCAGTATCAGACTTCTCATGTGGAACATCTGACAATCAAGAAAACGCTAACAATAGAGCAGTATCAGACTTCTCATGTGGAACATCTGATAATCAAGAAAACACTAACAATAGAGCAGCATCCTTAGCAAAAATCAGAATACTGCACATAAAGGGAACTGCAGTATTTCTGTTTCCACAGTGGAAATCTGGTAACTGCACAGACAGAGGACAAAACACACAGCAGTATTCCTGTTTCCACAGTGGAAAACTGATAACTGCACACACAGAGGACAAAATAAAGCAGTTTTTTTATTTCCGCAGAGGTAATATGATGACTGCACATACAATAGACACAACAGACAGCAGTATTCAAGTTTCGACAGTGTGTACATACATGGGACAACACAAACAGCAGTATTCTGACTACTGCACAAACATGGGACAAAACACACAGCATTATTTCTATTCCACAATGGAAATGTGATGACTGCTCAATGTCATACAAGGACAAAATACATCACAATCATGAAGGGGACAAAACACACAGCACTAATCCGGTTTCTACCAAGGAAATCTGAATACTGCACATATCAAGGGCAAACACAGCAGTACTTGTTTCCATAACGGAAATCGGATTACTGCACATGCAGGGGACAAAGCACAGCAGTATTTGTTTCCAAAGAGGAAATCTGATTACTGCACACACAGGGGACAAAACACAGCAGTATTTGCTTACTAAAGGAAATCCGATTACTGCACACACAGGGGACAAAACACAGCAGTATTTGTTTCCTGGAGGAAATCCGATTACTCCACACACAGGGGACAAAACACAGCAGGATTTGTTTCCAGAAGAAAATCTGATTACTGCACACACAGGGGACAAAACACAGCCTTTTTTGTTTCCAGAAAGATATCTGATTACTGCACATACAGAGGACAATAAACACAGCAGTATTTGTTTCCAAAGAGGAAATCTGAATACTGTACATACAAAGGACTAATATGTCAGTATTAGTTTTCACATAGAAAATCTGATTACTGCACATGCAGGGGACGAAACACACACCATTAATCCTGTTTCTACTGAGGAAATATGAATACTGCGCACACACACACACACACACAGGGGACAAAACACAGCTGTATTTGTTTCCTGAAGGAAATCTGATTACTGCACACACAGGGGACAAAACAAAGCATTGTTTCCAGAAAGATATCTGATATGCACATACAGAGGACAAAACACACAGCAGTATTTGTTTCCACAGAGGAAATCTGATACTGCACATGCAGGGGATGAAACACACACCACTAATCCTGTTTTTACTGAGGAAACCTTAATACTACACATACAGAGGACAAAACACAGCAGTTTTTGTTGCAATAGAGGAAACCTGATTACCGCACATGCAGAGGACAAACACACAGTAGTATTTCTTTCCATGGAGGAAATCTGAATACTGCACTTACAGAGGACAACACAGCAGTATGGTTCCAAAGAGGCAATCTGATTACTACAAATACAAGGGAAAAACCACAGGGGACAAAATAACACAGCAGTATTCTGATTACTGCACATACAGGGGGAAAAACAATACAGCAGTATTCTGATCACTGCACATACAGGGGACAAAACACACAGCAGTATTCTGATCACTGCACATACAGGGGAAAACAACACAGCAGTATTCTAATTACTGCACATACAGGGGAAAACACAACACAGCAGTATTCTGATTACTGCACAATGTCATACAGGGGGAAAAACAATACAGCAGTATTCTGATCACTGCACATACAGGGGAAAAATAACAAAGCAGTATTCTGATTACTGCACATACAGGGGAAGAAACAACACAGCAGTATTCTGATCACTGCACATACAGGGGACAAAACAACACAGCAGTATTCTGATCACTGCACATACAAGGGGAGAAACAACAAAGCAGTATTCTGATTACTGCACATACAGGGGAAGAAACAACACAGCAGTATTCTGATCACTGCACATACAAGGGAAGAAACAACACAGGAGTATACTGATTACTGCACATAAAAAGGAAAAAACACAGCAGTATTCTGATCACTGCACATACAGGGGAAGAAACAACACAGCAGTATTCTGATTTCTGCACATATAGGGGAAGAAACAAAACAACAGTTTTCTGGTTACTGCATGTGAAGGGGAAAAAAATACAGTAGCATTCTTATTACTGCAGATACAGGGGAAGAAACAACACATCAGTATTCTGAATACTGCACCTAAAGGGGAGAAAAACAGCAGTATTCTGATAAGTGCACATATAGGGGTCAAAGCACACAGCAATATTCCAATAACTGCACATGTAGCAGTATTCTGCTGGTTGCACATAGAGGGGAAGAAACAACACAGCAGTATTCTGATTACTGCACATACAAAGGGAGAAACAACACAGCAGTATTCTGATAACTGCACATACAGAGGGAAAAACAATACTCTGATTACTGCACATGCAGGGGAAGAAACAATACAGCAGTATTTTGATTACTGCACATACAGGGGAAGAAATACAGCAGTATTCTGATTACTGCACCACATACAGGGGAAGGACCAACACAGCAGTTTTCTGATTTCTGCACATACAGGGGACAAAACACACAGCAGTATTTTGTTGACTACACATACAGGGAAAAAAACATTACAGCAGTTTTCTGATTTCTGCACATACACGGGACAAAACACACAGCAGTATTCCTGTTTTCACAGAAGAAATCTGATTAGTGCGCATACAGAGGACAAAACACACAGCAGTATTCCTGTTTCCACAGAGGGAATCTGATTGCTGCGCATACAGAGGACAGACAACAGCAGTTCCACAGAGGAAAATCTGTTTGCTGCACATACAGGGGACAGACAACACAGCAGTTTTCCTGTTTCCACAGAGGAATCTGATTGCTGAACATACAGGGGGAAAACAACAAAGCAGTATTCTGATTACTGCACATACAGGGGAAGAAACAACACAGCAGTGCTCTGATTACTGCACATACAGGGGAAAAACAATACAACAGTTTTCTGATTACTGCACATACAGGGGACAAAACACACAGCAGTATTTTGTTGACTACACATACAGGGAGAGAAACAACACAGCAGTATTATGATTACTGCACATACAGGGAAAAAAACATTACAGCAGTTTTCTGATTTCTGCACATACACGGGACAAAACACACAGCAGTATTCCTGTTTTCACAGAAGAAATCTGATTAGTGCGCATACAGAGGACAAAACACACAGCAGTATTCCTGTTTCCACAGAGGGAATCTGATTGCTGCGCATACAGAGGACAGACAACAGCAGTTCCACAGAGGAAAATCTGTTTGCTGCACATACAGGGGACAGACAACACAGCAGTTTTCCTGTTTCCACAGAGGAATCTGATTGCTGAACATACAGAGGACAGACAACAGCAGTATTCCTGTTTCCACAGAGGAAAATCTGATTGCTGCACATACAGGGGACAGACAACACAGCAGTTTTCCTGTTTCCACAGAGGGAATCTGATTACTGCACTGAGGACAAAACACACAGCAGTACTCCTGTTTCCACAGAGAAAACCTGATTACTGCGCATACAGAGGACAAAACACACAATTTTCACAGAGGGAATCTGATTACTAAACATACAGAGGACAAAACACACAGTTGAGTATTCCTGTTTCCAAACAGAGAAAATCTGATTGCTGCACATACAGAGGACAGACAACACAGCAGTATTCTGATCACTGCACATACAAGGGAAGAAACAACACAGCAGTATACTGATTACTGCACATAAAGGGGAAAAACAACACAGCAGTATTCTGATCACTGCACATACAGGGGAAAAACAACACAGCAGTATTCTGATTACTGTACATACAGGGGAAGAAACAACACAGCAGTATTCTGATTTCTGCACATATAGGGGAAGAAACAAAACAACAGCTTTCTGGTAATTGCATGTGAAGGGGAAAAAATGCAGTAGCATTCTTATTACTGCAGATACAGGGGAAGAAACAACACATCAGTATTCTGAATACTGCACCTAAAGGGGAGAAAAACAGCAGTATTCTGATAAGTGCTCATATAGGGGTCAAAGCACACAGCAATATTCCAATAACTGCACATGTAGCAGTATTCTGCTGGCTACACATACAGGGGAAAAAAACAACACAGCAGTATTCTGATTACTGCACATACAGGGGGAAAACAACACAGCAGTATTCTGATAACTGCACATACAGGTGAAGAAACAACACAGCAGTATTCCTATAACTGCACATACAAGGGGAGAAACAACACAGCAGTATTCTGATTACTGCACAAACAGGGGGAAAACAACACATCAGTATTCTGATAACTGCACATACAGGGGGAAAAACAATACAGCAGTATTCTAATTACTGCACATACAGGGGGAAAAACAATACAGCAGTATTCTGATTACTGCACATACAGGGGAAGAAATAAAGCAGTATTCTGATTACTGCACCACATACAGGGGAAGGACCAACACAGCAGTATTCTGATTACTGCACATATAGGGGGGAAACAACACAGCAGTATTCTGATAACTGCACATACAGGTGAAGAAACAACACAGCAGTATTCTTATAACTGCACATACAAGGGGAGAAACGACACAGTAGTATTCTGATTACTGCACATACAGGGGAAGAAATACAGCAGTATTCTGATTACTGCACATACAGGGGAAGAAACAATACAGCAGTTTTCTGATTACTGCACATACAGGGAGGAAACAACACAGTAGTATTCTGATAACTGCACATACAGGGGAAGAAATACAGCAGTTTTCTGATTACTGCACCACATACAGGTGAAGAAACAACACAGCAGTATTCTGATTACTGCACATACATGGAAACAACACAGTAGTATTCTGATTACTGCACATACAGGGGGAAAACAACAAAGCAGTATTCTGATTACTTTACATACAGGGGAAGAAACAACACAGCGGTACTCTGATTACTGCACATACAGGGGAATTTAAAAACAATACAATAGTTTTCTGATTACAGCACATACAGGGCAAGAAACAACACAGCAGTACTCTGATTACTGCACATACAGGGGAATTTAAAAACAATACAGTAGTTATCTGATTACTGCACATACAGGGGAAAAACAATACAGCAGTTTTCTGATTACTGCACATACAAGGGACAAAACACAAAGCAGTATTCTGTTGATTACACATACAGGGGGAGAAACAACACAACAGTATTCTGATTACTGCACATACAGGGGAAAAAACATTACAGCAGTTTTCTGATTTCTGCACATACATGGGACAAAACACACAGCAGTATTCTGCTGACTACACATACAGGGGGAGAAACAACACAGCAGTTTTCTGATTACTGCACATACAGGGGAAGAACAATACAGCAGTATTCTGATTACTGTACATACGGGGGGAAAACAACACAGCAGTATTCTTATTACTGCACATACAAGGGGAGAAACAACACAGCAGTATTTTGATTACTGCACACACTAGGGGAAAACAACACAGTAGTATTCTGATTACTGCACATACAGGGGAAGAAATACAGCAGTATTCTGATTACTGCACATACAGGGGAAGAAACAACACAGCAGTATTCTGATTACTGCACATACAGGGGACAAAACACACAGCAGTATTCTGTAGACTACACATACAGGGGGAGAAACAACACAGCAGTATTCTGATTACTGCACATACAGGGGAAGAAACAACACAGCAGTATTCTGATTACTGCACATACAGGGGACAAAACACACAGCAGTATTCTGTAGTCAACACCTACAGGGGGAGAAACAACACAGCAGTATTCTGATTACTGCACATACAAGGGGAGAAACAACACAGCAGTATTCTGATAACTACACATACAGGGGGAGAAACAACACAGCAGTTTTCTGATCACTGCACATACAGGGGAACAACAATACAGCAGTATTCTGATTACTGCACAAACAGGGGAGGAAATACAGCAGTATTCTGATTACTGCACATACAGGGGAACAACAAAACAGCAGTATTCTGATTACTGCACATACAGGGGGAAACAACACAGCAGTATTCTGATTACTGCACATACAAGGGGAGAAACAACATAGCAGTATTCTGATAACTGCACACACCAGGGGAAAACAACACAGTAGTATTCTGATTACTGCACATACAGGAGAAGAAATACAGCAGTATTCTGATTACTGCACATACAGGGGAAGAAACAACACAGCAGTATTCTGATTACTGCACATACAAGGGGAGAAACAACACAGCAGTATTCTGATTACTGCACATACAAGGGGAGAAACAACACAGCAGTATTCTGATAACTGCACACCAGGAGAAAACAACACAGTAGTATTCTGATTACTGCACATACAGGGGAAGAAATACAGCAGTATTCTGATTACTGCACATACAGGGGAAGAAACAACACAGCAGTATTCTGATTACTGCACATACATGGAAACAACACAGCATTATTCTGATTACTGCACATACAGGGGAAATCCACATAGCAATATTCTGATTTTTCCATATACAGGGAAAGAAAAACAGCAGTATTTCCATTACCACAGAGGAAACACATACAGAGGACAAACAACACAGTAGCATTCCCGTTTCTAAACAGAGACAATCAGATAAGTGCCGTATAGGACAAACAACACAGCGGTATTCCTGTTTCCAAACAGAGAAAATCAGATTAGTGCCTTACAGGACAAACAACACAGCAGTATTCCTGTTTCCAAACAGAGAAAATCAGATTAGTGCTGTACAGGACAAACAACACAGCAGTATTCCTGTTTCAAAATAGAGAAAATCAGATTAGTGCCGTACAGGACAAACAACACAGCAGTATTCCTGTTTCCAAACAGAAAATCAGATTAGTGCTGTACAGGACAAACAAAACAGCAGTATTCATGTTTCCAAACAGAGAATACCAGATAAGTGCTGTACAGGACAAACATCACAGCAGTATTCCTGTGTTCACAGAGGGAATCCAATTACTCACATACAATGTACAAAACACAGCACTATTCCTTTTTCCACCCAGAAACATTGGATTTACTACACATAAAATGCAAACAACACAGCGGTACTTCTGTTTCTAAACAGAGAAAAATCTGATTTGCACAGAAAGGAAACAAACATTACAGCAGTATTTCTGTTTCAACAGAGGAAGTTTCATTATGTACACACAGGGGACAAAACACACAGTTGTATTTCTGTTTCCACAAAGGCAAATCTGATTACTGCACATACAGAGGACAAAACACACAGCAGTATTCCTGTTTCTACAGAGGAAGATCTGATAACTGCGCATACAGAGGACAAAACAGAGAGCAGTATTCCTGTTTCCACAGAGTAAATCTGATAACTGCACAGAGGACAAAACACAGAGCAGTATTCCTGTTTCCACAGAGCAAAATCTGATTACTGCAAATAGGACAAAACACAGAGCAGTATTCCTGTTTCCAGAGGAAAATCTGATTACTGCAAATAGGACAAAACACACAGCAGTATTCCTGTTTCCAGAGGAAAATCTGATTACTGCACAGAGGACAAAACACACAGCAGTACTTCTGTTTTAGCAGAGGCAATCTGATTACTACACATACAGTGGACAAATCACACAGCAGTATTCCTGTTTCCATAGAGGAAAATCTGATTACTGCACAGAGGACAAAGCACACAGCAGTATTCCTGTTTCCACAGAGAAAATCTGATTATTGCACAGAGGACAAAACACACAGCAGTATTCCTGTTTCCACAGAGGGAAAACTGATTACTGCACAGAGGACAAAACACACAGCAGTACTCCTGTTTCCACAGAGGAAAATCTTATTACTGCGCATACAGAGGACAAAACACACAGTTTTCACAGAGTGAATCTGATTACTACACATACAGAGGACAAAACACACAGCTGAGTATTCCTGTTTCCAAACAGAGAAAATCTGATTGCTGCACATACAGAGGACAGACAACACAGCAGTATTCCTGTTTCCATAGAGGGAATCTGATTACTGCACATACAGTGGACAAAATACATAGCAGTATTCCTGTTTCCACAGAGTAAATCTGATTACTGCACATACAGAGGACAAAACACAGAGCAGTATTCCTGTTTCCACAGAGGAAACAAAACACACAGCAGTACAGAAAATCTGATTGCTGCACATACAGAGGAAGTTTCATTATGTACACACAGGGGACAAAACACAGTTGTATTTCTGTTTCCACAAAGGCAAATCTGATTACTGCACATACAGAGGACAAAACACACAGCAGTATTCCTGTTTCTACAGAGGAAGACCTGATAACTGCGCATACAGAGGACAAAACAGAGGGCAGTATTCCTGTTTCCACAGAGTAAATCTGATAACTGCACAGAGGACAAAACACAGAGCAGTATTCCTGTTTCCACAGAGGAAAATCTGATTACTGCAAATAGGACAAAACACAGAGCAGTATTCCTGTTTCCAGAGGAAAATCTGATTACTGCAAATAGGACAAAACACACAGCAGTATTCCTGTTTCCAGAGGAAAATCTGATTACTGCACATACAGAGGACAAAACACACAGCAGTATTCCTGTTTCTACAGAGGAAGATCTGATAACTGCGCATACAGAGGACAAAACACACAGCAGTATTCCTGTTTCCATAGAGGAAAATCTGATTACTGCACAGAGGACAAAACACACAGCAGTATTACTGTTTCCACAGAGAAAATCTGATTATTGCACAGAGGACAAAACACACAGCAGTATTCCTGTTTCCACAGAGGAAAATCTGATTACTGCGCATACAGAGGACAAAACACACAGCAGTATTCCTGTTTTCACAGAGGAAATCTGATTACTGCACATACATACGACAAAACACACAGCAGTATTCCTGTTTCCACAGAGGGAATCTGATTACTGCACAGAGGACAAAACACACAGCAGTATTCCTGTTTCCACAGAGGGAATCAGATTACTGCACAGAGGACAAAACACACAGCAGTATTCCTGTTTCCATAGAGGAAAATCTGATTACTGCGCATACAGAGGACAAAACACACAGCAGTATTCCTGTTTTCACAGAGGAAATCTGATTACTGCACATACAGAGGACAAAACACACAGCAGTATTCCTGTTTCCACAGAGGGAATCTGATTGCTGCACATACAGAGGACAGACAACATCAGTATTCCTGTTTCCACAGAGGAAAATCTGATTGCTGCACATACAGGGGACAGACAACACAGCAGTTTTCCTGTTTCCACAGAGGGAATCTGATTGCTGCACATACAGAGGACAGACAACAGCAGTAGTCCTGTTTCCACAGAGGAAAATCTGATTGCTGCACATACAGGGGACAGACAACATATCAGTATTCCTGTTTCCACAGAGGGAATCTGATAACTGCACAGAGGACAAAACACACAACAGTACTCCTGTTTCCACAGAGAAACTCTGATTACTGCGCATACAGAGGACAAAACACACAGCAGTATTCCTGTTTCCACAGAGAAAAATTTGATTACTGCACACGGGACAAAACACACAGCAGTATTCCTGTTTCCATAGAGGAAAATCTGATTACTCCACAGAGGACAAATTACACAGCAGTATTCCTGTTTCCACAGAGAAAATCTGATTACTGCACAGAGGACAAAACACACAGCAGTATTCCTGTTTCCACAGAGAAAATCTGATTACTGCACAGAGGACAAAACACACAGCAGTATTCCTGTTTCCACAGAGGAAAATCTGATTACTGCACAGATGACGAAACACACAGCAGTACTCCTGTTTCCACAGAGGAAAATCTGATTACTGCGCATACAGAGGACAAAACACACAGTTTTCACAGAGTGAATCTGATTACTACACATACAGAGGACAAAACACACAGTTGAGTATTCCTGTTTCAAAACAGAGAAAATCTGATTGCTGCACATACAGAGGACAGGCAACACAGCAGTATTCCTGTTTCCACAGAGGGAATCTGATTACTGCACATACAGAGGACAAAACACACAGCAGTATTCCTGTTTTCACAGAGGAAATCTGATTACTGCACATACAGAGGACAAAACACACAGCAGTATTCCTGTTTCCACAGAGGGAATCTGATTACTGCACATACAGAGGACAGACAACAGCAGTATTCCTGTTTCCACAGAGGGAATCTGATTACTGCACATACATAGGACAGACAACAGCAGTATTCCTGTTTCCACAGAGGAAAATCTGATTGCTGCACATACAGGGGACATACAACATAGCAGTATTCCTGTTTCCACAGATGGAATCTGATAACTGCACAGAGGACAAAACACACAGCAGTATTCCTGTTTCCACTGAGAAAAATCTGATTACTGCACAGAGGACAAAACACACAGCAGTATTCCTGTTTCCACAGAGGGAATCTGATTATTGCACATACAGAGGACAGACAACACAGCAGTATTCCTGTTTCCACAGAGGGAATCTGATTTCTACACATACAGAGGACAGACAACACAGCAGCATTCCTGTTTCCATGGAAGAAAAGTTGATTACTGCACATAAAGAGAAGAAAAGCACTCAGCAGTATTTCTGTTTCCACAGTAGAAATCTGATAACTGCTCTAACAGGTCAGACAACACAGCAGTATTTCTGTTTCCACAGAGGAACTGCTATTACTGCACATACAGAGGACAAAACACACAGCAGTATTCCTGTTTCCACAGAAGGAAATATGATACCTGCACAGACAGAAAAGTCTGAACAATGAACATATAAATGTCATGACACTTACAACACAACAGTATGCTATAGAGGAAATCTGTTAATCAACTGCTCACAATAAAATTTAGATGCCCAAGGGCTATAATGTTTAACTTGCCCGAGTACACACCTGTGATCAAATGTCAAAATGATGGTGAACATTTGTTGCATGCTATTTCAATATGTGTCAAGTGGTTTACAAAATATGAAGGACATATAAATGAACCTATTTCTGACTTTAAATGTCGAGTGTGACGACGTTGTTAAGCTCATCGCAGGCAAACTTTACAAAAGTTGCATTTCTCACAAATGAACAGCATTTGCCTTCGTTTATAAATATCAAAGAAGTTTGAACTGAGTTCAGATTAATGTACAATCATGTGTTTGTATCTTTTTCCAAACAAATATATAAAAGATGAAAATCACATTCCTGCTGTGCTGTAATTGAGACTAAATATTTGTGCAGTTGCAGTAATTGCAAGGATCATAACTTACAGTAATAATCAAATTTGGTCAATTTAAAATGCTTATAGAACACCAAAAATGAAGGAACATTCAAAGCTTAAAAATGGCAAATCACATGGTGACCATGATGGATAAGCCAGCCAATATACAGATATTAAAATTTTTCAAATATTTAACCTTTATGATCATTTTCAAGAATTACCATGGCATAATCTTAAATTGCTTTTGTAGGATATAATTGTTTTCTAAATAATAACTGTATATGAAGTTATAAAGTTATAAAAACGAACAATGACCAAAAAGATAAAAAAGTAAGCTAAATTTGCTCTTTAGTACAGCATAATTAAAAAAAAATATATTTTAGGAAGTTTGAAAGTAAGTAAATTGAAAATAAAAATGTTCAGAAAGTGAAATGATTACCAAAAAGATGAAATAATGAGGTAAATTTGCTCTTGCATGACAAAAATTAATTTAAAAAAAAAAAATGGTTGAAATATACAGGAGAGCTAAAATATATAAAGTGCTTCACACTTTTTAACTTTTTGTTTGGTGTTTTTAGTTTGAGCAACAAAACATTTGAAACAATTAAATTTAATGTCATTTCTATTTCTTTAGTGACGAGTGAGAATCAAATCTTTCTCAAACATATCCACTCATTGTTAAAGTGTTCAGTATTTCCCAGAACAAAAGAAAGGCTACACAATGATCACCGATTTCTTAGTCGTACCATCCACTCAATTCTGAGGAATCTGCAAAATACTTGGAACACCCCTCTGCTAAACATGAATCCCAGTTTAAGCTTCATTCAAAGGACTAGATATGAGATTGAAATGTCACTGCCCATCTGACATTTCCATCAAAATCAAGTCCCCTAAATAAAACATAAATGGCTTTCATGAATAGCAGCACGTTTCCCTCCAAGCATGTGCAGGTTCCTTAGTATCTCATCTCAATTACGAGTAGGTAATCCCTAATCAGTATGCATCCTTACCCCGTTTCTAACAACAATTCGATCACTTTAATAATGAGATTCAGTCAGAAACATAATTTAATTATAAATTTTCTGTAGAACTTTTCCTATATGTGAAAAGTGGCTAATCTTAAACGGCCATCTTGTTTGATGCCCAGTCTCAAAATCAATTATAGTAGAGGGTCAAAACAGTTACATTTCAGAAAAATTTCAATAAAAGTTTAACATTCAAAGCTTTAAAAATTTAAATAATTTCCTACGATCCCTATTATTAAAAAACAATGGACAAAACAATTAGTCCATGAATATACTTGAAATTAAAAATCTTAGAAAAGAAAATACCATGTCGAGGGCTTGGCGCAAAACTATTGTAACTAGGTTTTTGCAAATTGTTCAGGAGAAGGAAAAAACTGTTTTTTATATTCGTCTTTAGATATTTTTGCAAATAGTTTTCAAATTCAAATGAAAACTGCATTACTTACATTATTAACAAGTGTTATCAATTAAAGCTTTAGTATTACTTGATTTATTTGTAAAAGTTTGAGTTACAATAGTGTTGCGTTGAAAATTCAATAAAACTGAATTTATATTTGGTGCAAAACTATTGTAACTCAAGTTACAATAGTTTTGCACCAAGTTTTACAAGATAAATAATTAATTTCTAAGTTTAAAAATGTTGTAACTCAATATAAAACTGTTTAAAATTATGTTGTTATTAATCCAAAATGAATTTTAATTCTATTAAAGTTTAACACAAACATATAAGAAGTATTGGAAATAAAGAAAAACATATACAAAAGTATATAAAGTTGTATTATTTATGTTTTAGCCTATAAATACAATAATTTTGATAGTTCTCATGTTAACAAACAATTAACCTATGTCATTAACATTATAAAGCATAATATTTCAGTTATGAAAGTATTAAATTATGTTAATATAAGTAAATATATAAAATTATATTTCCAAATTAGTATTTAAATTGTGTAAATTTATATAGTATGCAGATACTATCTGGACCACAACATAATAGTAACTAACTGTCATGTTTAAGGATGCGACATTTTGATATTAATAACCAGTAAATATCAAACAAGATAATAAAACTGTTGTTTTCAGTCTTATAAAAAATATTGGTGAATTTTTACCTAAGGTGCAATAGGCAGTTGAAATCAAATTGCATACTACATGATTGTTTTGGTTAAAACCTCATTTATAGACAGACAAATAGACAAAAAATAAACATGTGTTTTATTCAGTTAAAAATTTGGAAAAAGTTAATAGTTTAAATTTAAACAAGCAGTAAGTGGGTACTGTGCCCCATGGGCCGACTATACCAACATCACTAACAACTGTACCATCTACATTTGTCATACTGACTCCAATTCCAACTGCACCTTCAAAATCCATCATACCAAATTAATAACACCATTTAGTCTTCATACATGTACCAACTCCACCACCATGGTACTTTACCCTTTACACCCACAAACTAACATCATTATACCCACTGTACCCTATACAACCACCATACAAACATCATCAACTTTACATTCTACATCTAGTATACTAGCACCATTTTCAACTACATCCTCAACATCGTCCAAACCAAATCCATAAGACACTGATCCTTTATATTCATTACATGTATCCACTCCATCGCCATACCAACTCAACTATCCACTGTACCTTCAACATCCACCATACCAACCCCACTTCCCATTGCATCCACTACATCCATCATACTGACCTAATTAACCACTGAACCATTACACCCACCAATCCAGTACCATTATCCACTGTACATCTACATTCACTTTATGAACTCCAATGTTCCCTCTACATTACTTCAGTATATAGGTAATGTATTCTCTCTACCAACCATTATCTATAATACCAACCAGAACCTCATTACTTACTGTACCCTCTACACCCGCCATTCAGACTCAACTACATACTGTACCTTTTACATCAACAATACCAACATCACTACCCACTGTGCCCTAAACATCCACATACCAACTTCATTACTCACAATCCACATTATATCAACATCACTACCCACTTTACCCACTGCACCATACCAACATCGCTACCGTCTGTTTCATGGACACTACATCCACCATACCATCTCAACTCTTCACTGTTCCTTCTACATCCTCTATAATTCTTTACTTATTTCACTACTCACAACCCCCTAAATATCAACATCACTACCCATTGCAACCATTACATTCATTATACCAACTGCAACACCACTACTCAATGTCCACTCTGCATCCATATAACTACCCGCTGTACTAACTACATCCACTATAACATATCAACCATCTTAATCACCCATTGTTCCCTTTACACCCATAATACCAACTATACTACCAGCTGTACCCTATACAGCCTACATACCAACTAAACTACTAGCTTTAATATCAATACCCACCATACCAACTACACTACCAGCTGTACACTTTATATTCGCATTACCAACTACACAACCAGCTGTACCCTCCACACCAACAATACAAACTACACTACCAGCTATACCCTCCATACTCACAATACCAACTACACTACCAGCTGTACCCTTCATACTAACATTACCAACTACACTACCAGCTGTACCCTTAATACTCATATTACCAACTACACTACCAACTATACCCTCCATACTCACAATATCAACTACACTACCAGCTGTTCCCTTTATACTCACATTACCAACTACACTACCAACTATACCCTCCATACTCACATTACCATATACACTACCAGCTGTTCCCTTTATACTCACATTACCAACTACAATACCAACTATACCCTCCATACTCACATTACTTTCTACCCTACCAGCTGTTCCCTTTATACTCACATTACCAACTACACTACCAGCTGTTCCCTATTGTCTACACCCACCATATCAACTATACTACCAGCTGTACTGTCTACGACTACGATACCATCTACACTACCAGCTGTACTCTCTTCACCCACTATACCAACTACACTACTAGCTGTATCCTCAACATCCACCATAATAACTACACTACCAGCTGTACCTTCAACACCCACCATACCAACTATGCTTCAAGTTGTACCCTCAACACCCACCATACCAACTATGCTTCCAGTTGTACCATCCACACCCACTATATCATCTATGCTACAAGCCATACCCTCTACACCCACCATACTAACTACACTACCAGCTGTACCCTCAACACCCACCATACTAACTACACTACCAGCTGTACCCTCAACACCCACCATAGCAACTATGCTTCAAGTTGTACCCTCAACACCCACTATACAAACTATGCTTCCAGTTGTACCATCCACAACCACTATATCATCTATGCTTAGAGCCATACCCTCTACACCCACCATACTAACTACACTACCAGCTGTACCCTCAACACCCACCATACTAACTACACTATCAGCTGTACCCTCAACACCCACCATAGCAACTATGCTTCAAGTTGTACCCTCAACACCCACTATACAAACTATGCTTCCAGTTGTACCATCCACACCCACTATATCATCTATGCTTAGAGCCATACCCTCTACACCCACCATACCAACTGCACTACCAGCTGTACCTTCTACACTCACAACACAAACAATGCTACCAGCTGTACCCTCTACACCAACAATATCAACTTCATTACCAGCTGTACCCTCTACACCCTATATATCGACTACACTACCAGCTGTAATGTCTACACCCACTATACCCACTACACTTCCAGCTGTATCATCTACATCCACAGTACCAACTACAGTACCAGATGTACCCTCTACACCCACACAACCAACTATAGTACCAGATGTATCCTCTACATCCACCATACCCTCTACAATACCAGATGTACCCTCCACACTAACACAACCAACTATAGTACCAGATGTACATCTACCATACCCACTACACTACATGATGTACCCTCTACACCCACACTACCAACTATAGTACCAGATGTACCCTCTACACCCACACTACCAACTATAGTACCAGCTGTACCCTCAACACCCACCATACCAACTACATTACCAGCTGTACCCTCTACACCCACCATACCCACTACACTACCAGCTGTATCCTCTACATCCACAATACCAACTACAGTACCAGATGTACCATTTACACCCAAACAACCAACTATTGTACCAGATGTACCTTCTACATCCTACATACCCTCTACACTACCAGATGTACCCTCTACACCCACACAACCAACTATAGTACCAGATGTACATCCACCATACCCACTACACTACAAGAGGTACCCTCTTCACCAACACAACCAACTATAGTACCAGATGTACCTCTACACCCACACAACCAACTATAGTACCAGATGTACATCCACCATACTCACTACACTACCAGATATACCTTATTAAACCACACTACCAACTATAGTACCAGATATACCCTCTACAACCATTATACCCCCTATACTACCAGCTGTACCTTCTACACCCACAATACCAACCTCAGTACCAGCTGTACCCTCTACACACATCAAATTAATTCTGAGAAACCAAGGTTTATTGATATCTAAAATATATTGTTTTGGTTCTTTAACAGCCATTTTAAAATAATTAGATACATCGTTGACTTCTAGTACTGATATATTAAAAAGAAAAATACTGAGTGTACCAGGTAATTAGAATAATATCTCATTTTGGAAGTTTTCAAAAGGGATATATTGGTTAAGTAAATTTATAATTGGTATACATTAAAAGTATGTTGAGTAATATTGTTCGATTGGACGGCCTTTTTATTATAAAAAAAATGCAAACCAAACAATTCACTGCAAATTTTAATAATCAGATTTTTATGGCTCTTTTATAGCACAATTAATTATTAATCATCGATTTCATTGTCACTAATGTCCAAATCAATAAAACATTTAACATACTCATCTGACTAAATTACTTTATTATCAAATTAAAATGTTTTCAAAGATGAGTAAAAAAAAAAAAAAAAAAAAAGTCTCTATACCTGTATTTCTTCAAAATCTTGCTAGATTTTTCTGAACTATCATTTGAAACTAATGTATTGCAATATTCTTGGACAAAATAAAAGTGTGGTTATACAAGATAACTGGGTTTAATAAAATTTAAATTCAAGTTACAATAGTTTTGCACCAATATAAATAAAGGTCTCCAAGATATTATTTGGTGCAAAACTATTGTAACTCAAGTTACAATAGTTTTGCGCTAAAGAATTAGTGTATTTGAGATACAATATTTTCACCAAAAGTGAATATCTTCAAAGTTATTTAAAATATCAGGACCAAATTTTAACACAAGATGCACATTGTAAAAATACAGTAATTTATGCAAAAAAACGATTTTTGGAAAAAACGGAGTTACAATAGTGTTGCGCTGAGCCCTCGATGTGACATTCAAGGAAAAACAAAGAAGTAGCATAATGTGACTGGACAAGACAGCCAATATGCTGAAAAAGTAATTAAATAAGGTTTGCAAATGCTTTCAAAAGTTGCCATGGTAACTAAAAAAACTACATACCATGACTATGCCATTTTGAAAAAGCTCTTTCATCAGCAAAGTAGTTCTTATTCTGGAAATACATCCATCACTGGCCTAGCTGCCTTTATGCTTCAATGCATCATTATATCATGCCCACATACCCATTTGAACCTGGGTCAGCTACGCCATTGTTCATCTATCAGATGTGCTGGTTATCTGATTAGACTGAAAATAGAAATGAATAAATGAACAAATTAGGGTTTTACTGCGTTACTTAAACAAAACTAGGGGTGTGTGTGTGCAGGGAATAAAATCCCACTCATCCTATTGTATTTACAAGTGGAAATTGGGCAGGGCGAGATAATATTTACACATCATTCATCCTTCAGGATTCAGGGGCAGAATATTTGTTCAGAACCACAAGGCTTAGCGACTATAGAAACTGATAACTGCAGATTGCGACTACTACAAGTTATGTCCAAAAGTAATAGGACGCATTTAGAAATATGCCTTTTAGTGTTTCAATCCAAACAAAACTTTGCATGAATAATTTTCCATATTTTAAACTATAAGCATGCAAAATTTCGATATCGCACACCAACATTTAACATTAAATTTTGACAAGTCAAAATGTATAATTATGTAACAAAGTATGGGGGAGTTTGATGTTATTTGTGCGATGTTAAGTTGACATTAAAATGAAAATCATTCTTTTTTTCAAGGTATAAATCGCTGTGCAAAACACAATTTTTGTGGTACTGCACCCACTTCTGGCACATGTCAAGATATTATGATCATTCTTATATCCTAACCACAGAATGTATACTCAAGCATATTCTCTGGAGGTACTGAAAGTGTGTTTCACGAAGATCTGACTTGAATCCCAGGAAAACCACACAAGATTTGGGTCGTCCAGATCGTTGATGGTCAATTACTTTTGTCTCGCCATTGGGAACCCGTTTGTACCACCGATAGATATGCTTTTTGTTAAAGAGTTGTGTGAAATAAACTTCAGAGTATTCTGTGGGGTCATATTACACCCAACACAAAATTTTACCCCACTTCAAATTTCCATTCTAGTGGTGACATCGTCCAATTTTTTTTTCTTTTCAAATTTGCACTTGTTATTTCAAAAGTGTGCACAATTATTCAAATGTTTGTCGATAACATCGAATTTTTAAACGACATTCGCACATAATTTGAAATAACGTCCACTGTTATTTCATAACATTTGGCACAATATTGAGGATGTTGTCTACTTTTCAAGGCAATGTAATTTTTTTAAATTGCTTCCAATTTCAAAGTCCCCTATACTTCTTAACTCGCATTACTAAGGTGCCTTTTGCATGAACTTAATGATGACTGAAAGTTGATCTGACGTTTTATGACAATAGAAGATGTGTCGATCTACCAATTGATACCACTGATTTGCACGCAACACCCTATATACAAAACTGACAGGGTCGTCCTATTATTTTTGGGACATACCTCTTATATGTCACTGTATCATGTATCATTTGATAGCGGTATCTGTTGGTATCCCTACAACGTAATGCTTGTTTTACGCTGTTTTTTGTGATAACTAAGTGCATTTTGTGTCCCTTTCTGTTTTGACGTTTTTATACATTTATTAACAAATTAATTATTATGATATATTCTAATATGGTTTAAATCTTATAACACTTGGGTCCCTTCATAATGCAGTATCCAGGATCCACATATGCCCGGAACCGCGTTATAAATATCCCATGGTGCATGGTGCTATATTATTTGGCAATACTGTTTCCGGTCAAAGTACTGTAAACAAACACGCAATAATGTGTGATAAATATGACAGACCTTTGTTTGTCGACGTAAATCAATTACAAGCGTTGTTTATAACAATAATTTTTTTTACCATGTCGGTCTGGATCACCACAATCTAATTACTGTACAAATACATGATCACAGTTTGGAAAAAAACGTAACCAGCTTCCAAACACTTAGCAATTTAGTTTTTCAATCAATTCACCAATTAATATACTGCAAGTTTTTAATGAAACTGGTTGTATTAAGCAGCATTCTGTTGAATATTGAAAGAAGATCTCAATGCTTGATTCCAAGAACAAGTTTGTTGTCACATTAGCTCAATGTCTAAGATCCTGGATAGAACCAGTACTCAGAGTATAATATATGAGGCCTCACTACACAGTTGATTCAAACTGCTGAAGTAAGCATTATCACCTTTAAAAAAATAACCTAACTTTACATGTTACTTCAAACTTGCAATAGTTTTCAAATCAAGATCATTTTACATGATCCCAACATTATAAAGGGGAAGGTTGGAACTAATATTTAATATATTATAAAATCTATCTGTTTATCCTACTGGCGCTCAATGTTGAGCATCCTTGCAGGTGGGGTGGTGGCAACTTGCATATACCAAACTTACGAGTAGATATACAAAGGCTCAAGGGTCACCAGTTTGTCAAGAAAAAGAATTAACAGAAACTAAGTTCAACTTTCTATGGCGACCACACAAAATCTGAATGTGTAAACACATTTTCAGTAGAAAATAATGCGAGTTTTTGGGAGGGAACGGGTATACACATATTTTTTTAAGAGACGATCCACCATTGATACTGGTTAACATGTAGTAACAAGAAGCCCAAGAGGGCCTGAATCGCTCTACTGACAACAAATGGACAGATGAACATTTCAGAAAAGATGTTTTTACTTATTTCCTATTCAACCAATCTTTTAGGAGACCACAATGCAATGCTACAAATAAAATATGTAAGATCTAGGCCTTGAACTTTTGGAGAATTTTTGTTGTCAAGTATCACTTACAATATGCTTATAAGCCCTGTGACAGGGGCATTTGTGATCGAATCACACTGGTTCAATAACTTGTTTGAGATCTTGCATTTGTATAACTACTGTGCAAGTTTGGTTAAGATTCAATGAAAAATGAAGATGCTATCGCGTCTACAATATTTTTCCTGTATACCTCTATGTACAGTCACCCCTGTGGCAGCCCCAAAATGACCCTTGGGACCCAACTTCAACAAAGCTTTCAGTGGACCTCCGTGCAATACTACATGTAAAATATCTAAGGTCTAGGCCTTGAACTTTCAGAGAATATTATTTTTAAGTTTCCCTTAAAATGTGCTTATAAGCCCTGTGATGGGGGCATTTGTGGTCAAATCAACGCCAGTTTAAGAACTCATCCAAGATCTTGTAGTTATATAACTGCTGTGCAGGTATGGTTAAGATTCAATGAAAAATGAAGGTGTTATCACGTCCTCAACATTTTCCCTATATAACTCTTATGTAAAACAGTGACCACTGTGGCAACCCAAAATTTGAAGCCTGTGACCCGATTTCAACAAAAAAAATATAGGGGACCTTCATGCAATGCTACATGTAAAATGTCTATGGTCTATGCCTTAATCTTTCAAGGAAAATGTTTTTTTAAAGTTTCGTTTACAATGTGCATATTTAAGCCCTGTGGTGAGGACATTTGTGGTCGAATCACGCTGGTTCAAAAACTCGTCCAAGATCTATTAGAATGAGGATTTCGTTTCAAGCCACTCCAATTTATTTGCTATACTTAACCATTAGGATTCAATTTATTAACCAGGGCCTCCGCTGGGATTCGCCAATGTCGCCAAATGCGAAGGAAATTTTTAATTTGCGAAAGATTTTCTTTTTTTGGGAAAGTGGTTGCGACAAGGAAATCAACGCCCGATTCTCGTATTCAAATTTTCTAAAAAAACTAACTGTAGAAATTATCTTGGCTAATCCATTTAACTGTCCCCTCATCCCAATCAACAACCATGACAATTAACAGATTAATCAGCACCCAGCTGTGATATCTCCCTCAGGCCATTGCACTGTCACACATCATAAATTTCAACACATGTGTAAGATTACCCTAAGCTAAAAATAGTATATACTAAAAATAGTCACGTGGTCGCGTAGTGACAACCGGCATATTAATATTTTTAATTATTATATATATTTACATTTTTTAATCATATAGAAATTTAATATGTCTTAAAATATGCTAAATAAGTTTGGAAAAATTGTTTATGCCAATACACTGTCAACTATACTTTCATGGGTAACCCCAATTTTTTGTCAACTAACAGTTTCAAAATGGCGGCTTCCGGGATAAAAACAATAAATGACTGTAGATTTTGTCTATAAAATAATTTTGTTTATAATGTCAGCGATGGCTGTTGGTTGTTTGATATCAATATTGAGATTTTACAATAAGTAGATTTGTTTGATCTATATGGCGAAAGTAGTGGCGAAAAGAAAAAAAATAGCCAGAGGAGGCCCTGTTAACGATAATCAGATGCTTTTTATCCATTTTAATATTTTTTTTATTTTTTAAGACATTTCTAGCATATTTTCATGATATATACTCCCTTTAATGCCATTTTCAACACATTTTAGGTTATATATGGAACACATTTCAGATTCAATATGGCATATCCAGTTTTATTGGTGGAGGAAGACCTCAGAATGAATTTGAGTAGAACGAACGATTGTCCTGCCATAACAAAATTTTCTCACATAAGTTTTAGGACAGAGAGGGACTCAATCCTACGATTCCTGAATGATTAATGATCATGATAATTCTTTGCATGCTATTTTAACCACAAAATGCAGTGTTGCATATCAAATACTATAAACAATTTACAGGGCCAGACATAAAATATTTTTTGTTAACCCTCCCGCATAGTTTTAGTATGGGTAGATAGGTAGGTAAAGTATATTTTTTTTATTTCATTTTTTCAAAATAATGGTCAAGATATAAAGTATATATAGTTTAACTCGAAGGAGAATACCAACCTACACAATGTCTGTCTGAAATAAACTTGTAGTACAAATAATAACAACATTTCCTTTTGAATCATTTAATAATTCACTTAAACTGTCAGGAAGTTTAACAACAAAATGTAAAAATCGCAAATGAGGGTTAAAATCTAGTGCCGTCTGCAGACTTTCATTTGTATCAAATTGAATGCTAAACGGGTCACCGTTTTCTGCGACCGATAGTTTTGCCTCATATGAACTGTGGTCGAGAGTAAAATTATTACCTTCATCCACCTCTCGATCACCTACTACTTCCTCCAAAATGTCATCAAGGGTCAATTTTTATGAAAACGTACATATTTTTTTGCTTATGAGTAAGTTACTTTCATTTTTTCCGTCGTTTTTTGTTTTCATAGAAACACAAACATGTTCTGCCATTTTGTTTTAAGATGATGCGTCTATCGCTTCCAATTGATAGAAAACCAAGCGTCAAGGCGATTCTGATCTGTTTCGTACTGAAGCGGACTCGAAATGAAACATTTTCGTCCCAATTCAAACTATACTATATAAAAAAAAAATATCATTTCTGTTCCGGCAATAAATTTTTTTGGGTTGGGCCGATTTTTTTTGGTCGGTCATGGGAGGGGAAACAAATAATATTTTAATTCAGATCCATTATTAATAGTGATGCGTTGTTTAAGTGTCTGTGACCCACTGTTCCATCATATATCTGTAATGTTCTTTTGTGTTTGTGTTTTGGTTTCAAAAGGCATACAAATTACTTGAAACAAAACTGCAAAAATTTAATATTTCTCTCACTTAATGGCCTCCTGGCTCTGCTGTTAAGGTTTCAAATGACAATCAACTCTCATAAACGTGACCATAAATGCATTATGGATTCATATTGACTTTTGTATTCTTTCAAACATCGCAACGCGTCAGGACATAAGCGGCGTGATTAACTGTGACTTTACAACCATTTGTATTTGTTATTTTACTTCAATTGTTGTGAAACTAATTCTTAGTCTTACAACTAGACAAATCACGCTGAAAGTCTTCCTGGATAGAACCAGTACTTAGCATATGCAGAAAAGGTGTCTTTCTCAAGGACACCTCACATAGCCATGGCGGAGAATTAAACCTCGACCTCCTGATTAAAGGTCTGATGCTCTACCACTGGAGCACGCGCTCCACAATTGTTATTTTCCTTCCTACCCTTGCTCATATCAAGGACTTGTACAGAAGGATATGAAACTTGTATCTCCTGACTAAATGTTGATAAAATAGCACACAAAGGATTCATTTTTTGGCAAATTAATCATTCATAACTCACAGGCAACTGATTACTTAACATAAACTGTAAGTTGTATGTAATCTTAGATGTTTATACATGTTTCGATCATGCAAAATGATCTTCAATTAAAGATATTGAGGTTTGAAGGAAAATTTCTCAAAATTTTAGCTGCAGTATACAAATTTTGTAATGATATTCACTTCACCAATTTTAAACACAATTTTTTTTGGAATGGTATTGTTTTGATGAGAATTTCATTCTGCAATGTAAGAATTTTGAAGTGTTGCTGAGGTGAATGGAAGGCAAGATAATTGAAAACGAGATATTGCGAGATTTTGCGTAATTAAGCGAGCGTTCACAAACTGTCAATCAGTTGCATTTCCTTCTCTATTCCTTGCTCATATGTAATACACAACGGTAGTCACACAAAGGCATTACAGACACTACCTAGCACTTTTGCCAAAATAAAAAATTCTGATTTAAATTGAAATTCCTGCAAGTAATTGGTATGTTTTTACATTGAAAAAATACTCACAAACATCTGAAAATTCACCATTTTGAAAACCTAAAACTTTCTAGGACTGAAATTTTAAATTGATCAAGCTACGCCCCTGTAATAGATCAATAAACGTGATAAACAAAAAAAATGTCACATTAGCGCTGAAATAATGCAGAACACAACATAAATATTTGTCTTCTAATTTTCAAAGTTTTCTTGCCAAACCCCCACCGACGGGATCGGAAGACTCCCTCCTACACCGACCCTCTACTCGTAGGGTCGCTGCCCGATTCGAAGCACTGACGAGCAGTTAAGTACGCCCCTGTATAGATCTAGTCCCTGCCCATGCACCTTAGGAAATAACTGCAATGTGAAAGTCATTTTCAACAGAATTGATACAAACGGTTTTTCAGCTCAAAAAAGAATTTTCCAACAACAATGAAGTGTTACTCACCATAAGCTGCACATAAGCAAGGCAAAGTAAAACCTCTAATGACTTTGGTCAAAGAAAAATATCATCAACAAGCGAATCATCATGGCGGCCGCTTACACTTTGTCACTATTTCTCTCACGTGACTTGCTTTTCGCGGGCTTCGTGCAGATCTTCCCTTTTATCCCAGGCCACAGGGAAAGTAACTGCCCACAACGTGTACAAATCAAAATTTAAAACAAAAAAACTAGGAAGAGGGGTGGACGGCGAGCGGGTAGCCTGATTAATAAGGCGTGAATGGACAGCTTTTTTTATTATGATTGCGGGAGACGCAAAACAAAAATCTTTAAAAGGCTCCATAGAGACGTGCAATATGTCGCACTAGGCAAGGGGGCAGTATAATAAAAATAATGAAAAGTATAATTAGGTCACTGCCAGAATGCATGAAAGACTTTAATAATTCATGATTTGGTACGGGAACTATTATGATATAACAGGCCAATAGCTTGATAAATTTAAAAGTGCAGGCCTAGACATTTTTACAAGGGGCGTGTTGGTCATCCGCAAAACTTTTTTATGTGAATGGCCAATGGTGCATTTTCTAGGGTTTAGTGTATTTTTTTCTATGTAATACTATTAAACTATATTACTTACTTTATTGGTCGTGGGTTCGATTCCCCGCCACGGCTAAGTGTGGTGTCGTTCAGCGAGACACTTTATACACGTTTGCTAGATTACGAGTGAAGCTTGTAAAAAAACTTTGTTTCATACAATGTAAGTATAAAAAATCATTCTGCTTATTGAATGGCTGACATATATGTCCTAGTTTATTTTTCTCTAAAAAATTGTTTATGATCGTTGTTGATTTGGATAATATTTTTAACCTATTTGGAACATTTTAAAACCATTATCACGTTTGAATTGTGAATTCAGAAGGGGGAAAAAGGAAATTAGAGTATGAATGCCATAGTTCGGAAGTTTACATTCGTTTTATCGCACTGGGCAGACATAAATCTCTTGGATGACCCGACCCTACTTTTATCATCTTGCTTTGGTTGGGCAAAAGCAACAAATAATAAAATGTAAGTTTCACTTCTTTCATTTGGGTCTATTTATGAATGGCAAGCATGCACACTTTTTTTATTATAAATTAAAGTACAAAAATCATTGAAGGGCTTACACCTCTTTGCCACCACCTCCACCACCTGCCATGATGCCCAGTATTGAACGTGTACACTATAGATAAAAATGCATTATCCCGGCTTATTTTCTATGGTCTTATTGTGATTTTAATGGCTTTCTCAATTTATGTAAAACAAACTGAGAGCAATGTCTTGTTTCTATTTATTTAAGGAAATCACGGTGGGTACACCGTACAGCGGATATTTTCCTAAACATTTTTTTCTAAAGTTCCAAATGATTTTTGTCAACAAGGTAAGTTGAAACGCAAATATCTGTTTTTTTTAAAACTATAACATTATAGATTGATGTAGTTAAAAAGGGACTGATGTGTGAATGCTCTACAACTTTTTAAATGGCTTAACGCTATGCTGAAATGGTGTCATGTGCCCATTTTACTCATTTTCGTCTTATTTTTGCCATGAGTGGAAAAATCTGATTCGACAGATTTATTAAGTCAGTAATGTCAACAAGATGCCCATGCCTGGCTTGATAAAGGCGAACCTGTCTGGTTTGATAAAGGCAAACCTGTCTGGTTTGATAATGGCAAACCTGCCAGGCTTGATAAAGGCAAACCTGCCAGGCTTGATAAAGGCAAACCAGTGTTATGGTTCATCGATTATTACTTTTCGGTATGACTTTAAAGTTTAACTTTTTACATGTCAATCCGTCCACTTTAAATTATCAACATGCAGTACAAATTTTACAGTGGATACTGACAATTAAGTTCCCAGCATCGGAAGATGTAAATCCTCTTCCCAAGACTCACTAAACCATTGTTGTAGATGCTATTAACACATAACTGCTTTAATATGTCATCTCATTCTAGGTTGTCAAAACCCATGTTATCTCTTCAAGGTTATCAAAAACGCTGTAATCTAATTCTAGGTTATCAGAATCCATGTTATCTCTTCTAGGTTATCAAAATCCATGTTATCTCTTCTAGGTTATCAAGACCCATGTTATATCATTCTAGATTATCATACCCCATACAATCTCATTCTAGGTTGTCAAAATCCATGTTATCTTATTCTTGGTTATCAAAACCCATGTTATTTCTTCTAGGTTATCAAGACTCATGTAATCTCATTCTAGATTATCATAACCCATGTTATTTCTTATAGGTTACCAAATGCCCTTATTATCTCTTTCTAGGTTACCAAAATCCATGTCATCTCATTCTAGATTATCAAAACCCATATTATCTCATTCTAGGTACAAAATGCCCTTATTATCTCTTTCTAGGTTACCAAAATCCATGTCATCTCATTCGAGGATGTCAAAACCCATGTTATATCTTCAATGTGAACAAAACCCTGAAATCTCATTCTAGATTATCAGAACCCATGTAATCTCATTCTAGATTATGAGAACCCATGTTATTTCTTCTAGGTTACCAAAACCCTGAAATCTCATTCTAGATAACCAGAACCAATGTTATCTCTTCTAGGTTATCAAGACCAATGTTCTCTCATTCTAGATTATCAGAACCCATACAATCTCATTCTAGGTTATCAGAACCCATGCAATCTCATTCTAGATTACAAGAACCCATGTTATCTCTTCTGGGTTATCAAGACCCTGAAATCTCATACTAGATTATCAGAACCCATGTTATCTCATTTTAGGTTATCAAAACCAATGTAATCTCTTTTAGGTTACCAAATTCCCTTAAAATCTCTTTCTACGTAACCAAAATCCATGTAATCTCATTCTACGTTATCAAAACCCCTGTAATCTCTTTCTCTATTATCAAAACCCATGTTATCTCATTCTAGGTTATCAAAATCCATGTCATCTCAATATAGGCGGTCAAAACCCATGTTACCTCATTCTAGGTTATCAAAACCAATGTTATCTCCTCTAGGTTACCAAAACTCATGTTATCCCTTCAAGGTTACCAGAACTCTCTACAATTTCATTCTAGGTTATCAAAACCCATGTTATCTCCTCTAGGTTACCAAAACTCATGTTATCCCTTCAAGGTTACCAGAACTCTCTACAATTTCATTCTAGGTTATCAAAACCCATGTTATCTCCTCTAGGTTACCAAAACTCATGTTATCCCTTCATGGTTACCAGAACTCTCAACAATCTCATTCTAGGTTATCAAAACCCATGTTATCTCCTCTAGGTTACCAGAACTCATGTTATCCCTTCAAGGTTACCAGAACTCTCAACAATCTCATTCTAGGTTATCAAAACCCATGTTATCTCCTCTAGGTTACCAGAACTCATGTTATCCCTTCAAGGTTACCAGAACTCTCAACAATCTCATTCTAGGTTATCAAAACCAATGTTATCTCCTCTAGGTTACCAAAACTCATGTTATCCCTTCAAGGTTACCAGAACTCTCAACAATCTCATTCTGGGTTATCAAAACCCATGTTACCTCATTCTAGGTTATCAAAACCAATGTTATCTCCTCTAGGTTACCAAAACTCATGTTATCCCTTCAAGGTTACCAGAACTCTTAAAAATCTCATTTTACGTTATCAAAACCAATGTTATCTCCTCTAGGTTACCAAAACTCATGTTATCCCTTCAAGGTTACCAGAACTCTCAACAATCTCATTCTAGGTTATCAAAACCCATGTTATCTCCTCTAGGTTACCAAAACTCATGTTATCCCTTCAAGGTTACCAGAACTCTCAACAATCTCATTCTGGGTTATCAAAACCCATGTTATATCTTCTAGATTATCCCAAGTAATCTTTTAGGTAACCCAAACCTCCATAATCTCATTCTAGGTTAATATCAGTACCCATGTTATCTCTTCTAGGTTACCAAAACCCATGTTATCTCTTCTGGGTTATCGAAACCCCAGTAATCTTTCAGGTAACCCTAACCCCAGTAATCTTTTTCTAGATTATAAAACCCCATGTAATCTCTTCTGGGTAACAAAAGCCTTGATAATTTCATCTCAGGATAATAGAACAAGCATAATCTCATCTGAGGTTATCACAGTACCAACGCTTTTATCACAGCTTTCAACTCGGAGATTATCAGAACTCTTGTAATCACATTTCTGATTTATAATACCAATGTCCAGTATTCTCTTACACTGAGGTATCATAGCTATTGCAAAACAACTGTGGCTGGCTTCACTAAACATGTCATGGTAAGGGATTCAATTCACGATACATAGTAATGTCAGCCACTTATACGCAATATAGATTTACGTCCAGATGTTTTGTTGTATTGCTTTTGTTAAGATGCGTCCTCGGAATGTTCTACCTTTAATTAAACTTAGTGTACAAGTGAAAAATAAATCTTGGATCAGCTGCAAGTGTTATGAGCCTTGAAATAGATTTATTAACCAATCATATGTCACAGTGTGTATATAACCTACTAAGAAAGAAATGTATGTAAGCGGTCTGGTTAGCTTAGTCGGTAGAGCATTCGCCCTGTAAGCAAAGGGTCCCGGATTCGAGTCCTAGACTGGCTGCATATTTTTCTCGTTCTGTTACATTGGCGGACAATGAGGGACTGTGACTGATATATATTCCAAGAAACATTCACACGATTCTCTGGTCTCTATGGAAATTCGGGGACGAATACCAAATTGTGAGGGAATATGTTACAGTGTGTACGTAACATACTAGGAGAGAAATGTATGTGAGCTGTCCGGTTAGTTCAGTCCGTAAAGCATTAGCCCTGTAAGCAAAGTATTCTGGGTTAGAGTCCCGCACTAGGTGCACCACTGGGGCGAGGCAGAGGGGGCCTATGTCTGCAGAAAGAAGTTGATGCTTTGGGTATTGTTCAACAGCCTGTCAGCGTCTGGAATAAATTATGCAAATTAGATCGTGCAAGCGTTTATGGAACTGCCCGAATCACTGTGTCTGATGCTTTGGATATTGTTCAAAGCCTGTCAGCGTCAGGAATAAATTATGCAAATTAGATCGTGCAAGCGTTTACGGAACTGCCCGAATCACGGCGAAGTCTTTTGAAACCGAAACTAAAATGCTTTTTTTTTTATAACTCGTATTTTTCTATTGCTAATATATTTTCTTCAAAATTTTATGCATCAATAACAGTTTAAATTGCACAGAAATCGGCCCGAGCGTAATTAGCTCTTATTATGACATTCACCGTTAAACACAAGAATGCCGTATTACGCCACTTTAGGACGTATTGAAAGTTACGCCACGACGTCGTGACGACATCGTGACTTGGGCCGCTGGGTAGTTAGTCGTTGTATGTAATTATGTTTACAATCATTCAGTTTTACCATAAATTGATAAATGATTGCACTTTTGACGAGAAAAGATGTCCGATTACAGCAATGTATGTATCATCCTAATTACTGTGTTTTTTTTCCACGATTTATTTGGACACACCTAGTATATATTTTGTGAATTCACATAATAATTATAATTTACATTTTTGGACAAGTTCTGAACTACGGTGTTCCGTTAGGGCCATCGTGCTATCGCTTTGTCAACAAGCATGCGCGATGCCACGATAGCACGATGACACGATGGTGATGCCACGATAGTACGATAACACGATGGTGATAGTACGATGACACGATGGTGATGACACGATAGCACGATGGCGATGACGCGATGACACGATGGTGATGGCACGATGGCACGATGACGATGACGCGATGTAATATCGCGTCATCGTCATCGTGTCATCGTAGCATCGCTCCATCACCATCGTGTCATCGTGTCATCGCGTCATCGTCATAGTGCTATCGTGTCATCACCATCGTGTCATCGTACCATCACCATCGTGTCATCGTGTCATCGCGTCATCACCATCGTGTCATCGTGCTATCGTGGCATCGCGTGTGCTTGTTGACAAAGCGATAGCACGATGGCCCTAACGGGACACCGTACTGAACGACATGGACGAAATTGGGCGAAGGACTGACCTCACCACGTAAATAGAATAACCTTGTTAGTTCTTCAGAATAACTTACATGTTCTGGAGAAGAGATTAGTTGATAAAAATGAAATGTATTTGCATTAAATATTTTAACATTATTGTCATAAGAGAGATGCGATTCACCAAAAACGAAGTATATTTAAAGAAACTGTACATAACTCACTGACCTATATCAGGAGTGGTATGCGTTGATGCTGGTAAAGGTGACAATTAAGAAAGAAGTGAGCTGTACTTTCTATTTGTCCACATGTACACAGAGAGGAAGCTTCAATGTTTTTAAGAAATAGAAGTGCACTACAGCTCGTTCGGAGGCGGGCATGCAATAACTGGCATTTCCTTGTACCTATGTAAAAGAATTTAGGTACTTTTGGTTCGCTATATTCAATTTGATGTTTAAAAGCATTCAGAGAAGAGGCTTGTCTTGTTTTACGTGGTAGAGTGTTCCATTCACGGACAACGGAAGGAATGAAGAAATTAGAGTACAGAGCTGTTCTTGAAGTAAGAATTTGAATATTGTTATTATTTCTGAGGTTGTACCCGTTAGGAATTTGCAATACGTGTCTTAGTGCATTATATGCAAAGCTTTTATTTATGAGATAAGGTACTGTGCAAAAAAACCCTGATTGACTGATTAAATATTTAGCGTTATTTTTATGCAATCGAGGTTTGGCAGACGATCAGTTAACCTAACCACTGTTTCCTGGGATCCTGAAACGGTAACCAATACTCATACACACCCCATCTCTGCATGTAACTGATAACGTTCCCACTTGAATCAGCGGTAAGAGACGAATGATAACGAGACACAATGTCGCATATCAATCCCTGGATTGATAGTCAGACGCGTTACCGACTGAGCTAATCGGGTCCGGGACTGCAAAAACAAGAGCAACTCTCTAAATATACGTATGTCAGCCGACTAGGGGTTTCCCTTTGGACTCATCTCCAGTCGTTTCATTTTAATTCTGATTTCACTTGTGATTATTTTTTGTTTTGTTATTCAAATCTGAATAATGCTCCATTCTCTACGTTAACTTTGTTTAACATGCTAACATCAGCAGATGAAATAATTAATAAACACAGTTTTACTTTATTTTATGAGATTGTTTTGATGTTAAAGATGTGCGTGTTTTTTTTTATTATAGACTGTCCTCCTATTTAGACAAAGATTTGTTTATTATTTCGAAACTTGTCCAATGTTTAAAACTTTGGTAATAAGAGAAAATATTGTCAAGATTAATTTCAGATTTTTTTTCCAACCTTTATAAAAATAGACTTGTCTCCAGTATGGAAAAATGGATTTATTTAGTGTAATATTTAATTTAAATTTCTTTGTTACTTTTTGTCAAGAAAAGTTGTGGTCAGGTTTGTTTGCGAGTTGCAAACAAAACATTCCAATATTGTTGTAGACTGGAAAGTTTCATTTATAATTGTAATAGTTTATTTGTTTATTTTTCACAAACAAAATACAACTTGGTTTTACATTTAAGAATGTGCTTACACACAAATTATGTTGTCAATATGTTAAGTTTTGGATAGAATGAGTTTGCATACATTGGGCTATGTTTGTTATGCAAACTATTTTTATTTGATTGATTGTTGATTAGAAGGTGCTATAATTACCTAATAGTAGTTAAATATAATAACATCACTGATGTGTTGTAAATATCTTATTTGATAATCTAAAGTCAAGTTTTGACTTGTTCATATTTTTTTGTGATATTTTAACTAAGTGCCTTTCTTGCACAAGAGTGGTCAAAGACATGTTACCTCCCTTTGTAAACTTTGTTGAGAAAATAGAAAAAATAGTGTGGTTAAGAATGACTTTGTTATTTCCCTTCATATATGTCGGCATTTAAGTCAATACTTCAAGTAACGCCAATAGTTAAAGGGAAACAACTGCAATTATAGAAATAAAACGTGCAAAGATTTTGAAAGTATATCAGTTGTCATTTATTTTAATAATAAGTTTAACAATAAGTACACATGTACTAGATATTTTACGAATTTGTTTCAGAATCATTCCATAGTACAAAGTCATGAAGCAATTCACGTTTTGCCACGTTTTGTTAAATGTGAAAATGTTTAAAGTTACTTTTTTTAAAGTAGATGTGTACATTTTATTTTGTTTTAATATAAATGAATGTTATATCATTTATGTGTAATATTATCAAGCATTTATTTTTGTGAATATTATTGGGTTTGATAACTGTTTGTGTTCTCCTCATATCAACATTCTGATTAAATGTATGAGTTTAATATAGGAAGAAAATTCAAATAATTAATTTGAAATAGTTGAAATACTGTTACAAAGATGTTTTTAAGGTAAGGATTTCATCAAAATTTACAGAATGTTTATATGAAGAAAACATTTGACAGATACTAATATATAATGTAGTTGGGTTAATATTAGTCTTTTGTCCCATTATAAATCCTTTCCCCTTTTTTTTTTTTATTTTGCAATGTTCAAAAAGATATGTTTCTGTTTTGACTTGCGGTCACTAAGTTATGATAAAATTTGTCATTAAAATTATTTAAATTTAAAAAAAAAGAAAGAAAAAAAAAAAGGATTTCCCTTTGGTAACATTATGCTCATGTCATAACTTTCGTAGTCCTGTCAGCCAACTAGGAGTGTCCCTTCGGTAACATTATGCTCATGTCATAACTTTCGTAATCCTGTCAGTCAACTTCGCTTCTGCCTTTGAGACTGCATAGATGCATATTTTACTGCTTAATATACGCTTAGGCATAATGTTCCAAAATTTGAATTATACGGTCATCACGTGTCTCTTTACAACACTTATATTGTTTTCCAACAGTATATTACCTCATAAATATATATCTGCCATGATGCGCACACACGCACGCATACACGCAGGCAGGCTCTCTCTCTCTCTCTCTCTCTCTCTCTCTCTCTCTCTCTCGCACGCACGCACGCACGCACGCACGCACGCACGCACGCACGCTCTCTTTCGTTCTCTCTCTTTCTCTCTGCAGACGGGATGGATCAATATGCTTCTCGCACGCACCTACGCACGCACGTGCTCTCTTTTCTCTCTCTCTCTCTCTCTCTCTCTCTCTCACACACACACACACACTCATGCCATCGCTTCACCTCAATCGTGCCTCCGCTCCGTCACAATTGTACCATCGCTCTACCACAATCGTACCTTCGCTCCATCACAATCATGCTATCGCTCCATCACAATCATGCTATCGCTCCATCACAATCGTGCCTTCGCTCCACCACAATCGTGCCTTCGCTCCACCACAATCGTGCCATCGCTCCACCACAATCGTACCTTCACTCCATCACAATCATGCCATCGCTCCATCACATTCGTGCCATCGCTCCATCACAATTGTACCTTCGCTCCGCTACAATTGTGCCATCGCTCCATCACAATCGTGCTATCGCTCCATCACAATTGTACCTTCGCTCCACCAAAATTGTGCCATCGCTCCATCACAATCGTACCTTCGCTCCACTACAATCGTGTCATCCCTCCATCACAATCGTGCCATCGCTCCATCACAATTGTACCTTCACTCAACCACAATTGTGCCATCGCTCCATCACAATCGTACCTTCGCTCCATCACAATTGTACCTTCACTCCACCACAATCGTGCCATCGCTCCATCACAATCGTACAATCGCTCCAACACAATCGTGCCTTCGCTCGACCATAATCGTGCCATCGCTCCATCACAATTGTACCTTCACTCAACCACAATTGTGCCATCGCTCCATCACAATCGTACCTTCGCTCCATCACAATTGTACCTTCACTCCGCCACAATCGTGCCATCGCTCCATCACAATTATACCTTCACTCCACCACAATCGTGCCATCGCTCCATCACAATCGTACCATCGCTCCGACACAATCGTGCCTTCACTCGACCATAATCGTGCCATCGCTTCATCACAATCATGCCTTCGCTCCACCACAATCGTGTTTTCGCTCCACCACAATCGTGTCTTCGCTCCACCACAATCGTGCCTTCTCTCCACCACAATCGTGCCATCGCTCCATCACAATCGTACATTCACTCCACCACAATCGTGCCATCGCTCCATCACAATCGTGCCTTCTCTCCACCACAATTGTGCCTTCGCTCAATCATCATCGTCAACGCCTTCTTGCCTGGCACGAGCATTTATTCTAAACGTGCTTGGTGGCGTTTGAGAAGATTATAATTTGATGTTATGACACCGCCTGATAGTGCAGTAGGTTCAACGGTTTGGTTGGCGCATTGGTGTCCGTTTCACAAAGGTTCGTAAGGTTACGAACTTCTAAGTGTATTGCTTGATGTATAAAATTAAAATGTATGACACTCATTAATCATAAGAATTAATCATACTCATTTCATAAGAATCATTATAAACCTTTTCGTAAGCATGAGAAAATACAAGCCGCGTTGTTATATGTGTGTATTATTTTGTAATGTGTTTATATATGTGTGTAGCCGGACTCGATTAGCTCAGTCGGAAACGCGTCTGACTATCAATCCAGAGGTCGTGAGTTTGAATCCCCGCCCCGCAACAGTGTCCCTGATGATTGATATACGACATTGTGTCTTATCATTCGTCTCTCATCGCTGATTCAAGTGGGAATGTAATCAATTACTTGCGGAGATGGGGTGTGAGTTTTTTGTTGACCTTTTCAGGATTCCAGGAAATAGTGGTAAGGTTAACTGATCGTCTGTTAGCCCTGGATGGCATAAAAATGACGCTAAATATTCAATTTATCAATCAATCAATCATATATGTGTTATATTTTGTCAGTTTTTTGTATGTGAATTATTTTGTAAAGTGTTTATATATGTCTATTATTTTGTAATGTGTTTATATATGAGTATTATTTTCAAATGCATTTATACCTGAGTATCATTTTGTAATGTGTTTATATATGTGTATGATTCTGAAATGTGTTTTATATTTGTATATTATTTTGTAATGTGTTTATATATGTGTATCATTTTGTAAGGTGTTTATATATATGTGTATAATTTTGTAATGTGTTTATATATGTATTATTTTGTAATGTGTTTATATATGTGTATAATTTTGTTATGTGTTTATATATGTGTATCATTTTGTAATGTGTTTATATATGTGTATCATTTTGTAATGTGGTTACATATGTGTATTATTTTGTAATGTGATTATATATGTAAATCATTTTGAAATGTGTTTATATACGTGTATCATTTTGTAATGTGTTTATATATGTGTATCATTTTGTAATGTGATTATATATGTGTATCATTTTGTAATGTGTTTATATATGTGTATCATTTTATAATGTGTTTATATATGTATAATTTTGTTATGTGTGTATATATGTATAATTTTGTTATGTGTTTATGTATGTGTATTATTTTGTAATGTGTTTATATATGTGTATCATTTTGTAATGTGTTTATATATGTGTATCATTTTGTAATGTGTTTATATATATATGTTTTGTTTTTTAATGTGTTTGTATGTATTGTTTTGTAATGTGTTCATATATGTGTATCATTTTGTAATGTATTTATATATGTATATTATTTTGTTATGTGCTTATATATGTGTATCATTTTGTAATGTGCTTATATATATGTATCGTTTTGTAATGTGTTTATATTTGTGTTTCATTTTGTAATGTGCATGTGTTTATATATGTGTATTATTATGTTATGTGATTTTATATTAGTATCATTTTGTAATGTGTTTATATATGTGTATTATTTGGTAATGTGTCTATATATATGTGTTTCTTTTGGTAATGTGTTTATATAAGTGTATCGTTTTGTTATGTGTTTATATATTTGTATCGTTTTGTACTGTTATTATATATATGTATCATTTTGTAATGTGTTTATATATGTGGGTCGTTTTATAATGTGTTTATATATGTGTTTCATTTTGTAATATGCATGTGTTTATATATGTGTATCGTTTTGTAATGTGTTTATAATTGTGTATCGTTTTGCAAAGTGATTATATATGTGTATCATTTTGTAATGTGTTTATATATGTGTATTATTTTGTAATGTGTTTATATATGTGTATCGTTTTGTACTGTGATAATATATGTGTATCATTTTGTAATGTGTTTATATATGTGTATCGTTTTATAATGTGTTTATATATGTGTTTCATTTTGTAATGTGCATGTGTTTATATATATGTGTATCATGTTGTAATGTGTTTATATATGTGTGTCATTTTGTAATATGTTTATATATGTGTATCGTTTTGTAATGTGTTTATAATTGTGTATCGTTTTGCAATGTGATTATATATGTGTATCGTTTTGTAATGTGTTTTTATATGTGTATCGTTTTGTAATGTGTTTATATATGTGTATTATTTGGTAATGTGTCTATATATATGTGTTTCTTTTGGTAATGTGTTTATATATGTGTATCGTTTTGAAATGAGTTTATATATTTGTATCATTTTGTGATGCGTTTATATATGTGTATCATTTCGTAATGTGTTGATATATGTGTATCATTTTGTAATGTGTTTATATATTTGTTTCATTTAGTGATGCTTTTATATATGTGTATCATTTTGTTATGTGTTTATATATGTGTTTCATTTTGTAATGTGCTTGTGTTTATATATGTGTATAATTTTGTTGTGTTTATATATGTGTATCATTCTGTAATGTGTTTATATATGTGTATCATTTTGTAATGTGTTTATATATGTGTATCGTTTTATAATGTGTTTATATATGTGTATCATTTTGTAATGTTTCATTATATTAACTGTAGGTTATGATGATAAGTTGCTGTGTCACATATAAAGGATTAAAGACAACCATAAAATAAATCACAAGCTATCGAACACACAGTTGTCAGTAGGCTATATATAAATTTATTTTCTATGAAAGGCCAACAAAGCCAATTAACACATAAAGCAATATTATCTTAAGTACATCTTACGATTCATGCTCATTATGGTGGCATAGTTCTGCCAGCCGGAAAGTCCCATTGGCCATTCCTTAAGTCGACATCAGCAACGTATATTATCGACATATCACTCGTTTTGGTGGCATAGTTCTGCCAGTCTGAAAGTCCCATTGCACCTTCCTTAAGTCGACATTAGCAACGTATATTGTAGAAATATCACTCATTATGGTGGCGTAGTTCGTCCAGCCGGAAAGTCCAATTGCACCTTCTTAAGTCGACATCAGCAACGTATGTTGTCGACATATCACTGATATCACTCATTAGGTGGCATAATTCTACCGGTCGGAAAGTCCCATTGAACCTTCCTTAAGTCGACATTAGCAACGTATATTGTAGACATATCACTCATTATGGTGGCATAGTTCTGCCAGCCGGAAAGTACCATTGCACCTTCCTTAAGTCGACATCAGCAACGTATGTTGTCGACATATCATTAATTATTGTGGCATAGTTCTGCTAGCCGGAAAGTCCCATTGCACCTTCTTTAAGTCGACATCAGCAACGTATGTTGTCGACATATCATTCATTATGGTGACATAGTTCTGCCAGCCGGAAAGTCCCATTGCACCTTCCTTAAGTCGACATCAGCAACGTATGTTGTCGACATATCACTCATTATGGTGACATAGTTCTGTCAGCCGGAAAGTCCCATTGCACCTTCCTTAAGTCGATATTAGCAACGAATATTATCGACATATCATTCATTATGGTGACATAGTTCTGCCAGCCGGAAAGTCCCATTGCACCTTCCTTAAGTCGACATCAGCAACGTATGTTGTCGACATATCACTCATTATGGTTACATAGTTCTGCCAGCCTGAAAGTCCCATTACACCTTCCTTAAGTCGACATCAGCAACGTATGTTGTCGACATATCACAGATATCACTCATTAGGTGGCATAATTCTACCGGTTGGAAAGTACATAGTTCTGCCAGCCTGAAAGTCCCATTGCACCTTCCTTAAGTCGACATCAGCAACGTATGTTGTCGACATATCACTCATTATGGTTACATAGTTCTGCCAGCCTGAAAGTCCCATTACACCTTCCTTAAGTCGACATCAGCAACGTATGTTGTCGACATATCACAGATATCACTCATTAGGTGGCATAATTCTACCGGTTGGAAAGTCCCATTGGACCTTCCTTAAGTCGACATTAGCAACGTATATTGTAGACATATCACTCATTATGGTGGCATAGTTCTGTCAGCCGGAAAGTCCCATTGCACCTTCCTTAAGTCGACATCAGCAACGTATGTTGTCGACATATCACTCATTATGGTGACATAGTTTTGCCAACCTGAAAGTCCCATTACACCTTCCTTAAGTCGACATCAGCAACGTATATTATCGACATATCACCCATTTTGTGGTAACATACTATTCTTGAATAAGTCACCAATTCAAATAGTTATGGACACGTTCACGTGATGAATTGACCCGCTTTATCCCCAGATATGGCTCCTACTATTTCTATTGAGCATGTCTGGGATGAGCTTGGACGGCGGGTCCATGCACGTGTGCCTCCGCCAAGAAACGTCAGATATTTACGCCAAGTCCTCGTTCATGTGTTTCAAAAGGTTCCATGGCTACCATAGTTTCTATAAGCGTAAGTATCTCGTAGGTATTGCAAGTGGGGGAATCGTACATACGGTAAAAATTGTGAATTTAGCATCAGGCAGAGGTGGTATCTAGGACGTTATGCTTTTTTTATTACGATATAACAATGACATTTTCACCGATATTTGCGTTTTGTATTTTTTTTTTATCTATGGAATTTTAAAACAATGAACTGTGTAATTGCCCGCAAAGTATTACCTGGCACTCATTCCTCGCCAATATGTTCGCGAGTTTAAACTCTTTATCCGTGCTACTATTCGTGAGAGCTATTGATTGACTGAATATTTAGCGTCACTTTTATGTCATCGATGGCTAACAATTACAATTAAATCAATTAACCTAACCACTATTTCTTGGGATCCTGGACAGTTAACCAGTACTCGAGTACACCCATCTCCGCAAGTAACTGGAGATTGTGGCCGAACGGGGATTCGAACTCACGACCCATGGATTGATAGTCAGACGCGCTAACGACTGAGCTTATTGGACCTGGCCTTCGTAAAATACTATACGATGCCGATCAAATAATATATCAATATCGGCTCATCATCAGTAATATCACTTTTTACGTTCGGACACCGACAATTTATTCACGGATATACACGAAGTATTCATGAGTGCCAGGTAATTCCTTACCCACAGAAACACTTAAAATCATCATTATTCAACCTTTGCGTTTCTAATTCGGTCAAATGTTCAAGTAATATTGGAACATGTGGTAAATTCAAATACAGTGTATATTAATTTTGGACAGCAATAAGTTGATAGTCACCCAAACTAATAGTATATTAAGAACATAAACTATAACACTAAGATCAGAGTATGTTTGCACTAGCGTAAAATTCAACGACTTTAATACCAATAGCCAGTTTGAGTTATGCATTATGTTTGTTATTTGTTAATTTAACTGTATGTATACGTATTTAGTAAGATAAACACACTAGTCATCTAGTTCACAAATATATGCAAACTGCATGGAGCACACTTGATCGTCCCACAGGTAGCCCTCGACCTCTCTCATTCTTACACAATGTTCAGACCCTGGAAGTGTGGGTGCGCCTGGGGCCCAAAATATAGTATCATCCATAGGAAGCAATGATGTGTCCGATGAAGTCCACGCATCAGGGCTCGTGTAATCTGGTGCATTGATGTTGGATCCATCTATCCAATAGTCGTCGCCTTTGTAACCTTAAAGGAAATATCTTGCATTTATAACTAGTTATATCTAGTCCATTTTATTTGCTTGTATGCTTGCAAAATACTATATTACAATTTCCATTCTAAGAAAAAATAAAACACAGAATTGTTTTTTTCACCAACTTCATTCAACTGAAACTAATACAGTTATTTTACGATTATTGACATTTAAACGTAAATGTGTTGTATTATTATTGCTTATCTTGTTCCTGTGTCATTCTAGTGTTATATCGGAATTATCGTATTGAGGGTACTAGCCTAGGGCGTTTACTTAAGAACTCTTATCTCTCTACTCTGATATTCTTAAATCCAGCTAGTAAGTTCAAAATTTCTCGTTGAACATACTATAATTTAACAATAATTCTGCGTGTACTATTGTGTTCTTTCCCCTCAACATCCGACCAACCTACTAACAGTGGGCGGTGCCTATTAGCTCCTCAGAGTCAATTACCATATAGGAGCTACTTATAGATTGGGCACGAGTGGTCCCTTCGTGAATTAACGTGGCATGCATGCAGATGCATATACTGCTTCGAAATATTTAAACTTCATAAATTTCCATACTCGAAGTTTAAAATAAACGTTTTAAACATATGTTGTGGTATTACATCTGATTTAATGGAATCTTGTTTAAGTTTACAAATTCGTTTGTTGGTTTTTCTTGTATTTTGTCTTTCAAAACGTATGTTAATATGTTATTTTTTATTGTCTTTCTTAAAGACAGTGCAGTGACACCCCTTAAGTAGTTATTTTTTTTAATTAAATGGAGTCACCAATGTTCTAAAATACAACCATCTGTTTATTGCAGTTTATGCTATTCTTGTTTGCTCTACAAATCTGCAGCAAGAAACACAGCCCCTATAAATCATTTTTAAAAATAATTTAAACCATATTACATAGGACTCTTTAGAGCTCAAGAATCGTGTTACGGTCACAAAAAGGGGGCGCAACTGTGTAATGAGACGTATGGACATCTGCATGTATTTTGTTTACTCAAAATCCTTCGGATAATACTACAAATCTTACGGTACTTTCATCGTCGGATACCCACGGGTGTCAGTTCCGATACTCTCCATCTATCACCCGTGGGAAATCACGCTAGCTCTGCGTCGTTTTATTTGAACAGAAAAAAAAACAAAATACAGCTAACGTTAACCAGCGTCTAATCAAAATGGCGTTTGCTTGAAACTAGCGTAGCGATTGGATAACATTCCCTTCATGAAATCGTGAAGGAACCAATCATATAGTTGCATTGTGACTAGGTAGAAACGATGAAAGGCTAGTGTAATATCCCAAGGGTGATAAATGGAGAGTAACGGAATAGATTGCGCGTTGGTATCCGACGATTCCGTACTTCGAGCATCACCTATCTTTAGCAAAGTTAGCTGTGTTCGATATCTGAACTATTTTTCAGAGAATTAGCTGCGTTCGATATAAAAAAAAAAATGGTTACCGTAGTAAATGTTCATATCCTGCTGAGGCAGGAGACTATTTATTACATCTGTATCTATATGTTAAGTATAGAACCGTTTGAATATCATAAAAAGAATGCAATTTAAACCAAACGTTCAACGTCTCTTATACTAAAGAAATGGCAGTGTTGTAAAACTCCGACTTGCAAGTGACTGAATAACATTAAATAAACGACGGGAGATAATCTAACATACCAACAATAGATTGATCCCGAGCACACACACACACACACACACACACACACACACACACATAGTGTGTATATAGCATATTTCATGTATTGTATGAAGGACTTGTAACAAACCTACGGTAAATCTAAATGTTTTGTTCTATATGGTCAATATATGTTTTAGAGATGATGTTGTCCCTACTGATGTTTAAGTATCAGGATAGAGTAGTTATAGTTTTCACAGATATCATTTATCATGTTTAAATCGCATACAAAATATTTAATTGTCAATTACATTTTTTGACACGAAACATGTCTGTAGGGTTCATTACACAGTTGAATTTCGTTCTTTGTTCTATATAAAATAAGGTCTAGGATTTCCATGGTAAAAAAAGAATTCCAATTAGAATTTTTAATTTTTTGTTTCATAGCAGGAATGTAAACCCACATAAAAATGCACAATAACTGGTAGGTTGACCAGGTTGTGATTTTAAAAGAAGGTGCAGTGACACCCCGAGATTTTTGGAAAAAAGTCAACAAATGCTCATAAATTCATGCATATGTTGAAATCCTATTAAAGTCACTTTTTTAACACCGGTGATGCCTTACTGCAGTATATACTATGTCAACTTTTGCTCTACTCGTCTGCAGCACGAAATCACAACTTCTATGAACTATTTTGAAAATATTTCAAAACCAAATTACATAGGCCTTGTTTTTAAGCGGAAGAATCATGTTACCGTGGGGAGAAAAGGGGGATAACTGTGTAGTGAGACGTTGTATAGTCACATTAGAATATGTTTTGACTGTGCTTCTGTAGTCAGTAGTAGTAACTATATATGTACACATAAGCATACGTTTACATCTTAACATGCCGGTATAGTATAATAGTTCACACATATCTTAATCTATTATGTTATTGACAATGTGTTGCTATGTACATATATGTATGTGTATAATGAGAAATAAAATATTTAAAGACAATAAGCATATGTTAACTGGATTATTGTATCATTCTCTCATTGTGTTAAACTGAGATGATCAATAGTATTTGTTGTTTATGTTATTGTAGTTGTTGATGTTGTTGCTATTGTTATATATATATATATATATTTGAGATGAAAAACAACCCTCCCGATTTGGACAAATAAAAAATCGATAATTCAAGGAAATACCTTCACAGTCAATGTGCACAAGGTCAAATAAGCTGACGCCATTGTTTAGGTTTTGACTGCAAGACTGTTTAAATGTGTCAATATTTACGAAGGTCATATAAAGTTACGTTCATGACGTCATGACGAAGAATCCGAATTAGGAACGTTTCAAATTGAGCAAAGGAAGTTGAAATTGACACTTGCAAGGTTTGTGTATGTGCATTGTCTCACGATATTCTGCTTCTGTCAGTGAACTTAAACTATATTTTTTATATCATTTTTTTTTGACGAATAAATTGGTCTATCGGAAAAAAATATTTTGTCAACGACTAACATTCACGTTCGGTAAACCAAAATCTTGTAATGTTACATCTCAAATATGAACACTTTGTGACCTACTTCATTATTTATTAAAACATGTTCTGATTGTGGCGTCCGGTAAAAATTGCTGAACGAAAGAAATTAATAAAACAATAAACAGAAGAAAATAGCTAACAACTAATTATGTTGTATTTTATCATCAAAATAAGTTTGGAATCGTTGTGCACGTAATTTTTGTTCGTATAATATTAAACCGACATCAAAATGTCAATGCTTCTTTGCTTACGTGAGAAACTTAAAAAAAAAGTCCGGCTTCAGTGTTTTGTTCGGAAAATAAAAGTCTTTAAAATATGGCATTGTCCAATGAAAATGGATTAAGGTTTTAGATCTGTAATGCTCTCAGTAGAAATCGACTAACACCGTGATCAATCGTTACTTTCCGTAACGAATTTCCGCCAGCCGGAAAACCATCCGTGGTGGTTAAATTTTGTAAAATTGTCACATGACAAGCTGTTTTCTCGGTGTAGTGATGTCACATTGGATTTTCCATCATGTCAGAAGAAGCTAAAGCAAATATTTAAATGCTATAGTTAAGGCAATGCAGCATATTGGATTAGTTTTGGATTAAAACACGATTCTGATAGCATATATGAAATACATACCTGGGCAAAAGTTAAATGCAAATAGCAGATACATTTGCTTCTCCACTGTGTCAATTTTCACTAACTTGGCATTGGCCTCCTTGCAAATAGATTCGGCCACACTTTTGGCAACTTTGGTCTTGTAAATAGCAATTGTGAAATGATTTGAACCGGATAAAATAACTTTTGCAAATGCTGCTGCAGGTGGACATTCCGTGGATAAAAGGGTAGTTTCCACTATTGTTGCTGCCGATGGTGATGTTGTTGTTGCTGATTTTGTTGTAGTTGCCGCATCTGTTGTTGTGGTGGTGGTGGATGTGGTTGTTTCTGCTATTGTCACTGTAAAAAAAACAACAGAATTTTGTAATTTAATTGAATATGTACGGTTACTAACCACATATTATCAACCACTACTAAGTGATACTTTCTTAAGCTAGACATTGTATATGCTACTCGTTGTTCTATTCCTGAAAGACATCGTACAGAATTTGTAATAAGCTGTTTAATAATTTACGTAAAGGTAAAATCTATTTGAATTGAAATATTCTATTAGTTTAATATTATATAATTTGTATAAGAAATGCATAAGAGTTGTAAAGTCCTTTACATTTTGAATATTGTATCTGTAAATACTGGGAATAAAATATGTTTAACCAAAGTTAAATATCTAGATAAATAGAGTGCCATTAAAATCTAGCTAATAAGCGTGTCTACTATTGATTTCATTGGTTAGGTGGTATGTGCGAGAAGTTATTTAAATATGCTTTATGACAGAAACATATTCATATTTAATTGACTAAACTTTGACAGTTTTTCATCAATATACATACAATGAACAATATTTTTGTACATGATATGGACATTAGACACATTTGTAAAAGTATAATATATGTTTGTCTCGCTTTAACATGATAACATAGTAAGTTTTAGATAAGATAACACATAGCATGTGATTTATCAATATACTCTGATAACACATAGCATATGGTTTATCCATATACTCTGATAACACATAGCTCTGATAACACATAGCATATGATTTATCCATATACTCTGATAACACATAGCATATGGTTTATCCATATTCTCTGATAACACATAGCATATGATTTATCCATATACTCTGATAACACATATCATATGGTTTATCCATATACTTTGATAACACATATCATATGATTTATCCATATACTCTGATAACACATATCATATGATTTATCCATATACTCTGATTACACATAGCATATGGTTTATCCATATACTCTGATAACACATAGCATATGGTTTATCCATATACTCTGATAACACATAGCATATAATTTATCCATATACTCTGAGTATTTAACCCAATCACTTATAGATAATTTTTAGATAAGACAACACATAGCATATGATTATCCATAAACTCTTGAGTATTTAACTCAATCACTTATAGATAATTTGAAACATCACGTGTATAACATATTTTGACATATTTTTAGTAAAAATGTACCATTTAATGTTTAATCTAAAATAAAGTTGTAAATAAAGCATCTTATGTTTATAGCTTCCAATAGGTATTTGTTTAGTTAATCCAGTTGAATTTGGTCGAAGATTGTAGTAATGACAAAAAATTGATCATATTTGACCTTCAAATATAGTATTTATTGATGAATTCATTTCTAATATCGTTAAACATAAAACACACTAATGCATAATGAAGTTCATCTTCAATATCGTTACTGTCACAGATTTGACATATTCGCTCGTTTCTTGTCTCCCCCGTTTCGATTCTAAGTGGATGAGAAGACAGACATAACTAAGTTAACATGCTGTGTAAGGTTTTAGTACACAATAAATCAAGATAATTTTCCTAACCACAAGATAATATTACATTTCTATATAAGACGTTGAGAACTGTATTTGAAATAATATCTGTATTCCAGTTTTTAATAAATGATACTATTATTGTTATAAAAATGAATGCAGAAACACAAATCCATGATACATTTATGATTAAATATTATATAAAAATATCTACATCGAAACGTTTTACAATAATTCCTAAAATAGTACCATCTTGACTTAACTCCTTTAAACCTATATAGAGTAATTTATCTTAACGCATAAAATACAATTAATAACGGTTTTTGGCGTCATTAATCAACGATTAGTAACAGAAGGGCGTAACTCAAGGATGCACCTTATATTTTTATTTTTATCATCGGGTCTTAATCGGTGTAAAACAGGACATGGTGATATTTATCGAAATGTTCGAGTGCATTGATAATATAGATGAATACAAGAAACTGAATTTATTGAATATTCATGAGGTAAGAATTGTTTTGGCGAGGTGGCCATTTCCTGCGTTTTGCTGCAGTTCAGAACCTATTTTGCATGTTTGAAGGTATTGATTTTGGATACTTTTTTTTAAAAATCAAGACCAAAAAATCTTATTCTTTACAAATAATCACCAAATGACAACAAATAACAGAATTCACAAAGACATCTTATTAATTAGATCTATTTCTTCAACATATCTATTTTTTTGCCAAAAAAAAAAAAAAAAAAAAAAAATGAGTTGATACATGCAAATGCCATGCAATGTACATTCATGCATGTAGATCCGCATAAATCTATTGTACAAGTGTGTAAAATAAGTCTTAAAATCCATTCTTTGAGACTGAAATTCATAACATTTTATAAGTATTAGGCTAAGCATTCGCAGACGTCTATCATGTCCTAATCCCAATAAGGCACCCCCGGATCCACACAGGACATTAAACATAATAGAAGTGTTCCTAAACGTATCTTATATAGTAGCAATATGTCATGAATAGAATACCATTTACATGGCTCTATTGTGATATTGTACATACATATTTCAGTACATATTACATTAATATCTACTGTTTCAATGTTAATCAAAAGCTGAGAAACTTCTCCAGTGCCTGTAATTTCATGGCTATTGATTTCAACCTTCTGTCCATGAACAAACCTCATTGCTATACAATTAAGGCGATCTTCCGTAAATTAAGTTATTGACCAGGTCTTCAGTCTGCGAAATGCGCTGAAGCTTCTTTCACAGGGACAAGAACCAGCTAACAATGAAAGAATTAGTTGAAATATTGGATGGATATTGGGATAATATGCATAACTAACTGCACTTATCTAACACGCGTATAACACTTCTTGGTATAGCATCTAAGGACACTGCATTTTCCCAACGACCCAGTTCTTGTCGGAGTCACTTACAATAGGGATATCTGGGAGAAAAAATCTTTGATGGTCTTTTCAAGTTCTTTTGTTAGCCACCTTATGTAACCCGGTAATTAACAAACACCCATTAAGAACATCAGGTAATTCGGGAAACTTTTGATTAAATTAAATGTGTTGTACTAACTGATCTAGAAACGAGTAAAAGTAATTTATTTGAAAGTAGTCAGTAGCAGCCTCAGAATTGCCATCATACGCACGATGTTTTTGTCTTCCCGTAGTTCGTGGTTTACATCGGATCATGACCAATGAGGATGCAATACTGCCGGCACGTTGGTATAATGAACCCGACGTACTTTCAGAAAGAAGCTTTTCTAAAGTACATGTATTGACTAAATTTCTAGCTTCAGTGTGGGCTTGTTGATTGTTAGCCTACAGGCAATGGTCTTATGTATAGTAACCTAGAATATGCTGGGTATCTGAGCATACTAATTTATTTAGTTCTAAAATGCAACAAGGATATTAAATAAAGTGCCTCATTGTTTTCGTACCTAGCCCGAAAAATCAGGGAGGCACGAGCCTCACTGTGTCCCAGAGTAACAACTGGCCTGAACTTTCAACAAAAAAAACCTTCATTCCTTAAATATTGAAATGCAGCTAGACTACAAATGATTGATATATTTAACTTGTATCACTCAGTTGTATTCATTACATCCTTTATATAGAACATTGCATTAGCGTATATATATATAACACTATTGAAACAACTAAAAAGATAAGGTCAAATGACATGGCATTTCGAAATAAATACAGGTACAGTGTAAATACGTACCGCCAGGTTTAATGTAAAATTGCATGTAGTTTTTGTGAACGAACATCGATTCCTCCAAGGGTCCATGATAAATATGACATTCTCGAAGCGTCTTTGAGTGGCTGAATGCCTGACAATTGTCCGCGCATTGTTTAGCACACTCTAGAAGACTTCGTGCAGGAAACATTGCAGATTCGTTTACGACGGTATTTTCGTAAATGTTTTCTTTAGTCCATCGATTTCCAGCTTAATAGAAATATAAGATTTTCATTTTTATTAAGAAAATATGTTACATAATGAATTTAAAATTTTAACAAATGTGTACAAATTCAGGGTACCGCATAATGAATTTTATCACATAATTTATGGTGCGGGAATGTATTAAACCCATTATATAATTTTGCGTTAAATGCCAACATATTTCCCGATTAGCCCAAATACAAATATAAATATAAATATTGTTGATTTATTATGGTAAATGACGTTATCTGAGACGTTACTTCATACAATGACTGACTTTATAGAGGTGATCTGAAAAATATATGATAAATGTACTGTTTTTCTGAGTTATATGATAAAAAGAATCTTACAATCATGCTCATTTTTTATTAAATTTATTTAACTAGTTGGAAAAACATGATAATTTATGAATGAGCCTCGCATTATATATTTTTGCCAATTCCCTTAATAGTGTCTATTATAAATGAACACACATGTAAGCTTCTCTATATTTGACGTTAGTCTCACAATCTATTTGTTTTACATCGTTTCATCTTAAGAAGTGACGACGGAGGTAAACATGAATATATTTGGTTCAGCTTAAAAACAGACTGATACACTCCAGTATTGAATTTGTAACTTACAGTTTTAATGTGCTCCATAGCAATAGTCTCTATTTGGTTTGTATATTTCTGTTTGTTTGATATTGTAGTATGTCCTTTGCACTTTTTCTGTATATTTGATTAGACCTGATGTCCTTGTTACAATTATTTACTTGAATTAACAGTTTATATGCGTTGAATGTGTTTTTGCTTTGATGTGCTTGATTCTATTCAGGCTATGTCTTCTGATGATACCATCATTTCATGACTTTATAATTACCATGTTGTTGCTGTACGATGTTGAGCGTCACTTATAACAATATTAAATTTTAATATTGCGAGACAGTTTTGTGAGCGCTACCATATTGGAGTTTCATGCCGCCGACACATTGTATGATACCCCCCCCCCCCCCCCCCCCCCACTCTCCTATAACATTGTATTAACACCGGATCGACAAGACCTAGAACTATCACCCTAAATGCTGAGCGCCTAGCAAAGTAGCTTCTAGTACCATTTTTAAAGTGTTTGATATTCGCGGCGCGGACACTCTTCCCTTGCACAACCACTGCGATAAATACAAGGATAACAATAAGAAAATACAACAACAAACACAATTAGATTCATTGTTATCAAAGTGCAAAGGCATCAAAGCAGCTTGAGCATATTCAATAACATACATAGAGGATCTTACATGAGTGCTGATTTATCATTGAATTCATTAAACGAGATGGAAAAATATATTATGTCAGGCTCTGCTGAGCATTATATATTTTTTTCTCAATGAATTTAATAAATAAATTCAATAATAAATGAGCACGAGTGTAAGATATGTTTTTTCATAAAATTTTATATTTGCCATTGATTTAACAAATCACCTCTATTAGGAACGAGAACAAATAGAACAAATTAGTTTCCGTGGGTCATTACATGACGTAATGTCTCAAAATAACGTCATTTAACAATGGCAGTTAAATGACACATATGTTAATATCAAAATTATATGACGTAATGTCTAAAAATAACGTCATTTAACCATAGCTGTTAAATGACACATATGTTAATATCAAAATTATGTCATGACATTATTACTTCCCTCCGCCGTAAATTATGTGATAATAATTATGTTTTCTCTAATTCTTTGAATGCATGTTTTCAAAAAAATATTTTTCTTTCTTTCGTTAGTCAGTTGAGTAAAAGTAAAATGCAAGATTTCTTATGATACAACCCCTTAAACTGTAATATTTGGCTTTATAAAGAGGCATTGCCTGTACATTTTATGTCCACGAAATGATCCAACTGTACCTCATCTGAAAGAAACCCATGTAACTTGAAGAGATCGGTGCGACTTTCATACCTCATGTTTGTATTTTATGTGTATCTACCTGAGAGATATGTAATAGTATTTCAACAGTTGTCATTTTTGTTTGTGCTGTTGTAAGCAAAATTCCTAATATCGAGATCATGTCCAAGCATTCTTAACCTGGATATAATATCTTTCCGTCTTCTTACACACGTATTAGCAGATAATCTGGTGGTAATAAGACTTCGGAACATTACATTAATTCATCAAAAACATTATTGAGATTAATAGAGTATATCAACTCTACGCCTCTTTCAAAATATCATCCAGTAGAAAAAGACATGGTGACAAAATCCCCGTCATAATTTTGCATTGGCTATTAAAACACCCTCTGTGGATTGAACAGGGATATTTAATGTATCCAGTATGGAATTAGTTAACTTTAAAACATTTTTGAAATAACTGTAAAATGAACCTATAAAAGTGACAAATAATGAAACAGAAATTGGAAAGTATTACATTATATCAATAATTAAAGTAATTAAATGAAAAGGTCTGCCGGAACTACTTAATATCATTAACTTTTGCTCCCTGAACCAAATTACTTCTTCGACTAGGGTTCAAATTGATCTTACCGTTTAGTCGAATGACATATATCAACAAATGATGCGCTACAAAAGTAGTTTCTGGTATTTAATAAACTAAATAGCCAAACTGTTCAAACTATTCAATATATTTTTAACATTTTACAAATAAATTGTAAATTTAAATCGGTTTATTTAAACTACTGTTTACATTGTTTTCGGTGACGTTGTAAAAATTGACGTAGTAATACACAGAACGCGAAAACGTGGTGATTTTACCGACGTCATATGCAGTTTTTAATACCCGCAAATGTATGAGCACCAACCAAATAAATCACAGGAAATTTCTGAAGGACGTTAGAATAGTACATATTAACAACATTACCTGACAAACAGTGACCAACATGTACAAAACATAGTTTAAATTGGTTGTCAGTTTAATATAATTGACGCTTAATCAAAAGTCACACGAGAGCAAGTAGTATTAGAAGTCTTATCAACATTTATTTTCATCTCATCCTTGTATTTAATTTATCATATAATAAATCATATACGTGAACGTTTAAAATTGTAAATAACCATTTTAAAAGAGTTATAAGAGACATTTTAAATATAAAATATGCAAACCAATTAAAAACACAATTATTTGACATAATAAAGCTTTGTAAATCTAATATATCTAGTAATCTTTGATTTTAAAAAAACTAAAGAAAAAAAAGAGCACTATTACGCGTATTTAAAATATCTTAAAATCCTTTGATCAGACTAATTGAGAACTGATTGGCAAATATTTAAAGTAATTTAAAAAAAACATCTGCTTTTTGTAGAATATTTTGTTAATAATGATAGTGACATATTAAAGTCACATTTTCATTTGCATTATTTAAGAGGCTTTTAAACCTTAGACAACAAGAACACCTACCTCTCACACTGGCAAATAACATTGCCAATCCGAGAATGTGATACATCGTAAAATATCTTAGTACAATCTTTAATCGTAAACACTAATTAAATGAAATTGTCCAATCAAATGATATTCATTTTAACACTGCTTATTATTCTCACGACATTGTGGCTTATAAATAAAGTCATTTATTGCATAAACACATTGTATTACCGGCAACCAAGATGACAGATGGCGATCGCAGTAAGCAGACACAAGTAAAAATTGACATCTGGAGATTCCATCGGTAAAAATCAATAACAGAAATTATTTAAAATACAAAAGCATCAGTTTGCTTTTAAACGTTCCATTGAACGTTATTTTTCTAAACTTACTTACTTTCAGTGATTTTATGAAGATATATTTACTAAAACAACATAAATCTGATACAAAATGCGTTAGGAAGAACTAAACTACCATTGTTTATTTCATATCGGGATAATTCAGAAGTTGTTATATATTACATATTATACGAGTAAAATTACACATGATGCCTTCCTGTGTTGAACCAACGGAAACGTCCGTTGGATACATTATATAGTTATATTTTTGAATATGTATTTGTCATTAACATTATCAAACCGATCTGAATTCGTTATTTGGGTGGCATATATTTCATATTGTATATATTCTTGCGTTTTACAAACCTGATCATTATCATGAAATTAAGTGAAGCATATTTATCCTAAAAATACAGGAGCGAAAATGGTACATCTGAACATTTCCGCTGCTGTGTATACTAAATTCAAGAAAACAAATAAATACATGACCGGAATATGTTTCTTTGTCGAATCTTTCTGAACGGTTGGAAACGTAATGGAATTTACCTATTATGATAAATGAGAGAGAGAGAGAGAGAGAGAGAGAGAGAGAGAGAGAGAGAGAGAGCGATATTACAAATTACAAAATATCCATTATGCCTACCGAAAGTTATTATAACCATTATTTTGTCTCTATCTGTAGCTTCAGAAATTTATGTCTACTTTGATTGCCAATTTATAATACCACACTCCTTGGAGAAGCCGGTCATATCCCGATAAAAACACACACATCGTAGTAATTTGGAAAATCGTGATTTTTAGGATGAGACATATTACTTTAAAAAACAAATAAGAAAGAAATATAACAAATTTTGTTTGAACATTCAAGAACGTGCTTTTATATTTTTAATGAGTTGTTTGCTTTTTATTGTTGAAATAGTTAGTAACCACTTTAAGATGTCAACTATTCATTATCTTCCAAATATGGTTACAATCTGCCATTTTGATTGCCGGTAAAACGAAGTGATATTCGTAATAAGCAAAATAAAAAAAGTGTAGCATGATTTATCCGACGCTATATTGACGTGTACTTGTCCCAAGCGCACATTCACGCAAATATCTAAGATAAACTCAAATATCTATTTCATTCTTGAATCTTTTAATCCCAGTGATAAGAATAGTTTCAATGGTGCGATAATCGATGCAGAGTTTTCCTAATGGTTCCATCATGCATGTTACGCTTCTACGAAACATCCGGTGTAAATGTTATCATAGTTCTGTAAATAACATATGACGCTTTATAGTCTCAAAACGGATGTTTGCCGAACTGCAAAGTTAAATTATTCAATACTGATGACATTTGATTTTTAGTAAAACTCTTTAAACACGAAGTGTCATAAGTTCCTAAAATGAAGATAAATATAAAACATTTTTTAATAAAATGGAAACAAATATTTATCTTTTTATCATTTAAATGTAAAATATATAATGGCTAATAGTTGCAAATGTAGACCTCGTTGTTGAACACTACAGAACATATAGCGTTATTGTTTAAAGTATTGATTATGGATTTATTTCATTTCTCGCTGTTCTGTTTCTTCTGAAAAAAACAGAAAATATTGAAATAAAGCATATACAAACATGATTGCGGCGTTGCTCCTATGAACATAATTATAAAAGCGGGTATTTTTGAGACACGATAAAGAGGGCTATAAGTTTAGTTGACTCCGCGATTTTACAATAAAATGAATGAGCCAATAAGTTCGACAATAATAATTGTTTACAATATTATAATATTTGGTGAATAAACTGACATGTTAAAGTTATATAATATGTTGTTCAGTTAACTTCAATCATAATGTTTGAGGATATTTGATCTATATGTTCACTTAGTAAATACAGTTGTAAACGAAGCTTATAATGTGTTAGTTTTTCATTCTGTTTAATATATTAAAGAGTTGCATCAATAAAATTTTCATCCGAAAATCAATGTGTTGTACAGCCAAACTTTTTATCAGGAAAGAAAACATTAAACTGTCATCGTTCTCTCATGTTATTGTTCAATCTCAAGCCAAAGGAATATAACTAATTATATCTAAACATAACCCAAGTGAAGTAGGTTACAACATCAACCTAGCCGGGAGAAGAAAGTATCCGTGTATGTTGCTTGCATAAACCTGATTTCAAACGAAATATCAATTTCAATATCAATGACGTTTATAAGGGTTTAGAAGGCAGCACCAGTCTATAAATCTCATGGTTTCATTTTTAGCCCTTTGTCTATCCCAGTGTCTGTCTGATATATCCCAAATCGAAAGGGCTGGGTCCACTCTATAGTCAACCTCCAGATAGGAGTCTTATAGATGTACGGGTCAACGATTCAACATATTAGAACACCCCATTTTACTTTGCTGTCTGTCCGGAGATTAGAGGTGGTATTCACCAACCCTTCTTAAGAATATTCTTAGTTTTGAACTCAACAATGAATTTTGTAAAACGCAGTTAGAGATCAGTTTTTTTAGACCAAACAATGCAAATAAGAGCACCTTATAAATATATAGTCAAATAAACTCTCGCAATTGTTCTTTATGTCATGGTAAACTAGATATCGAAGGTCTAAATTTGGATTTTCAAGCTTAAGTCTAAGAATATCCTCAAGAACGGTTGGTGAATACCACCCTAGGTCTCAGTCAAAGGATAATTAGTGTATGTATCTTGCTGAACGACGCACTATCACTTAATAATATTATTTCTCAGTATATTCAAAATAGGTACAAAGACATATTTGAACGAAGTGTACAGCTTCATCACAAATGTATTAGACAAAACGGCGATTATTTTGAGAAAATATGAACAGTAAGTGATTTATTTTCACATTATCAGGAACTCCGTGTTTCATATGACGTCAATGACATCATCTACAGTGGACTGAGCGTGCGCCATATTATCATACGAATGTTTTTAACTGCTATAGGAAAGTTATCAATTGTCACAGTACAATAAAACTATCATATAATGTAGATAAAAGATTTATGATTATGTATATGTTATAACATTTTAGCCAGGAATAAATTTGAACAACCCTTATACTTTGTCCTCTTTCAATTGGGCAAATATAATAATGATATACAATACAAATATATTTAACATTGTTACAGCTCATGTAGACCCTAAGAACACTGTGCGAGCAGATATACTCACGAATGTAGACCTTACGAACACGGTGTGAGCAGAAATACTCACGAATATAAACCCTAAGAACACTGTGCGAGCAGAAATACCCACTAACGGTATAGTACCTAATTTTGTAAAGACCATGCTCAAGACGATTTTATATTTATTGAGGTATTTCTTATAAGCACATAACAAATTATCGTACAGAAAACGTAAAGTCAAATCACTATGGATATTGTACTTATCGTCCCGTACTCGTAAGCAATCCCCTAAATTTTAGATGTCAAGAACACTTTAGTGTCAGCAAGTAGTTTGTTAATATTTGTATGTGAAATGTATGCACGCTGGTCGCATGAATAAAAGAAATAAAACAAAAACACAGTTAATACGGACAGCTGGTCCCGCTGATCCACCTGATGGGCTTTTATTGTTACTAAGAAGCAATAAACAAATTAATTAGTCTATCCCAGAACCTGATATCTCCCGAATCAGACCGATTAACCACCAATGGAAAAAAGCATGGAATTATATGCCTGTCCCACAATTCATAGCAATTGAACTCTTACTTAATTATGACGTCATTCAAACTTTCTCTGAAGCAACTGACCAATCAGCGTGCTCGTAACAATTGCTGTTGAACGGACCCAATCGAGAGATCTGGGTTCGTTCGACAGACTACATATGAATACATTAAACTATAATGTGTAATTCAACATTTTGAGGAATAAAGTAAATTTGAATTAACTTTTAATTAAAAATAAAAGAAGTATACGCAGTGTTACATCAAATTGTTCTTAATCGTATTTGATCTAACATTTTGTGATTCAAATCAAAACACTTGGCTTTAACGAATGACGTGGATTTTTTTAATGAACATATAAAAAACAACTTTTCCAATCACATACAATACATTGTTCAACTAGGTATCATCCTTATAAGCCAAGTTTTAATATCCGAGGAGCACTTAATCAGTTTTTACAAGCTGATGACAACCACTGCTGATAAGCGGGTATTAGTTCCGGCATTACAATAAAGTTGATATTGATTTAAAATTAGTTTCAAAAGACAACGTAGGGATAACGATCCATATCCCACTTTTGGTAGCAATAAAGTGGAAGTTCGTCATCAATACGATACGATTTGTTTGCTAGATACTGCAACAGACAAGTGCATGTAAATAATAGGATATGTCGAATAAAGACAAAATGGTTATTGAAGAAGAGTTCCCGTCTGATTATTATGGTATAGTGAATATCACGAATTTTCTTTTTTCTTGGGTTTTTCATTGTGTTGGGGAAGTGGAATGTGACCTCAAAATTTATAAACAAATGCTGCAATCTCTGTGTATTACTTAAAATAATTGAAATAATAGCTCGATTAGCTACTTTGTGATATTTTTGGCAATACTATTATTAGAAATTAAAGTAGATGACTTACGATTTAGATGGATATTAAAACGGTCTGAAAACTCGTTTGACCTGTCGAACCATTGTATAATAAGTGTACATCTGTTGTAGAACCTATTTATGACGAACAAATATAATATTTCATTACAAATGAATAAAAAATCACCTCTGCCCTTTTAAATATATTTATATAGGGTCATGCTTTAGTTACATTAATATTGAAACAAATTATTCAATCCTCCTGAGACCGCGGCGTGGTCTAGTGGTAGAGCGTCCGCCTCGCATGTTGAAGGTCGTGGGTTCGATCCCCGGCCGGGTCATACCAAAGACTTTAAAAATGGTACTAGAAGCTTCCTCGCTTGAGGCTCAGCATTTAGAAGAGAGTTCTAGGTCTGGTCGGCCCGGTGTCAGTATAATGTGACTGGGTGGGTATCATACCATGTGTCTGCGGCATGATACTCCAGTGTGACAGCGCTCAGAATACTGTCTTAAGTGGTATATAAGCAAAATGTATTTAACATACTAAATACCACATTTGTGTTTGATATGTTGGAGTTTGTATCTTGGCAGTATATACAATATATCTTAAAATTTTCCATTTTGATCTGGTATGATGGAATGTGCATGTTGGTAGCATATATACTTGGTAGCAAATTACACTATTTGGTCCGATACGATGGAATATGTATTTTGGTAAGATAAATATAATGTGTTAAATATCCCATTTCGGTTAAACATGTTTGATTGTTTATATTGGCAAAATGTATCCAATATAATTGATTACCCCATTTGCGTTTAATATGTTGAAATGTGTAAATTAGCAGAAATATGAATGTGCAATGTAATTTAACCCATTTCGGGTTTGAACGTGATGTAATATATCTGTTGGCGTGACAACTGCAACGCTGCTATTTGAAGTGTGTCTGCCATCCCTCCATTTCAGGCGTTTTATGTGATACATTGGACATCATATGACTTAAATTTAACCAAGTCAGTTGTTACAAGTATTAATTTGCAAGTGTTGTTTATCAGTTATTCCTTTAGTAAGACTAGAGTCATTTGCTCTCATTTGTGGTTAGATATTTTGTTGCTGTTTTCCGCTCGCCCGCTTGATGTCGATGCCACTAGTGGTATATTATTCGACTAGATGCATATGACAGTATGGCGCGGTCACAACAACGTGTAGCGATAACTTTGTGAGATCAATTTTAAGGATGTTAATAAATATTAGATGTACGTTTTAAAGTTTGTGAATATGTCTATGAATGTTAGTACCCAGAGTTCACCAAGTCGAGTTATCTGATTTCTTTCTAAACTGGTTTGTAATATCATAAGGTTATTTTACAGTGTTTTGTTCAATAAGGGAGTATACTGTACGAGTACGTATTGTGGTGAAAATCATATTGGACGAGATGCCGAGTCCAATATGATTTTCACTACAATACGTACATCGTACAATATATTCCTATATTGTAGAAAACACTGTAAAATGAACGTTTTGTTCTATATCTCAATCTAAAAGAATTGATCAAAAGAGTAAAGAACAATCAAGATCCTTTTAGATAAATAAACCGAGAGTTCAGAACCATGATAGACGAAGGAAGTTATTCGGTTTTTCTCAACGTCTCTAACGTTATGCGGAACATTTTGTTGTTTGTTTGTTTTCATCGTTGAAATTTTTACTAAATTTGTTTTAATCGCCATCTTGAACTTTGAACCGTACAATATAAAATTTATTGGATCTAATAAACTTCTACTTATTGTACGGTCACGTTGTAACATCTGGATGAGGTGATTGGCTATACGCTTACAGGTATAGAATAAATATAATTCATTTTATAATATTATTTTAATTACGATATAATATTATACATACTTTTTTTTTATCATAATTGAAGCAATTTTATAATAATTTTATATTATAATTGAAGCATTGTGCTAATATGTTCATGATAGCACAGGTGTTATTACACAGAGAGGAAGCCATGTCCAAGTTATTCCAATAAATATAAATGAGTTGCAATGGTTGTATTATATTATATTTACAGTCCCACTGCAATCAGCCTAAATGAACAATATAGATTTACTGCATTTCATTTCCCAATGAAAAACATTTGCAGCTGGGCGGAGCTAAAAAGGACCAGTTTGCACGAGTTTGTTTTGCTGGTGAGACGTCACGTTGCGATTTAATGTGTATAATTTGCTTTTTAAATATCAAAATTACAAAAATAACGTAATAGTTTTATCTAAAATAGCTGGAGAATATAATATAAATATAAGGATTAAAAGCCGAATTTTGAGTTTTCATCGGGTGATGAAAAACATTAGACTATTTTAATGTTGCCGAGAAGCCCTTCGGGCTTCACGAACATTAAACTGGCCTAATGTTTTTCATTACCAGATGAAAACTCAAAATTCGGCTTTTAATCCTTAAGTAACACGTCTTCAATAATATCGTTTAATATTAAATATGGTGCATAATATACATACATGGTAGAGCGTATCTTAGTAACGAAACATAATAATAACAATATATAGTATTTACATACCAGTTTTAAGGTCGTCAGTTACCTTATTTTTCAAATGAACAGATGCAGGCTGTCAATCAAACAAGTCGATATTCCAATCAATAATCGATATCGTTAATCGGACCGCCATTTTTCTTAGACAAGCGAACGGTCTCTAAGACAATAGTACATTATATTATAGTGTACATGTATTTACTTGGATAAACAACGCCCCGTGATCAATGGGCTAGTTGCTCTCGCGTCAGGTCAATTGATCATCTCAATGCGGTGACACTTTGACCCGACACTATTCTGTTTCATTTGCATACACAATACATAAGGGACTAAACATATCAGTAGCTTGGAGTAGATGAGTATATATACATATGCATGTACTTAATGGATACCAATAGTAAATTACTTGTGAATATGCAAATGTCTATTTGAAGCATATCTGAAAAAAGCTATACAGCATAATACAACAGCGTATTACATCTTTAAACAATACAAACAATTAACTAATATATGTGTAACAAGAATAGACGATTTATTTCCGTCATAATAGCGTTTATATATATATATATATATATATATATATATATGTGGAGATAATTATTTATGAATAACCAAGACATAAATGTACAGACCAGACTACGACGAGTGCACCTAGCTACAATGCAAACCATAGATACAATATCAAGGCCTCTGCCAAACCAATAAATTTGGTGTCGACCATGACTTACAAACTATGGAATTACATGCAACACATCTGGATAGGGTGGACAAATTTACATACATGAACTGATAGCTTTATATGAGTAGAATCCAGTTAATGATTCATGACTACTCACATGCTATTTAAAGGACAGATTTATAAACCCGTTGGATCATATAGATACAGTAAATTCACATATATTTAGTTTCATAATTATCTTCCTTTATATATATATATCACGAGGATTACTACTTAGGAACAAATGAGGAAAATATATACATTAAGAAGAAACAGATAAATGTCAATATATAGAAAGAACTATTAGTGAAAATGTAAAGATATAAATATTTTGAAGTTTGTTATTGTATAAACATTCAATTATATGGTTTTTTTTAATGTAGCTATTATTTTGAGAAATTTTCGCCTTAATAATTTCCCATGAAGTATTTCAGATATACATTTCGCCTTATTTATTTTTTTATCCCTAAATAAAGGTATAAGTCGATAAAACGTATATATTTATAAAAATTGTCACATAATGTCTATATTATTTTTGAAAAGTTTGAAATAGATTTTCATTCGTTTAAACTCTACTAACCAAAGGCAAGCAAGGCTTATGTCATTGTAAATTGTCCGTCACTCATACTCCGTGTGTTAACCTTTTTATGCTCTCCCAAAGGGGGGATGCATATAGTCGCCGCTTCGACCGTGCATGCGTCCGTGCGTGCGTCCGTGCTTCCCCAAGTTTTTGTCTTGGCTATTTCTCTACAAACTCTGGTTTGAATTTTATAAAACTTGCTAGGATACATCATTACCAAGTGCAGATGCGCATATTGTCTTAGTGTTCCGGTTCGATGATTTTTCACGGAGTTATGGCCCTTTGATTCTGTCGGTGACCAAATTCTTGTCCGCGCTATTTCTCTACAACCCCATGTTTGAATTTTATGAAACTTACTAGGATGCATCGATACAAAGTGGAGATGTGCAAATTGTCTTTGTGTTCCGGTTTGATGATTTTTTACTGAGTTATGGCCCTTTGATTCTGCCGGAATCCAAATTCTTGTCCGCCTTATTTCTCTACAACCCCATGTTGGAATTTTATGAAACTTTCTAGGATGCATTACTACTAAATGGAGATGCGAATATTGTCTTTGTGTTCCGATTTGATGATTTTTCACGGAGTTATGGCCCTTCCATTGAATTTGTGACCAAATTATTGTTCGCGCTATTTCTATACAACCGTAGGTTGGAATTTTATGAAACTTGTTTTTCATGCTTGTCATACATAGCCGCGTCCGTCCGTCCCCAAATTCTTGTCCAGCCTATTTCTCTAGAACCATTGATTGAAATTTAATGAAACTAGCTATGGTGTATCATTACCAAGTAGATATATGAATACTTTTTTGGTGTTAACGTTTAATGATTTTATAACAGAGTTGTGGCCCTTAGACTCCATCCATTACCAAATCCTTGTCTCTCCATTTCTCATTGTAGCGCTGGAATTTTATGAAACTTGCCAGGAAGCATCACTCCCAAGTGGAAAGTGTATATATTGTCTTTGTGTTTTATTTCTATGATTTTTCACAGAATTATGGCCCTTTGATTCTGTCCATAACTACACATCATTGTCTTGATCTTTAAGAACATGGAAGTACAATGAGACTTAGAAAATGAATAATTAAGTAGAGATCAATGTGTGGCGGTGCAGAGTGAAGAACTTAACATCTCTTCCAAACATTATCTTCCTTTTACACCCCCTTTCCCTTTACAAACAATGCAGCTACTACTCAATCAAGCACTTGTTCAGGGAGCATCCATCGGTTCCACTGATATCTTGTTTCTTAAAGACGCGATATCACCCTCAATTTTCAGTGAATCTTCAATATCTACAAGACCTGGAATCTTTGAACCACAAATACCGCCGCCGCTACAGGGCTTATCAGCACATTTTAAAAGAAATATATGTAAAAAAAAAAGAAGATTTTTCGTGTAGAAGCGATAGCACCGACATGTTTTATTGAACTTTTCAAATGCACATTAACCGCAATATCTCGGACGAGCTGTTGAACCATCGACATTCAACCTTAAACGCCCCGCAACAGGGCTTATAAGCACATTTTAAGAGAAACTTAAATAAACATTTTCTCTCAATAAATAGAAGAGCATGCTGTCTGCACATTTTAACAGACCAAGATGAATTGAAAAATAATTTCTGGAAAAGCTATAACAGATATACTCAATTTGTAATTAAAGAAAGCCAAGACCCATCATGTTATTAATAAGTTAGGATGAAATAATGCCCTCTGTGTGTTCACATGGCGACACTCTATCAAATAGACCTATTATGGACATATTTTATGATAGGTATGACAAACACGAAAAATAATTTACTTTTTTTTAATTCAATGTTTATTAGCAATTCGGCAAGTAGATAATAAATCAAGAAACAGTCAAAGTGTCAATAGTAATCTTTCAAATGATTATTGTTTTTTTAATGACTTATGAAAGTTTAAACATCTTGTTCTGTTTAGTCGATATAAAAGTACTGAATGTGGTTACTGAATGTCATGCTATATGGCATAAACATGTTTCCTAATGTCAATATACTTTGTGCAGCATAAGACAAAAAGTTTTAATGATACAGATTCAATTAGAATTTTGATTTCATCATTTACATTAAATCTTCTAAATTCGATTTCGAAGGACTGTGAAACTGACCTACGGCATGGAAATTGTTTCCTTAATGCATTATTATCTATCTAATAATCTTAATAGCAAAATGAGATCTTAACTTTGTATAAAAATCGAGTTTAGGCATATTATGTATGCAATCATTCCATTCTTGGATGAACTGGTCACGTAATCACCCCTCTAATAATAGCAAATAGTTAATACTTAAATCGCAGTTATTTTCAAAAATGTGTGAACCCACAGTGCTCAATTATTGATTTCATGCGATTTGCCAAGCAGCTGCTATTTATGTTTTCAAAATTGATCTATATACATTGTATGTAAAAGTGGGTTCACGTTTTTTTAAGCAGAAACTTTTTCGAACGTTCCTTACTAATACTTAATAATAGAAGTATCCCTAATTCGCCATCGACGGTCAGATTTGGTGCTTGTTCACGAACACTCAATATATATTTACAGAATCTGATATGTAGTTTATCAACTTCCTTGTAATTATCACCACACTTCAGAACTATATAAAATAATAGGTACCACCACATTATCAAATAAGGATAATTTGGTTTTACATTTAGTTTAAATACGCCAAGAAGTAGTAAAAGATTGAAATATGCCATTAAAGCTTGATCTATTTCAATTCTTTCAGTACAGATAAAAAGAAAGGGCATTATGAAATCTTTTTTTTTTTTTTCAAAAATGTATTTTATTGTTTTATTAATATTAATTTTTAATCCCGATTCTGATTAATAATAAGAAATAGTATCAATTTGAGATTTTAAGCTTTGGGATCAGTGAAACGCACGGCATCATCAGCAAATAAGATTAAATCCATCAATAATATATGTAAAATGTTTTTCAGTCAGTGTATTAAAATCGACATTTGTGTTTATATCATTAATGAATAAAATTAATAGTAAGGATGAGAGTGGTTTCCCTTGTTTTAATCCAAGCGAGACGTTGAAAAACTCGCATTATTTTTTGAAGATAGTTTGTGAAGATAACTGACTTTACATCAGTATATATATATATATAAATATTTTATCATATTAATTATTTTAAAGCTAATACCAAACTCTGACAGTTTAATCCATAGAGCATCATGTACAACAGTGTCAAAAGCTATTTCTTAATCTCTAAATATACACTAGCTTTGAATTCTTCGACAATACCTATAAAAGTGTGAAATAAAAATAATTCATCAGTTACAGAACTGTTCTCACGAAATCCATATTGCAAATCATTAAAAACAATTTTAGATTCACAACATTTATCAATTCTGTTTCTTAAAGCTAAAGAAAATTTATTAGCAATCACATTTACAAGGCTATGCCTCTGTAATAAAAGCGATTGCTTGCATCACCTTTCTTATGGAAGGGTATAATGATTCCTTTAGAGACTAGAACGCATACATGACAATGCCCCAATAAATAATCGATTATTATAATTATCGCCCCAATTGCGATATAAAAGCTGCAAGATGGCTCTGGGGAATGTTTTTTTTTTATAATTCTTTACACGATTCAAATCAGAGAGAACCCTTTGTCAAATTTTCAATATCACCACCGCATTTTTTTTTGGTTATAATTTTGCATACTACTAGATTAATGTTAATATAATATACTTAATTAACAAAATAAATATTATATATATAATTTTTTTATAATTATGCAGTTTGAAAAGAAATGTTAAACACCAACACCATTTCAGCAACCAGGTATTGGTGTATTTTTATAGCACCGTACCATAAATGACAGGTAAACAAAACAGCTGGTGTACATAAGCCACTCCTCCATAACACTATCCCAGTCAGAAAAATATGGGCGTTTAAGCTACGATAGTGTTTTCTTTATCTCATCTTCCGTAAGAGAAAAATATTAACTGTTTCATCTTTCTAAGATAAAAATATTAACGGTTTCATCGCCGACATTATTATAGGAATCTACGTTAAATTGTCTATAAGGCTTAATTGATTCATTTCATTATCAAGAGATCATGACGAATATACTCCCTTTTGTTATCGAAGATAGCTAAGACCCATAACAAAAATATGTGAAAATAATACTATACGGAGATATAACGCGTATGCTGCACTTTGCAGTGCACTTAACATAACGATTTCCTTTACATGGGGACGTTGGCTTTAGTAACAAATAATATTGGCGTTTACTTAAATGCATAGGAAATATCCAGAACATGTCAATAAAATGTAACATAAAGAGGAAATAGACTGCCTTTTGAATTAAAACAGTACATGGCGAAATTAAAAACAATATGTTATGACGAAATAAGATATATGCTAACTTTTGCATTTAAAAATAATGAATCGTTTGTACGATAAGATATAAAATCAATACATTAGGAAAAAACGAAACATAGAATATATAGCCTCCTGCATTCCAACAGGCCGAAAACCTTAAAACAGATATAGTGAAAATAATCTATTATAAAATTATGAAAATTATGAAAATATTACTGTCTTTTGCATTTATAGATAGCCTAGGTACATTAAAAAAAATATAAAAAATAATACATTAGAAACGATGAATATGTTGCCGTCTATATAATGATAAAGCTACAGTCTGTTACAGAGATTTTAAAGACAACACATAATGTTGCCTGAATTTCGTCATAAATAATAGATACAAAACCAAGTACATTAGGAACAAATAATGTATATGCAGGCTTTTATATCTAAAGACGTAATAAAACCATTCCATGGAGTCCTTAAAACACTACTTTATGATGAAATAGGAAGAATACTGACTACTAGACGAATAAAACAAATACACACCAGTACAAAGATAAGAAATATAGAATATCCAACATTTTGCATTAAAACCAGATAAGAACTTTACACCAGATATTTATATTATAGTGAGTAAATTTATTTCGTGAATATTATTATTATTTCTGTGCCACAAAGAAGACAACTCGTCCTAATGCTGTTTTTTTTTTACATAAGCTAGCTATGTTATAGAAAGTAAATTTAGTTTTTGAAGATTGTTACTGTTGGCGTGCCATAAAGCAGACAAGTCGTCCAACGCTACATATAAATAAAATATTTATGTTATATTAGGTAGTGAATTAGCACTCACATCCAATAAATCACTTCTAAAGCCAATAGAACCATGGGCTTTATTAGGAGGAACCTAAGCTTTGGTCATAAGGCTAAAAGTGCCTTGCATATTATACCTTAGTGAGACCCAAGGTAGAATTAGCTTTCAAAATTTGGAGCCCGTATGCCAATCTGAAATATACCGGTTAGACATTGTTCAGAGAACAGCAACCAGATTGTGTTGTAAGCTTTGAAGAAATAAGTGCCATGTAGGAGAGATACTGAAAGACCTTTAGTTTAAACATATTTTATTCACAAATAGTATACAATTACGAGAGAGAGAGAGAGAGAGAGAGAGAGAGAGAGAGAGAGAGAGAGAGAGAGATGGGTGACATTTTGCTGTCCGTCTCAACAGGAATAGGAATAGCCATTGAGGGACTTAATGGTATGGTCATTTATGTACAGATATATCGAAACTAAGTTCAGATAAATGTTAGTTAAAATTAAGATTTGAAAGGATTTGCAAATATTAACTGTTAAGTGGTTTATGGGCTACTTGAATCTTTTTGATGCTATTATATAGTCTTGTACTGTTAGAAATAAGCTTGTATTGATTTCAATGGATAACAAGGGATCTCCAAATAAAAGTGTATTTACAGTTGGTTGTATGTTTATTTCTCGTATTTTTGTAACATAATGTCTCTCTGTCCGTATACAAAGAACAAATGAAGAGGTAATGATCTGTGTTTTCTATTAATCCACATGTTCAAAGTGGGCTGTTGATTAAGTTTTTAGTGTATAGAAGATAATTAAGAGGACTACAGTATGTTCTAAGGCGAGTGTGTTGGATGTGTGATAATCTCTTCCCTGCATAATTATTATAGTGTTTTGGAGTAACAGATCGGTTGCTATTGAGTTTATTCTTAAAAACTGTAATTGATTCTGAGTTTTTTTATTTCTGTTGATAGTTCGTTCCAGTCCCTTGTTGTCGAGGGAAAAAAAGATTTGTAAAAAAGCTGGGTATTACATGGTAATGTACGGTTGTCATTTGAATTTCGCAGGTTGTACGTAACTGTATTACCGATGTTGCAGGGACTAGAGCAGTAAGAGGAGATGGTGCAAGGTTGTGATTCATTTTATAAAATAAGGACAATCTGTGTTTTTTACGTCTATGTATTAACCATTCCCAGCCAATTTCCTGATAAAGTGTTTGAAATGAGATTAGTTTAGTAGTTCCAGTTGCTATTCTAGCTGCTTCTATTTGAATGGATTCTAGTTCTTGTTCTTCGTATTTGGTACAGTTATCCCAGACTACATCTGCGTATTCCAAGATGGGTCTAATGAATGTAAGATACATTATTTCTAATGACTTTCGATCTAATTGAAACTTAAATTTTCTCATAATATTAATTTTCTGCCAAGCCCTATCTTTAATACTATATGAAAGACCTTTCTTGTTCAACCCTCCAACATTGTAGGGATATTAACAGTTTCGTCGTGTTTTATAGAATACATAACGGTTTTGTCTCATTTGAAAAGACAATTACCTGTCCCATACCCAATCCCAGCGATCCTCAAGGTCGACTTCATCTCCATCTTTTCAGTATATGTGATCCGTCGCCAATACTGATTCGCTGAAATTCTGCTTCTTTCCAAGGATCATCTAATTACGGAATTCCATTCCATGTGAGACTTCGTCCTTGGAGACTATTGACGAGTGCAAGTCTAAGTTCTAGCCAGCTACCCATTACACTTACTTTGTTTATAGTTTTACATTTAATAGCGATTTTGCATAACCCACTTGATATTTTTCGTTAGCTTGTTCTATGCAAGATGCCACCACCCTACCTGCTGTGATACTCTTAATTGAGCGTGTGCATTATAGATAGATGGATACGAGATAGGGAAATATTAATATAGTACCACAAATCATAAAAATCACGCTAATGCTGTATTTTACATCAGATATTTATGTTAAAAGAGGTAAATAAGTTTATTATTGTTGTAGTGCCACAAAGAATAAAAAAAGTCGCCCTTATGCTATATTTTTATCAGATATTTATGTTATACTGATAAATTTATTGTTTGAAGATTATTATAAGTATAGTACCACAACTCAGACAAGTCAACCTTATGCTGTATTTTATACCAGAATATTATGTTTTAAGGAATGAATTGATATCTTGAATATTATTATTGTTATTGTAGTGCCATGAAGCAGACAAGTCGCCTAAATGCTGTATTTTATACCAGTTAGTTATGTTGAAAGGAATTAATTCAATTCTTGAATATTAGTATTGTTGTAATACCACACAACAGACAAGTCGGCCTAATGCTGTATTTAACCCCTGTCAGGTATGTTATAGGGAATAGATTTAGTTCTTGAAAATTGTTATTGTTGTAGTACCACACAGTAGACAAGTCGCCCTAATGTTGTATTTTACACCTGATAGTTATGCTTAAGGAAATAAATTTACTTCTTGAAGATGATTATTGTTGTATTACCACAAAGCAGACATGTCGCACTAATGCTGTATTTTACACATGATAGTTATGCTAAAGGAAATAAATTTACTTTTTGACGACGATTATTGTTGTAGTACCACAAATCAGACAAGTCGCCCTAATGCTGTACTCTAAATCAGATAGTTAGGTTATAGGGAATAAATTGATTTCTTGAAGATTATTATTGTTGTAGCACCACAAAGCAGACAAATCGCCCTAAAGCTGTATTTTACATCAGATAGATATGTTATAGGAAATAAATTTATGTCTTGAAGACTATTATTGTTGTAGCACCACCAAGCAGACAAATCGCCCTAATGCTGTATTTTACAACATATAGTTATAATATAAAGAATAACATTATTTCTTAAATATTATGACTGTTGTAGTACCACAAAGTAGACAAGTTGCTATATTGCTATATTTTACATCAGACAGTTATATTGTAAGGAATGAATATATTTCTTGAATATTAATTTTGTTGCAGTACCTCGAATCAGACATGTCGCCCAAATGCTGTAATTTACAGCAGATATTTATAATATAAAGAATGAATTTATTTCTTAAATATTATTATTGCTGTAGTGCCACAAATCAAACAAGAGGCCCTAATGCTGTATTTTACACCAGATAATTATAATATATGGTTATAAATTTATTTCTTGAATATTATTGTTGTTGCAGTACCAGCAATCAGACAACTCGCTCTAATACTGTAATTTACACTGGATAGTAATATTATAGAGAATAAATTTATTTCTTGAATATTTTTATTGTTGTAATACCACAAAGTAGACAAGACGCCCTAATATTGTAATTTACACCAGATAGTTTTAATATAGGGAAAACATTTATTTCTTGAATGTTGTTATTGTATTAGTACCACATAGTAGAAAAGTGGCCCTAATCCTGTAATTTAAAGCATAAAGTTATAATATAGAGAATAAATTTATTTCTTGAATATTGTTATTGTTGTAGTTCCACAAAGCAGTCATGTCGACCTACTGTTGTATTTAACACCAGATAGATATAATAATGAGAATAAATTTATTCTTTGCTGTAGAACCACAAAGTAAACAAGCCGCCATAATGCTGTAAGTTACACCAGATAGTTATAATATCCAGAATAAATTTATTTCTTGAATATTGTTATTGTTGTAGTACCACATAGTAGACAAGTGGCCCTAATCCCGTAATTTAAAGCATAAAGTTATAATATAGAGAATAAATTTATTTCTTGAATATTGTTATTGTTGTAGTTCCACAAAGCAGTCATGTCAACCTACTGTTGTTTTTTACACCAGATAGATATAATAATGAGAATAAATTTATTCTTTGCTGTATAACCACAAAGTAAACAAGCCGCTATAATGCTGTAAGTTACGGCCGGGTCATACCAAAGACTTTAAAAATGGTACTAGAAGCTTTCTCGCTTGACGCTCAGCATTTAGAGGAGAGTTCTAGGTCTGGACGGCCCGGTGTCAGTATAATGTGACTGGGTGGGGTATCATACCATGTGTCTGCGGCATGATACTCCAGTGTGACAGTGCTTAAAATACTGTTTCAAGTAGACACCGTTGCGATATGAATGACAAATTGTTAAAAGCGACGCTAAACACCATACAACAACAACAACAACAACAACTGTAAGTAACACCAGATAGTTATAATATAGAGAATAAATTTATTTCTTGAATATTGTTATTGTTGTAGTTCCACAAAGCAGTCATGTCGACCTTCTGTTGTATTTTACACCAGATAGATATAATAATAAGAATAAATTTATTCTTTGCTGTAGAACCACAAAGTAAACAAGCCGCTATAATGCTGTAAGTTACGGCCGGGTCATAACAAAGACTTTAAAAATGGAACTAGAAGCTTTCTCGCTTGACGCTCAGGATTTCGAGGAGAGTTCTAGGTCTGGACGGCCCGGTGTCAGTATAATGTGACTGGGTGGGGTATCATACCATGTGTCTGCGGCATGATACTCCAGTGTGACAGCGCTTAAAATACTGTCTCAAGTAGACACCGTCGCGATATGACTGACAAACTGTTAAAAGCGATGCTAAACACCATACAACAACAACAACAACAACTGTAAGTAACACCAGATAGTTATAATATAGAGAATAAATTTATTTCTTGAATATTGTAATTGTTGTAGTGCCACAAAATAGACATGTCGCCTTAATGATTTATTTTACAACAGATAGTAATAATATAGGGAAAAAATATTTCTTGAATATTATTACTGCTGTTGTGCCACAAAGAAGACATGTCGCCCTAATACTGTTTTTTACACCAGGTAGTTATAATATAAGGAATACATTTATTTCTTGAATATTATTACTGTTGTGGTACTACAAAGCAGACAAGTCGCCCTAATGCTATATTTTACACCAGATAATTATGTTATACGGAATTCTTTTATTTCTTGAATAGTATTATTGGTGTAGTACCACAAACCGGACAAGACGCCCTAATGTTGTATTTTACACCAGATAATTAATATGTTATGGTGAATAAATTACTTTCTTTATCAGTATTATTGTTGTAGTGACTCAAAGGAGACAAGTCGCCTTAATGCTACACTTTTCTGTCAGATAGTTTTGTTATAGGGAGTAAATATATTTCTTGATCAGTATTATTGTTGTAGTATCACAAAGCAGACATGTCGCCCTAATGCTGTAAGTTACACCAGATAGTTTTTATATAGGGAATTAATCTATTTCTTGAATATTATTACTGCTGTAGTGAAACAAAGCAGATAAGTCGCCCTAATATTGTAATTTACACCAAATAGTTAAAATAAAGAGAATAGATTTATTTCTTGAATATCATTACAGTTGTAGTACCAGGTAGACAAGTCGCCCTAATGCTGTATTTTACACCAGATAGTTGCAATAAAGGGAATGAATTTATTTTCTTGAATATTATTATTGTTGTAGTACCACAAAGTAGACAAGTTGCCCGAATGCTGTAATTTACACCGGATAGTTATTATAAAGAGAATGAATTTATATCTTGAATATTATTATTGTTGTAGTGCCACAACAAAAACAAGTCGTCCTAATGCTGTAATTTACACCAGATAGTTATAATAAAGAGAATGAATTTATTTCTTCAATATTGTTATTGTTGTAGTACCACAAAACAGACAAGTCGACCTTATGCTGTAATTTACACCAGATAGTTATAATATAGGGAATTAATTGATTTCTTGAATATTATTACTGTTATAGTACTACAACATAGACAATTCGCCATAATGCTGTAATTTACACTAGATAATTATAATATACGGAATGAATTTATTTCTTGAATAGTATTACTGTTGTAGTACCACAACATAAACAAGTTGCCCTAATGCTGTAATTTACACCAGATAGTTATAATATAGAGAATGAATTTATTTCTTGAATAGTATTACTGGTATAGTACCACATTATAGACAAGTCGCCCTTATGCTGACATTTACTCCAGATAGTTATACTATAGGGAATAAATTTATTTCTTGAATATTGTTATTGTTGTATATCAGCAAAGTAGACAAGTCGACCTAACGCTGTAATTTACCCTAGATAGTTATAATATGGGGAAATAATTTCTTTCTTGAATATTATTTTTAATGTAGTACCTCAAATCAGACATGTCGCCCTAATGCTGTAATTTACACCAGATATTTATAATATAGGGAATACACATTTCTTGAATATCATCACTGCTTTAGTACCACGAAGTAGACAAGTCGCCCTAATACTGTAATTTACACCAGATAGTTATAATATAGAGAATAAATTTATTTCTTGAATATTATTACTGTTATAGTACCACAACATAGTCAAGTCGCCCTAATGCTGTTATTTACACCAGATAGTTATAATATAGAGAATAAATTTATTGCTGGAATATTATTACTGTTATAGAACCACAACATAGTCAAGTCGCCCTAATGCTGTATTTTACACGTGAAAGTTATAATATAGGGAATGAATTTATTTCTTGAATATTGTTATTGTTGTAGTGCCACAAAGCAGAAAGCACAAAAGTCGCCCTTATGCTTTACTTCACATCAGATAATTATGTTATTAAAGAGTAAATTATATTTTTGAATATTATTGATGATGTAGCACCACAAAACAGACGAGTCGCCCTGATGTTGTTTTTTTACACCAGATAGTTATGTTATAGGGAATAAATTTATTTATTGATCAGAATTATTGTTGTAGTGTCTCAAATGAGAAAAGTTGTCCTAATGCTATACTTCATGTTAGATAGTTGTGTTACAGGGAGTAAATGTATTTCTTGATTAGTTTTATTGTTGTAGTATCACAAAGCAGACATGTCGCCCTCATGCTTTACTTTACGCCACATAGTTATGTTATAGGGAATACATTTATTTCTTATTGAAGCGTTTATGGGATACCCTGATGGCGTGTTCATTTAGGGTGTCCCATATACGCTTCCATAATTTCTTGAATATTATTACTTTTGTAGTACCACAAAGTAGACAAGTTGCCCTAATGCTATATTTTTTTACCAGATAGTTATAATATAGAAAATGAATAGAGCCCTTGACTATTATTTTTGGTGTATTACCTGGAATCAGACATATCGCCCTAATGCTGTAATGTATACCAATTTATACTATAGGGAAGCAATTAATTTTTTTAATATTATTATTATTGTAGCACAACAAATCAGACAAGTTGCCCTAATGCTATATTTTACACCAGATAATTATATTATAGGGAATACACTTAATTCTTAAAGAGTATTATTGTTGTAGTGCCACAAATCAGACAGGTCGCCTTAATGTTTTATTTTACACCAGATAGTTATAATATAGAGAAAAAAAATAATTTCTTGAATAGTATTACTGTTGTGGTGCCACAAATCAGACGCCGCTCTAATTGTGTAATTTACATCAGATTAATATAGAGAAACAAAATAATTTCTTGAATATTATTACTATTGTAGTACCACAAAGTAGACATGTCGCCTTAATGCTGTAATTTACACCAGATAATTAGATTATAGGGAACAAATTTATTTCTTGAATATTATAATTGTTGTAGCACGACAAATCAGACAAGTCGCCCTAATGCTATATTTTACACCAGATAATTATATTATATGGAATGAATTTATTTCATGAATATTATTATTGTTGTAGCACGACAAATCAGACAAGTCACCGTAATGCTGTATTTTACATCAGATAGTTATATCATAGGTAATAAATTTATCTCTTGAATATTATTGTTGTTGTAGCACCACAAAGCAGAAAAGTCGCCTAATACTATATTTTACACAAGAAAGTTATGTTTTAGGGAATAAATTTATTTTTTGAATATTATTGTTGTTGTAGTACCAGAAATCAGACAAGTTGCCCTAATGCTGTATTTTACACCAAATGGTTATATTTGCGGGAATACATTTATTTCTTAATTATTAGTTGTGTTGTAGTGCCACAAAGCAGATATGTCGCCCTAATGCTGAATTTTACACCAGATAGGTATGTCATAAAGAATAATTTTTTTTTTTTTAAAAATTTATTGTTGAAGCACCACAAAGCAGACATGTCGCCCTAATGCTGTAGTTTACACCAGATAGTTGTGTTATAGAGAATAAATTTATATCTTGAAGAATGTTATTGTTGAAGCACCACAAAGCAGAGATGTCGCTCTAATGCTGTATATAACCAAAGGTAGTTATGTTATAGGAAATAAATTAAATTCTTGAAAATTATTACTGATGTCGCACAACAAAGCTGACAAGTCGCCCTAATATTATAGTTTACACCAGATTGTTATAATATAGAGAATAGATTTATTTCTTGAATATTATTACTGTTGTTGTACCACGAAACAGACAAGTCGCACTAATGCTGTGTTTTACACCAGATAATTGAAATATAGAGAATAAATTTATTTCTTGAATACTGTTATTGTTGTAGTACCACAAAGCAGACAAGTCACCCTAATTCTGATATTTACACCAGATTGTAATAATACAGAGAATAAATTCATTTCCTGAATATTATTACTGCTGTAGTGCCACAAAGCAGACAAGTCGCCCTAATGCTGTATTTTACACCAGATAGTTATAATATAGGGAATAAATTCATTTCTTGAATATCATTACGCCTGCTGTACCACAAATAAGACATGCGTGTCGCCCTACTGCAGTATTTTACACCAGATAGTTATAAAATAGGGAATAAATTTATTTCTTGAATATTATTACTGCTGCAGTACCACAAAGCAGACATGTCGCCCTAATGCTGTATTTTACACCAGATATTTATAATATAGGGAATAAATTTATTCCTGAATATTATTACTGCTGTTGTACAACAAAGCAGACGTGTCGCCCCACTGTTGTATTTTACACCAGATAGTTATAATATAGGGAATATATTTATTTCTTGAATATTATTACTGCTGTATTGCCGCAAAGCAGACATTTCGCCTTAGTACTGTATTTTACACCAGATAGTCATGGTATAGGTAATAAATATATTTCTTGTATAGTAATACTGTTGCAGTACCACAAAGTAGACAAGTCGCCCTAATGCTGTATTTTACACCAGATAGTTAAAATAAAGGGAATAAATTCATTTCTTATTATAAATTTATGAGTTATTTCTTCAAAATGTTTTTTTTTTTTTTTCATTTCTGTTATATGTCTTTGTTATGTATATAATGCAAATGGCGACCTATTTATTTATAATGTTTTAATTTTAACAGCTCTCTGTGTCTTGTCGTCATTAAGCGTAGCATACTCATCATTTCTTCCTTATGTTTTATTTTTACATTTCTTTGAGCATCTCTTGGCTATTTTGATTACAAAGTGACGACATGTATTGTCTGAATAAATTATTTTTCATTATATCCATCTTCAATAACTATTAAGTAAAATACAGCATTAGGGCGACACATCGTATTTGTGGCACTAAAACTATTAAGAAAAATACAGCATTACAGCGAAATGTCGTATTTGTGACACTACAACAATAGTTATCTGCAAGTAATAGTTTCTTTCAGATATCATAGATAGTCGATGTAACATACAGCATTAGGTCGAAATGTCATGTTAACTACATCAATATGTATCTCCAACAAATTAATCAATCCATATACATAAGTAGTTATTGTAAAATAAAGCATTATTGCGATATGTCGTAGTTGTGACACTACAACAATAATTATCCCTAAGGTGTTGGTGAATCTAGATAACATACATGTAAGTGGTTGATGTGAAATACAGCATTAGGGCAACATGTCTTATCTGTGACACTACAGCAATAGTTACACTAAGAATATGTTGAATCCAGATTATATAAGTAGAGATGTAAAATACAGCATTAGGGTAACATGTCGTATCTGTGACACTACAGCAATAGTTACCTCTAAGATATTGTTGAATCCAGATAACATATTTAAGTAGTTTTGTAAAATACAACATTAGGGGAACATGTATTTGTGACACTACAACATTAGGGCAACATGTATCTGTGACACTACAACAATAATTTCCCCTAAGAAATTGTTGTTGTAAAATACAGCATTAGGGCGACATGTCTTATTTGTGACACTACAATGATAGTTATCTCTAAGTAATTGTTGAATCCAGGTAACATAAGTAGTTGTAAAATACAGCATTTGGGCGATCTGTCGTATCTGTGTCACTACAACAATAGTTATCCTTAAGAAATTGTTGAATCCAGATAACATATAGGTAGTTTTAAAATACAGCAGCATTAGGGAGATATGTCTTATTTGTGACACTACAACATTAGAGCAACATGTATCTGTGACACTACAACTATAGTTTTCCCTAAGAAATTGTTTTTGTAAAATACAGCATTAGGGCGACATGTCTTATTTGTGACACTACAACACTAGTTACCTCTAAGAAATTGTTGAATCCAGATAACATAAGTAGTTGTTGCAAAATACAGCATTAGGGCGATCTGTCGTATTTGTGACACTATAACGATAGTTATCTCTAAGAAATAGTTTAATCCCGATAACATAAAACGTTGATATAAAATACAGTATTAGGGCGACACATCGTATTTGTGGCACTATAACTATTAAGAAAAATACAGCATTACGGCGAAATATTGTATTTGTGACACTAAAACAACAGTTATCTACAAGATTATGTTGAATCCAGAAAATATAAGTAGAGATGTAAAATACAGCATTAGGGTCACATGTCTTATCTGTGACACTATAACAATAGTTATCTTTAAGATATTGTTGAATCCAGATAACATAAGTAGTTGTTGTAAAATACAGTATAAGGGCAACATCTCGTTTCGGTGACACAACGACAATAGTTATCACTAAGATGTTGTTGTAACCAGATATCATAAGTAGTTGTTGTAAAATACAGCATTAGGGCAACATGTCTTATTTGTGGCACTACAACAATAGTAATCTCTAAGAATGTGTTGAATCGAGATAACATAAGTAGTTGATGTGAAATAAAGCACTAGGGTAACATGTCGTATATGCGACACTACAGCAATAATAACCTCTGCATTAAGGCGACATGTATTTTGACATCACAACGACAGTTATCCCTAAGAAATTGTTAATCCAGATAACAACATAAGTAGTTGTTGTAGAAAACAGGATTAGGGCAACATGTATTTGTGACAATACTACAATAGTTATCCCTAAGAATTTGTTGTTTCCAGATATCATATGTAGTTGTTGTAAAATTCAGCATTAGGACAACATGTTGTATCTGTGACAGTACAACAATAGTTATCTGTAAGAAATTGTTGAATCTCAATAACATAAGAAGTTGATGTAAAATACAGCATAAGGGCAACATATCGTATCTGTGACACTGCAACAATAGTTATCACTTAAAAATGATTAACTCCAGATAACATTAGTAGCTGATGTGAATTACAGCATAAAGACAACCTGTCATACCTGTGACACTACAAAAATAGTTATCCCTTAGAATTTGTTGTATCCAGATATCATAAGTAGTTGTTGTAAAATTCAGCATTAGGGCAACATGTTGTATCTGTGACACTACAACAATAGTTATCTGTAAGAAATTGTTGCATCTCTATAACATAAGAAGTTGATGTGAAATACAGCATTAGGGCAACATGTCGTACCTGTGACACTACAACAATAGTTATCACTCAAAAATGGTTGAAACTAGATAACAATAGTTACTGTAGTTGATGTGAAATACAGCATAAGGGCAACCTGTCATACCTGTGACACTACAACAATAGTTATCCATAAGATGTTGTTGAATCCAAATAACATAAGTAGTTGATGTGAAATATAGCGTTAGGGCAACATATCGTATCTGTGACACTATAACAATAGTTACCTTTAAGATATTGTTGAATCCAGATAACATAAAACGTTGATATAAAATACAGTATTAGGGAGACACATCGTATTTGTGGCACTAAAACTATTAAGAAAAATACAGCATTACGGCGAAATGTCGTATTTGTGACACTACACAAATAGTTATCTACAAGTAATAGTTTCTTTCAGATATCATAGATAGTCGATGTAACATACAGCATTAGGTCGAAATGTCATACTTGTTGCACTACAGCAATATTTATATCCAGAAACAGTTTAATCCAGAAAACATAGATAGTTGTTTTAAAATACAGCATTAGGGGGTCATGTCGTATTTGTTTAACTACATCAATATGTATCTCCAACAAATAATCAATCCATATACATAAGTAGTTGTTGTAAAATACGGCATAAGGGCAACATGTCGTATCGGTGACACAACGACAATAGTTATCACTAAGATGTTGTTGAATCCAGATAATATAAGTAGTTGATGTGAAATACAACATTATGGCAACTTGTCGTACCTGTGACACAACAACAATAGTTATCACTTAAAAATGATTGAATCCAGATAACATTAGTAGTTGATGTGAAATACAGCATTAGGGCAACCTGTTGTACCTGTGACACTACAACAATAGTTATCCGTATGATGTTGTTGAATCCAGATGACATAAGTAGTTGATGTAAAATATAGCGTAAGGGCAACATATCTTATCTGTGACACTATAACAATAGTTACCTTTAAGATATTGTTAAATCCAAATAACATAAGTATTTGTTGTAAAATACAGCATTGAGGCGACATGTTGTATCTGTGACACTACAACAAAAGTCATCCCTAAGATATTGTTGAATCCAGATAACATAAGTGGTTGTTGTAAAATACAGCATTAGGGCAACATGTATCTGTGAGATTACAACAATAATTTTTCCTAAGAAATTGTTGAATCCTGTTAACATAAGAAGTTGTTGTAAAAAACAGCATTAGGGCAACATGTTGTTTCTGTGACACTACAACAATAGTTATCTCTAAGAAATTGTTCAATCCAGATAACATAAGTAGTTGTTGTAAATCGACATTAGGCCAACATGTCGTATCTGTGACACTACAACAAAAGTGATCTCTAAGAAATTGTTGAATCCAGATTAACATAAGTAGTTGCTGTGAAATACAGCATTACGGCAACATGTCGTATCAGTGACAATACAACAATAGTTATCTCTAAGAAATTATTAAATCCAGATTACATATGTAGTTGGTGAAAAATACAGCATTAGGGCAACAAGTCATATCTGTGATGCTACAACAATAGGTTTCCCTAATAAATTGTTGAATCCTGATAACATAAGTAGTTGATGTAAAATACAACATTAGAGCAGCATATCATATCTGATACTACAACAATAGTTCTCACTAAGAAATTGTTGAATCCAGATAACATAGGTAGTTGATGTAAAATACAACATTAGGGCAACATGTCGATTCATTGACACTACAACAACAGTTATCACTTTGAAATTGTTGAATCCAGATTACATACTAGGTAGTTGATGTAAAATACAACATTAGGGCAATATGTCTTATCTGTGACACTACAAAAATAGTTATCTCTTAGAAATTGTTGAATCCAGATAACATTAGTAGTTGATGTAAAATACAACATTAGGGCAACATGTTGATTCATTGACACAACAACAATAGTTATCACCTAGAAATTGTTGAATCCAGATAACATAAGTAGTTGATGTAAAATACAACATTAGGGCAATATATCTTATCTGTGACACTACAACAATAGTTATCACTTAGAAATTGTTGAATCAAGATAACATTAGTAGTTGATGTAAAATACAACATTAGGGTAACATGTTGATTCACTGACACTACAACAATAGTTATCTCTTAGAAATTGTTGAATCAAGATAACATAAGTAGTTGTTGTAAATACAGCATTAGGCCAACATTTCGTATCTGTGACACTACAACAAAAGTGATCTCTAAGAAATTGTTGAATCCAGATTAACATAAGTAGTTGCTGTGAAATACAGCATTACGGCAACATGTCGTATAAGTGACAATACAACAATAGTTATCTCTAAGAAATTATTAAATCCAGATTACATATGTAGTTGTTGAAAAATACAGCATTAGGGCAACAAGTCATATCTGTGATGCTACAACAATAGTTTACCCTAATAAATTGTTGAATCCTGATAACATAAGTAGTTGATGTAAAATACAACATTAGAGCAGCATGTCATATCTGATACTACAACAATAGTTCTCACTAAGAAATTGTTGAATCCAGATAACATAGGTAGTTGATGTAAAATACAACATTAGGGCAACATGTCGATTCATTGACACTACAACAACAGTTATCACTTTGAAATTGTTGAATCCAGATTACATACTAGGTAGTTGATGTAAAATACAACATTAGGGCAATATGTCTTATCTGTGACACTACAAAAATAGTTATTTCTTAGAAATTGTTGAATCCAGATAACATTAGTAGATGATGTAAAATACAACATTAGGGCAACATGTTGATTCATTGACACAACAACAATAGTTATCACCTAGAAATTGTTGAATCCAGATAACATAAGTAGTTGATGTAAAATACAACATTAGGGCAATATATCTTATCTATGACACTACAACAATAGTTATCTCTTAGAAATTGTTGAATCAAGATAACATTAGTAGTTGATGTAAAATACAACATTAGGGTAACATGTTGATTCACTGACACTACAACAATAGTTATCTCTTAGAAATTGTTGAATCCAGATAACATAAGTAGTTGTTGTAAATACAGCATTTGGCCAACATGTCGTTTCTGTGACACTACAACAATAGTTATCTCTAAGAAATTATTCAATCCAGATAACATAAGTAGTTGTTGTAAATTCAGCATTAGGGCAACATGTTGTATCTGTGACACTACAACAATAGTTATCTGTAAGAAATTGTTGCATCTCTATAACATAAGAAGTTGATGTGAAATACAGCATTAGGGCAACATGTCGTACCTGTGACACTACAACAATAGTTATCACTCAAAAATGGTTGAAACTAGATAACAATAGTAATTGATGTGAAATACAGCATAAGGGCAACCTGTCATACCTGTGACACTACAACAATAGTTATCCGTAAGATGTTGTTGAATCCAAATAACATAAGCAGTTGATGTAAAATATAGCGTTAGGGCAACATATCGTATCTGTGACACTATAACAATAGTTACCTTTAAGATATTGTTGAATCCAGATAACATAAAACGTTGATATAAAATACAGTATTAGGGAGACACATCGTTTTTGTGGCACTAAAACTATTAAGAAAAATACAGCATTACAGCGAAATGTTGTATTTGTGACACTACAACAATAGTTATCTACAAGTAATAGTTTCTTTCAGATATCATAGATAGTCGATGTAACATACAGCATTAGGTCGAAATGTCATACTTGTTGCACTACAGCAATATTTATATCCAGAAACAGTTTAATCCAGAAAACATAGATAGTTGTTTTAAAATACAGCATTAGGGCGTCATGTCGTATTTGTTTAACTACATCAATATGTATCTCCAACAAATAATCAATCCATATACATAAGTAGTTGTTGTAAAATACGGCATAAGGGCAACATGTCGTATCGGTGACACAACGACAATAGTTATCACTAAGATGTTGTTGAATCCAGATAACATAAGTAGTTGATGTGAAATACAACATTATGGCAACTTGTCGTACCTGTGACACAACAACAATAGTTATCACTTAAAAATGATTGAATCCAGATAACATTAGTAGTTGATGTGAAATACAGCATTAGGGCAACCTGTTGTACCTGTGACACTACAACAATAGTTATCCGTATGATGTTGTTGAATCCAGATGTCATAAGTAGTTGATGTAAAATATAGCGTAAGGGCAACATATCTTATCTGTGACACTATAACAATAGTTACCTTTAAGATATTGTTAAATCCAAATAACATAAGTATTTGTTGTAAAATACAGCATTGAGGCGACATGTTGTATCTGTGACACTACAACAAAAGTCATCCCTAAGATATTGTTGAATCCAGATAACATTAGTGGTTGTTGTAAAATACAGCATTAGGGCAACATGTATCTGTGAGATTACAACAATAATTTTTCCTAAGAAATTGTTGAATCCTGTTAACATAAGAAGTTGTTGTAAAAAACAGCATTAGGGCAACATGTCGTTTCTGTGACACTACAACAATAGTTATCTCTAAGAAATTGTTCAATCCAGATAACATAAGTAGTTGTTGTAAATCGACATTAGGCCAATATGTCGTATCTGTGACACTACAACAAAAGTGATCTCTAAGAAATTGTTGAATCCAGATTAACATAAGTAGTTGCTGTGAAATATAGCATTACGGCAACATGTCGTATCAGTGACAATACAACAATAGTTATCTCTAAGAAATTATTAAATCCAGATTACATACTATGTAGTTGGTGAAAAATACAGCATTAGGGCAACAAGTCATATCTGTGATGCTACAACAATAGGTTTCCCTAATAAATTGTTGAATCCTGATAACATAAGTAGTTGATGTAAAATACAACATTAGAGCAGCATGTCATATCTGATACTACAACAATAGTTCTCACTAAGAAATTGTTGAATCCAGATAACATAGGTAGTCTGTGAGTGCCATTGATGATGCTGAACACACATGTGAATTTTTATTCATATTAAACGAGTGGTTGCATAGATATCTTACCTGATAAAAATCTTTAACCTGAACAATTAATTCCAAAAAGGGCAATAACTCTGCTAATATGCAACACAGAGTTATGGTTCTTATGCCTGTGAGTTCCATTCATGATGCTGAACACACATGTGAAGTTTCATTCATATCAATTGAGTGGTTGCATGGATATTTTACCTGATAAAAAACTTTAACCTGACAAATTCCAAAAGTCCAAAGTCCAAAAAGTGCCATAACTCTGCCAAAATGTCAGATAAACCTGAAAAACCAACGCTGACGCCGGAGCGAGAACAATAGCTCCTCTTTTATATGAATAATTCAGCTAATAAGATGGTGTGCATGCTCTCCTCATTGCCCTCTATGATACTAGCCACATGCTAAGTTTCACAAATTATGGTTTGATATTGTTTGTGTTACCGCAAGATCCAGGTTGTATCTGTAAGTTTACCTATTTTACAATTTTTGTCCAACTGAGAAAATAAAATTATCTCTATAATAAAGTCCGTATTATCTCTATCCACATGCAAATTTCACAAGCCTAACTTGGATACTTTTTAGTTATCTTTCCAGACAGACAGACGCTGGATGCTAGATGGATGGACAGATGGTAGGAGGTAAAATGGTGACTCAAAGTGTGACCTCGATCTTTGAGATATGGGTCTGGGTCTTACTAGCTGAACATCATCATATCATGTTGATCTGTTGTGCTAATGTTTTTTTAACCATCAATATATGACAAAGATACAGATCTGAAGAACAAATGCACTGACGAACACTTCTATCTCTATATACCTCCCCGAGGTAGGTCCAAAAACAACCAAATTAATTTTTTGTGTGTTTTAAATGGCAAATTACCATAAAAACAGTTCACAAATATGTTTTGAAGAATCAAAATCCTATTTTGAACATATTTAAGACATTTCTGTTCCATGTACAGCTTCTGCTAGGGCTTGAACCTAGAGTTTCTACTGAAAGCGTAGATGTGTTAGCCATTCACACCACAGAAGCCTTTTATTTTGTACTCAGATAATGGCCTTATAATATTCAAATCAGAAATACTAACTATCGGTAAATTACTATTACACAAACTAGATAATAAAACAGGAGGATGTTCCCACGGCTTATAGTGGTCATAACACTTTTTTGAAATTTCATAATATTAACCCTCTTTGGGGTCGTCTTAACCCCGTATGGATAAATACCTCCACCACGAACAAAAAAGGTAATATGAAAAGGAAATAATTTAAATTCCTATACCATTCATCTGTATAGTCCCCATACGGGACCCTTATACATCCCAGTCCCTTGATTTGCCAACGCTTCAATCACCCACCACAGGGATTTGCTATGAGAGACAATGCTTATATTTGAATTTTTTTTGTACACATGAATATTTCTATGTGAAAGTAAAGGTCAGCTTACATGGTTCCTATATATGCCTGCCCTTTGATTTGCTGCTGTAAGGATAATTTATATTATATATAAACAAGTTTGACAGATAGATTATTGACAGAAAGATTTTTGAAATTCCACAATTTCAACCCTTTTGGTATCCTTTGGGCCCTTGTGGGAATTCAATCTTCCTTATTGAACCAAATCTAATTTGCTAAGACTAGGTATTGCTTCAGAAATGAAACTAAAAATTAGCATTGATCAAATAGATAAGAAAATGGGAACTTTTCATTTTTCATAGTATTCCCATAGTATTTGTATATAAAACTCAAAGTTTCCTTACAAAGCCCCTATATACCCTAATCCCTGGTTTTGCAAAAGCTTCAAACCCCATATGCAATAATTATATAAATTATGAACATATTTGACTGACTGGCTGATGAGAAAAGAAATATGAAAATTCCATCCTCTTTATTGAACAAAATCAATGTTACTGTAGCAATGCATTACATCTCAAATTGAAATACATATGGACGAAAAAATGAGAATTTTCTGTTTTCCAATAGTTTGTAATACTCAATATCTTCTATACATCTTAGTGTCCTTTTTATTGAACAAAATCTTTATGTTATGACTAAAAGATGCTTCAGAATTGAAACTGAAATTAAAATTATATATAGATGAACAAATTATAATTTTCCGTTTTCCCAAAATATTCCTATGTAAAACTCAAATTCGCCTTAGAGGGCCCCTATAAATACAAGTCCCTTGATTAGTACAAATTTTAAACACATTCGGATAAGAATAACATCAAATATCAACAAATTTGACTGACAGGCTGTTGAGAAAAAGATCTTTGAAAATGTTCTATTTTAACCCTTTTGTGACCCGCGCTGGCCCTGTTGTATTACAGATACTCAAACATGGTGGTTTTACAAATAGTACTTTTAATTCTAAGCATCAGATAGCGAGATGCCAAGCTACAGAGTGCTCCCTCCGTATGAGACTGACTTCGAATCCCCCCTTTCCGAGTCTCTGTTCCAGTCTGCCCCACTAAAGCGTACAGTTTATAAAGGCCTAACATCAAATAAGAAAATATTTTATAGATGAATATATCGAAATGTCTTTTTCGTACTCTACTTTACTATCCACTTGCATACGGGAAAATTAAATTCTTGTAACTAATAAACACTACTTGAGCAATACCACTTTACTAAAAAAATAACAATATTAATCATAAAATCAAATAACAATATGAAACAACCTGTCAGCACAAAATGCAAATATAAATAAAATGAAATGTCAACACAAAGTTATTAATGTTTTTACAGTATAACTTCAACTGATAATCTAATTATTGTTCATGGTAACTGCAGAATGTCTCTTCATGGGTAGCATTCATATTTAAATCATGTTTTAAAGGTTCTGTATAGCATTCATATTTAAATCACGATTTGAAGGTTCATAGTGAAATCAAAGTACAAAAACTACCGGAAGCCGTCATTTTAATTTAATTTTGTAACACAGTGAATTTATAATTTAATGTTGATACAATTTTCCTTTTGACTTTGGAATTGAAATTTGCTTAATTGGTATAACACATTTTCCTTGATACATTAGTTTCTTTCTTAACACAAGGCTTCACTTTTGTTGAAAAGTGTTTCTGTTGGGAAGGTTGACACTTCATGTAGCCTGAAGATATTGGTGTTCTCCCATTATCCATTGTGTAGCGTAGGTAGGCCTCTCACAAGATGCCACCGAGCTGGTGCAAGCTATCATCCATGACAGGCTGGCTGTCAGCCGTGACAACTAAATGTGTTCCACAATCTTTGTTTACTTATGTTGAAAAAGGTTACATCTCTAACGCTCATCTAAAACTAAACCTACTCTAAAACTGACATGTTACCCCGCCTGTATCTCCCTTCCAACTGACTGTCCTTTCTAAAATCTTTCTCTGACTGAATAAACAACCATCATATGATTGGTCAGTTCACTGCTACATCACAATTGGTCAATTTCTTAATTACGGATTCCCTAAAACCCGCCTTTAACTTATCACACAACTACCTGCCAATTATACAACATGATAAACCTTAGGCTATTTTTTTATCTCTCTTAGCCTGTCATCCTATCTCAATATCCTGTATATGTATATGTAGCATGGTTGGCCTTTAAAATTATTTACACAATTCAAGAATTTTATAAATTATAAGAATTTTTAACTATCATAATATAACAGCCCCTTATAGAAAATAACTTCTCCTTATTGATTCAAATCTTACTTTAAATGGCTAGATGATGCTTCAGAAATCAAATTGAATAATAATTTTGCCCAAATGGATGAAACATGAGACTTTTCTGTGTTCCCATAGCATCACTATGTAAAATTCTAAATCCCCTAAATAATACAGGCCCCCTTTTTATTCTATTCATTCAAACTCCTACACATATGGATTTTTAAAGACAAATATGAATAAATATGACTGACCAGTTCTTAAGAAAACGATTTTTGTAATGTCAAATATTTTCCCAGTCATTTTTACAAATCTGAACCTTGATGAAACCGCTTCTGTGAAAATATAGACAAAATCATTTCCAATTTCAAAAAAAATGTAATGTATTCAGTTTATTATATTGATGTGTCAGGGAGAGCTCATTTTAATTCCTATGAATTGGTTATCATTACTACATAAATATTTTCAAAATATGTTGGGCTGTTCATGAGAAGAAGATTTTTTTTAAAGTTTTTGACTTTTTTTACTAAAGTCCGACAGCTTGAAATTCAGATTGAAAAAAACAATTTCTGTATAATTTCCTATGCAGTAGAAACAACCATGTGAAGTTTGAGTTTAATGGGCCTGGTGGTTTCAGAGGAAGTACTGCTAACACGACAGACGACGAACGACAAACGAGGACAACGTGCCTATGGCCAGTAGAGCCAACTACCAGTGTATTATGATAGTAAAAATTACAAACAAGAGGCCCAAGGGGGACTGACGACATTCTACTGGCTCATAGTGGCCAAAGCACTTTTACGAGAAGAATATTTTTAAGTTTTTTACTAATTTTAGTAAAAGTGGCATTTCATTATTGAAAAATCAAGAAATGTCACTGGTAAGTGTCACATGGCCCTAAATGGTCTGTGAAAATAATGATATAAGTTATAAGGTAGTGATGTATCCATGAATATCAAGAATAACGGACTGACGTTTCAGATTAGACTCGCAATTACATGTTTTTTTACATTAAAGCAAGACCTTCACCTTTGTGTAACCTTGACCTTGGCATCTGATGTAAAGGTCTGGGTATTCCTGAAGGTAAATGCAGTTAACACATCACCATGACATGATTATCACTAGTGTCAAGCTATTTTAAAGTTACAGACCAGACATGACATATCAAACAAACTGAAAGTGTAACCTTGATCTTTGAGGTAGGTTCTTGCTCTTAACGTGACATGTCATCATGTCATGTTGATCAACTGATATGTTCAGCCAAGTGTTTTTTAAATCCATCCATGTATGATAAAATTACAGACCGGACTTGAAATCTCAGGCTCAAAGTGTTGTTATAAAAACTTAAAGTGTAACCTTGACCTTGAGGTACGGGTCTTGGTCTTACGTGCGACATGAAGTCATGTCATCTTGATCAAATCAGCCAAGATAAAATCACAGGTACAGACCAAACACGAATATCAAACAAATTAACATAATCCTGATTTAAGACACACCCAAAAGGTAAGTCTGATAAAAGGTTTGTCAAATGTAAGGGAAGTCTGATATAAGGTTTGACAAATGTAAGGGCAGTGAAATAAAATGTTTGACAAATGTAAGGGAAGTAGGATATAAGGTTTGACACATGTAAGGAAAAGTAGGATATACGGATTGCCCAATGTAAGATAAGTCTGATATAAGGTTAGACAAATGTAAGGGAATAGGATATAAGGCATGCCCAATGTAAGGTAAGTCTGATATAAGGTTTGACAAACGTAAGGGAAGTAGGATATAAGGCATGCCCAATGTAAGGTAAGTCTGATATAAGAAGGTTTGACAAACGTAAGGGAAGTAGGATATAAGGCATGACATAGACATAGATATATTTTATTAAGTAATATAGGCCTCTGGCCCAAAATACAACATGTAAATACATCGTATAGAGTGACACAAATTGAATATTATACATTTATACAAGTCAATATTACAGAATTCACATATTCAAGTGAATATTAGCTAATAACATGCCATATTAATCCAAAAATAATAACATTTGTATTAGATCATTTCAGGTTTAAGCATTTCAAAAGTTTTATAAAGTAACAGATGTAACATATATTTTTGAAGATATATGATTTGAAATAAATGTAGCTATATATAAATCCAAGATTAAAACTATAATGAACAAGACTATTAAATCATATCATGAATATTTATATTCAAAACAAAGCGAAACTATTTAAATACTGTATAAATTAATAATACAGTAGTTTACTCTTGTTAATATTTCTTTAAATCGGCAAATCAAGAATTTCTTTTCTTCTTTTAAAAGCATTTAAAAGATATCTAGCAATACTGACAATGCTTTTCTCATCTTTCAAGCTAAATATTATGTAATACATGTTAAGCGATCTATTTCTTAACCAATTAGTTTTGAAGAAAGTTGGTCTAAAATTTTCATACTCATTACATTCAAAGAAGAAGTGCAAATCATCTTCGACTATAGAAATATTATTTTTCATACATATAGGACAAAATCTTAAATTTTTATCTATTGATAAATGTCTTCCCTTCTCGATCATTAAAGTATGGGTCGAACAACGAAAATTTGACAACGTTTTTCTTAAAACATATGATAAATCAATGTCTAAGTATGATTCTGAATACAGATGAGATTTTAAATGTTTATAATGCATAGATTAAGGAGAATCGTTTAGACCTGCGACCCATCTTTGTAAATAGCAGTCTTTAATGCGTGTTTTAAATAACTGAATAAAATTTATGTCATTTCCAACATCTTGGGCAAGCCAAGCATATCCAAATCCATATGTAAAAAGTAATTCTCTAATATGACAAGCCCAAGTTCTTCTGCCTGCTTCATCTATTTGTTTTACCATTTTATAATATTTTTTAGGGTATCTATGGTTTTCCATACATATAATTCTTAGCCAAAACTTTACACAGTTGGGAATATAAGTTATACATAACGGTAATCTTCAGCATTCTCCTAGCGCTAGAATATCAGATGTATTTTGTGATAAATTACAATACTGTTTACAGAATTTGATTTGCACTTTTTCATTTTTTTTCAACATACTTGTATCCCCAGATTTCAGAACCATAACAAAGTATAGGTTTGACCATAGCAGCAAATACTTTAAACATATCTACTGAATTTAGATGTCCAAATTTACGTTGAAATCTAAATATACAGGCAACAGACTTAATACCTTGCAATGCTAACATTTCTTGCGTTTTTGTCCATAGCAATTTTGGCGTGAAATAAACACCTAAATATTTATAAAATTCAACAACATCTATAGTATCCCCACAATAAATCCATTTTTCTGTAAGCTTGACGATGCCTCCATTTCTAAAAACAACAATTTTTGATTTATCGTGATTAATTTTCATATCAACAGATGCACAGAATTGTTCAATATAATTAATATGTCTTTGAAGATGTACAACAGTATCTGAGAAACTTGAAACATCATCAGCAAACATTAAGGCTACTAACTCATTAATATCATCAGAAACAAATATACCACGGTCACATTTAGAATGTAGAAATGTAACTAAATCATTTATAAACATAGAAAAATTATGGGGCTGGCCACACAGCCTTGTCTGGTTCCAATGTTACATGGGAAAAACTCAGTTAATCCATTATTAACCTTAATGCCCAGTGTAAGGAAAGTCTGATATAAGGTTTGACAAATGTAAGAGAAGTAGAATATAAGGCATGCCCAATGTAAGGTAACTCTAATATAAGGTTTGACAAATATAAGTGAAGTAGGATAAAAGGCATGCCCAATGTAAGATAATGCTGATATAAGACATGTGTAATGTAAGGTAATGCTGATATAAGTAATGTCCAAGGTAAATTAAGCCTTATATATGGCATGTCCAATGTAAGGGAAGCCTGATATAATGCATGTTCAGGGTAAGGTAAGCCTGATATAAGGCATGTCCAATGTAATGGAAGCCTGATATAAGGCATGTCCAATGTAATGGAAGCCCGATATAAGGCATGTCCAATGTAAGGTAAGCCTGATATAAGGCATAAACAGTGTAAGGATTGCTTGATATAAGGCATGTCAAATGTAAGATAAGCCTGATATAAGGCAAGTCCAGAGTAAGAAAAGCCTGATATAAGGCATGTCCAATGTAAGGGAACCCTGAATTGAAGGCATGTCCAATGTAAGCCAGGCATGACAAAGCATGTCAAATGTAAGATAAGCTTATACATGTATAAGGCAAGCATGTCCAATGTAAGGAAATCCTTATATAAAGCAAGTCCAATGTAAGGTAAACCTGATGCAAGGCATGTCCAATGTAAGGAAAGTCTGATATAAGGCATGCATGTCCAATGCAAGGAAATCCTTATATAAAGCCAGTCCAATGTAAGGTACACCTAATGTAAGGCATGTCCAATGTAAGGAAAGCCCGATATAAGGCATGCATGTCCAAAGCAAGGTTAGTATGAAATAATGAATACCCAATGTACGGTAAACCTGATATAAGCCATGTGTAATGTAAGGGAAGCCGGATATAAGGCATGGCCAGTGTAAGGGAAGCAGGATCTAAGGCAAGTCAATTGTAAGGTAAGTATGGTATAAAGCATGTAAAATGTAAGAAAAGTCTTATATAAGGCATGTCCAGTGTAGGGTAAACCTGATATAAGGCATGTCCAATGTAGGGTAAACCTGATATAATGCATGTCCAATGTAAGCCTGATATAATGCATGTCCACTGTAAGGTAAGCCTGATATTAAGCATGTATAACGGAACTTAAGCCTGATATATGGCTTGTCTAATGTAAGGTTAGTCTGATATACGAAATGTCCAATGTAATGTAAGCATGATATTACGCATGTCCAAAGTAAGGTTAGCCTGATATAGGGCATGTCTAAAGTAAGGTTAGTCTCATATATGGCATGTCCAATGTAAGGTAAGCCTCATATTAGGCATGTCTAACGGAAGTTATGTCTGATATAAAGCATGTCCAATGTAAGGTAAGCCTGAAATATGACATGTCAAATGTAAGGTAAGCCTGATAAAATGCATGTCAAATGTAAGGTAAGTCTGATAAAATTCATGTCCAATGTAAGTTTAGCTAGATACCTGGCATGTCCGATGTAAGATAATCCTGATACAAGGCATATCAAATGTAAGGTAAGCTTGATATAAGGCATGTCTAATGTAAGATAAGCCTGATATAAGACATGCCAAATGTAAGGTAAGTCTTAATACAATGCATGTCGTAAGTAAGGTAAGCCTGATAAAAGGCAGGTCTCATGTAAGGTAAGCTTGATATAAGGTATGTCTAATGTAAGATGTCGCATACAAGGTATGTCAAATGTAAGGTAAACTTGAAACAAAGCATATATAGGTAATGTAAGCCTGATATTATGCATGCCCAATGTAAGTTATCCTCATAACAAGGCATATCTCGCTCAGGTTAGCTTGATATAAGGCATGCCCAATGTAAGGTAAGCCCGATGTAAGACATGTCCAATGTAAGGTTAGCCTGATATAAGCTATGTCCAATGTAGGGTAAGCCTGATATAGGGCATGCCCGATGTAAGATGAGCCTGATATAGGCTATGTCCAATGTAAGGTAAGCCTGATATAGGGCATGTCTTATGTAAGGCAAGTCTGATACAAGGCATGTCCAATGTAAGGTGAGTCTGATATAAGGCATGGCCAATGTAAGGGAAGCCTGATATAATGCATTTCCAATGTAATGGAAGCCTGATATCAGCCATGTCCAATGTAAGGTAAGCCCTATATAGGGCATGTCTAAAGTAAGGCAAGTCTGATATAAAGGATGCCCAATGTAACGTAACGTAACTTGATATAAGGCATGCTCATTGTAAGGTAAGCCCATTGTAAGGCATGTCCAATGTAGGATAAGTCTGATACAAGGGATGCCAAATCTAAATTAAGTTTGATATAGGTATGTCTAATGTAAGGTAAGTCTGATAAAAGACGTGTCCAATGTAAGGTAACCCTAATACAAGACAAGTCCAATGTAAGGTAAGCCTGATACAAGACATGTTGAATGTAAATTATACCTGATACAAGGCATGTCCAATGTAAGGTAAGCCTGATACAAGACATGTCTCATTAAGGTAAGCCTGATACAATGCATGTCTCTGTAAGGTAAGCCTTATACAAGTAATGTCTCTGTAAGGTAAGTCTGATACAACACATGTCTCTATAAGGCAAGCCTGATACAAGGAGGCATGTCTCTGCAAGGTAAGCCTGATATAAAGCATGTCTCTGCAAGATAAGCTTGATACAAGGCATGTCTCTGCAAGGTAAGCCTGATACAAGACATGTTTATGTAAGGTAAGCCTGATACAAGGCATGTCTCTGCAAGGTAAGCCTGATACAAGGCATGTCACTGCAAGGTAAGCCTGATACAAGGAGGCAAGTCTTTGTATAGTAAGCTTGATACAAGTCATGTCTCTGTAAGGTAAGCCTAAAAAACATGTCTCTGTAAGGAAGCCAGATACAAGCCATGACTTTGTAAGGTAAGCCTGATACAAAGCATGTCTCTGTAAGTCAAGCCTGATACAAGGAGGCATGTCTTTGTATAGTAAGCTTGATACAAGTCATGTCTCTGTAAGGTAAGCCTATTATTAGTGATGTCTCTGCAAGGTAAGCCTTTTATAAAGCATGTCTATGTATGGTAAGCCTGATACAAGGCATGTCTCTGTAAGGTAAGATTGATACAAGGCATGTCTCTGTAAGGTAAGCCTAATACAAGACATGTCTATGAAAGTTAAGCCTGATACAAGGAAAGACCGATAAAAAGCACGTCTCTGTAAGGTAAGTCTGATACAAGTCATGTCTCTGTACAGTAAGCCTTATACACGTCATGTCAATTATAATGTAAGCCTGCTACATGTATTAGGCATATCTCTGTAAAGTAAGCCTGATACACGTGGTGTCAATTGTAAGGTGAGGCTGATATAAGGTATGTCTCTGTAAGGTAAGCCAGACACAAGTCATGTCTCTGTAAGAACAGCCTGATACAAGTCATGTCACTGTAAGGTAAACCTGATACAAGGCATGTCTCTGTAAGGTTAGCCTGCTATAAGACATGTCTAATGTAAGGTAAGCCTGATACAAGGCATGTCTCTGTAAGGGAATTCTGATATAAGGCATGTCTAATGTAAGGTAAGCCTGATACAAGTCATGTTAATTGTAATGTAAGCCTGCTAAAAGGCATGTCAATTGTAAGGTAAGCCTGAAACATGTCATGTCAATGGCAAGGTAAGCCTGATACAAGTCATGTCAATTGTAAGGAAAACCTGCTATAACGCATGTCCAGTGTAAAGCAGGCCTGATACAATGCATGTCTCTGTAAGGTAAGTCTGATATAAGGTATGTCTAATGTAAGGTACGCCTGATATAAGGCATGTCTCTGTAAGGTAAGCCTGATACAAGTCATGTCTCTGTAAGGTAAGCCTGACACTAGTCATGTCTCTGTAAGGTAAACCTGATACAAGTCATGTCTCTGTAAGGTAAGCCTGATACAGGTCATGTCACTGTAAGGTAAGCCTGATACAAGTCATGTCACTGTAAGGTAAGCCTGATACAAGTCATGTCACTGTAAGGTAAGTCTGATACAAGTCATGTCACTGTAAGGTAAGCCTGACACAAGTCATGTCTCTGTAAGGTAAGCCTGATACAAGTCATGTCAACTGTAAGATGAGGCTGATATAAGGCATGTCTCTGTAAGGTAGCCTGACACAAATGATGTCTCTGTAAGAACAGCCTGATACAAGTCATGTCACTGTAAGGTAAGCCTGATACAAGTAATGTCAACTGTAAGGTAAGCCTGATACAAGTCATGTCACTGTAAGGTAAGCCTGATACAAGTCATGTCACTGTAAGGTAAGCCTGATACAAGTCATGTCTCTGTAAGGTAAGCCTGATACAAGTCATGTCACTGTAAGGTAAGCCTGACACAAGTCATGTCACTGTAAGGTAAGCCTGATACAAATCATGTCAACTGTAAGGTAAGCCTGATACAAGTCATGTCACTGTAAGGTAAGCCTGATACAAGTATTGTCACTGTAAGGTAAGCCTGACACAAGTCCTGTCTCTGTAAGGTAAGCCTGAAACAAATGATGTCTCTGTAAGAACAGCCTGATACAAGTCATGTCACTGTAAGGTAAGCCTGATACAAGTCATATCACTGTAAGGTAAGCCTGATACAAGTCATGTCTCTGTAAGGTAAGCCTGATACAAGTCATGTCTCTGTAAGGTAAGCCTGACACTAGTCATGTCTCTGTAAGGTAAGCCTGATACAAGTCATGTCAAGTGTAAGATAAGCGTGCTATAAGGCATGTCTTATGTAAGGTTAGCCTGATACAAGTCATGTCTCTGTAAGGTAAGCCTGATACAAGTCATGTCACTGTAAGGTAAGCCTGATACAAGTCATGTCACTGTAAGGTAAACCTGATACAAGTCATGTCACTGTAAGGTAAGCCTGACACAAATCATGTCTCTGTAAGGTAAGCCTGATACAAGGCATGTCTCTGTAAGGTAAGCCTGACACAAGTCATGTCTCTGTAAGGTAAGCCTGATATACAAGTCATGTCACTGTAAGGTAAGCCTGACACAAGTCATGTATCTGTAAGGTAAGCCTGACACAAATGATGTCTCTGTAAGAACAGCCTGAAACAAGTCATGTCACTGTAAGGTAAGCCTGATACAAGTCATGTCACTGTAAGGTAAGCCTAACACAAGTCATGTCTATGTAAGGTAAGCCTGACACTAGGCATGTCTCTGTAAGGTAAGCCTGACACAAGTCATGTCTCTGTAAGGTAAGCCTAATACAAGTCATGTCACTGTAAGGTAAGCCTGACACAAGTCATGTCTCTATAAGGTAAGCCTGATACAAGTCATGTCAACTGTAAGATGAGGCTGATATAAGGCATGTCTCTGTCAGGTAAGCCTGACACAAATGATGTCTCTGTAAGAACAATCTGATACAAGTTATGTCACTGTAAGGTAAGCCGGATACAAGTAATGTCAACTGTAAGGTAAGCCTGATACAAGTCATGTCACTGTAAGGTAAGCCTGATACAAGTCATGTCTCTGTCAGGTAAGCCTGATACAAGTCATGTCACTGTAAGGTAAGCCTGACACAAGTCATGTCACTGTAAGGTAAGCCTGATACAAATCATGTCAACTGTAAGGTAAGCCTGATACAAGTCATGTCACTGTAAGGTAAGCCTGATACAAGTCATGTCACTGTAAGGTAAGCCTGACACAAGTCATGTCTCTGTAAGGTAAGCCTGAAACAAATGATGTCTCTGTAAGAACAGCCTGATACAAGTCGTGTCATTGTAAGGTAAGCCTGATACAAGTCATATCACTGTAAGGTAAGCCTGATACAAGTCATGTCTCTGTAAGGTAAGCCTGATACAAGTCATGTCTCTGTAAGGTAAGCCTGACATTAGTCATGTCTCTGTAAGGTAAGCCTGATACGAGTCATGTCAAGTGTAAGATAAGCGTGCTATAAGGCATGTCTAATGTAAGGTTAGCCTGATACAAGGCATGACTAATGTAAGGGAAGTCTGATATAAGGCATGTCTAATGTAAGGTTAGCCTGATACAAGTCATGTCAATTGTAATGTAATCTTGCTATAAGGCATGTCAATTGTAAGGTTAGCCTGATATAAGGCATGTCTCTTCAAGGTAAGTCTGATATAAGGTATGTCTAATGTAAGGTATTCTGATATAAGGCTTGTCCAATGTAGGGTAAGTCTGATATAAGACATGTCAAATGTAAGGTAAACCTAATACAAGGCATGTCTTATGTAAGGTAAGTTTGATATAAGGCATTTATAATGTAAGGTAAGCCTGATATAAGGCATGTCTAATGTAAGGTAAGTCTGATATAAGGTATGTATTATGTAAGGTAAGCCTGATATAAGGCATGTGCAATGTAGGGTAAGCCTGATACAAGTCATGTCACTGTAAGGTAAGCCTGATATAAGGCATGTCCACCAATGTAGGGTAAGTCTGATATAAGACATGTCCAATGTAAGGTAAGCCTGATATTAGGCATGTCTTATGTAAGGTAAGTTTGGTATAAGTCATGTATAATGTAAGGCAAGCCTGATATAAGGCATGTATAATGTAAGGCAAGCCTGATATAAGACATGTCTAATTTAAGGTGGGTCTGATATAGGGCATGTCCAATGTAGGGTAAGTCTGATATAAGATATGTCCAATGTAAGGTGAGTCTGATACAAAGCATGTCCAATGTATGGTAAGCCTACTATAAGGCATGTCTGATGATGTAAGATATGTCTGATATAAGGCTTGTCCAATGTAGGGTAAGTCTGATATAAGACATGTCCAATGTAAAGTAAGCCTAATACAAGGCATGTCTTATGTAAGGTAAGTTTGATATAAGGCATGAATAATGTAAGGTAAGCCTGATATAAGGCATGTCTAATGTAAGGTAAGTCTGATATAAGGAATGTCCAATGTAGGGCAAATCTGATATAAGATATGTTCATTTTAAGGTAAGCCTGATTCAAAGCATGTCCAATGTATGGTAAGCCTACTATAAGGCATGTCTAATGATGTAAGATAAGTCTGATATAAGACATGTCCAATGTAAGGTAAGTCTAATACAAGGTATGTCCTATGTAAGGTAAGTTTGATATAAGGCATGTATAATGTTAGGTAAGCCTGATATAAAGCATGTCTAATGTAAGGTAAGTCTGATATAAGGCATGTCCAATGTAGGGTAAGTCTGATATAAGATATGTCCAATGTAAGGTAAGCCTGATTTAAAGCATGTCCAATGTATGGTAAGCCTGATATAAGGCATGTTTAATGTAAGGTAAGTCTGATACAAGGCATGTCCAATGTAAGGTAAGCCTTATACAAGACATGTCCAATGTACGGTAAGCCTGATATAAGGCATGTTTAATATGTAAGGTAAGCCTGATACAAGGCATGTCCAATGTAAGGTAGGTCTGATACAAGGCATGTTTAATGTAAGGTAAGCCTGATACAAGGCATGTCCAATGAAAGGTACGTCTGATATAAGGCATGCCCAATGTAAGGTAAGCCTGATACAAGGCATGTCCAATGAAAGGTAGGTCTGATATAAGGCATGCCCAATGTAAGGTAAGTCTGATACAAAACATGTCCAATGTATGGTAAGCTTGATATAAGGCATGTTTAATGTAATGTTACCCTGATACAAGGCATATCCAATGTAATGTAAGCCTGATACAAGGCATGCCCAATGTATGGTAAGCCTGATATAAGGCATGTTTAATGTAAGGTAAGTCTGATACAAGGCATGTCCAATGTAAGGTAAGCCTGATACAAGACATGTCCAATGTACGGTAAGCCTGATACAAGGCATGTCCAATTTAAGGTAGGTCTGATATAAGGCATGTTTAATGTAAGGTAAGCCTGATACAAGGCATGTCCAATGAAAGGTAGGTCTGATATAAGGCATGCCCAATGTAAGGTAAGCCTGATACAAAACATGTCCAATGTATGGTAAGCTTGATATAAGGCATGTTTAATGTAATGTTAACCTGATACAAGGCATATCCAATGTAAGGTAAGCCTGATACAAGGCATGCCCAATGTATGGTAAGCTTGATATAAGGCATGTCTAATGTAAGGTAAGCCTAATACAAGGCATGCCCAATGTATGGTAAGTTTGATATAAGGCATGTCTAATGTAAGGTAAGTCTGATACAAGGCATATCCAATGTATGGTAGGTCTGATATAAGGCATGTCCAATGTAAGGTAAGTCTGATACAAAACATGTCCAATGTATGGTAAGCTTGATATAAGGCATGTTTAATGTAAGGTAAGCCTGAAACAAGGCATATCCAATGTAAGGTAAGCCTGATACAAGGCATGCCCAATGTATGGTAAGCTTGATATAAGGCATGTCTAATGTAAGGTAAGTCTGATACAAGGCATGTCCAATGTAAGGTAAGTTTGATATAAGGCATGTCCAATGTAAGGTAAGCCTGATACAAGACATGTCCAATGTATGGTAAGCTTGATATAAGGCATGTTTAATGTAAGGTAAGCCTGATACAAGGCATGTCAACTGTAAGATGAGGCTGATATAAGGCATGTCTCTGTAAGGTAGCCTGACACAAATGATGTCTCTGTAAGAACAGCCTGATACAAGTCATGTCACTGTAAGGTAAGCCTGATACAAGTAATGTCAACTGTAAGGTAAGCCTGATACAAGTCATGTCAACTGTAAGGTAAGCCTGATACAAGTCATGTCACTGTAAGGTAAGCCTGATACAAGTCATGTCACTGTAAGGTAAGCCTGATACAAGTCATGTCTCTGTAAGGTAAGCCTGATACAAGTCATGTCACTGTAAGGTAAGCCTGACACAAGTCATGTCACTGTAAGGTAAGCCTGATACAAATCATGTCAACTGTAAGGTAAGCCTGATACAAGTCATGTCACTGTAAGGTAAGCCTGATACAAGTATTGTCACTGTAAGGTAAGCCTGACACAAGTCCTGTCTCTGTAAGGTAAGCCTGAAACAAATGATGTCTCTGTAAGAACAGCCTGATACAAGTCATGTCACTGTAAGGTAAGCCTGATACAAGTCATATCACTGTAAGGTAAGCCTGTTACAAGTCATGTCTCTGTAAGGTAAGCCTGATACAAGTCATGTCTCTGTAAGGTAAGCCTGACACTAGTCATGTCTCTGTAAGGTAAGCCTGATACAAGTCATGTCAAGTGTAAGATAAGCGTGCTATAAGGCATGTCTTATGTAAGGTTAACCTGATACAAGTCATGTCTCTGTAAGGTAAGCCTGATACAAGTCATGTCACTGTAAGGTAAGCCTGATACAAGTCATGTCATGTCACTGTAAGGTAAACCTGATACAAGTCATGTCACTGTAAGGTAAGCCTGACACAAATCATGTCTCTGTAAGGTAAGCCTGATACAAGGCATGTCTCTGTAAGGTAAGCCTGACACAAGTCATGTCTCTGTAAGGTAAGCCTGATATACAAGTCATGTCACTGTAAGGTAAGCCTGACACAAGTCATGTATCTGTAAGGTAAGCCTGACACAAATGATGTCTCTGTAAGAACAGCCTGAAACAAGTCATGTCACTGTAAGGTAAGCCTGATACAAGTCATGTCACTGTAAGGTAAGCCTAACACAAGTCATGTCTATGTAAGGTAAGCCTGACACTAGGCATGTCTCTGTAAGGTAAGCCTGACACAAGTCATGTCTCTGTAAGGTAAGCCTAATACAAGTCATGTCACTGTAAGGTAAGCCTGACACAAGTCATGTCTCTATAAGGTAAGCCTGATACAAGTCATGTCAACTGTAAGATGAGGCTGATATAAGGCATGTCTCTGTAAGGTAAGCCTGACACAAATGATGTCTCTGTAAGAACAATCTGATACAAGTCATGTCACTGTAAGGTAAGCCGGATACAAGTAATGTCAACTGTAAGGTAAGCCTGATACAAGTCATGTCACTGTAAGGTAAGCCTGATACAAGTCATGTCTCTGTCAGGTAAGCCTGATACAAGTCATGTCACTGTAAGGTAAGCCTGACACAAGTCATGTCACTGTAAGGTAAGCCTGATACAAATCATGTCAACTGTAAGGTAAGCCTGATACAAGTCATGTCACTGTAAGGTAAGCCTGATACAAGTCATGTCACTGTAAGGTAAGCCTGACACAAGTCATGTCTCTGTAAGGTAAGCCTGAAACAAATGATGTCTCTGTAAGAACAGCCTGATACAAGTCGTGTCATTGTATGGTAAGCCTGATACAAGTCATATCACTGTAAGGTAAGCCTGATACAAGTCATGTCTCTGTCAGGTAAGCCTGATACAAGTCATGTCACTGTAAGGTAAGCCTGACACAAGTCATGTCACTGTAAGGTAAGCCTGATACAAATCATGTCAACTGTAAGGTAAGCCTGATACAAGTCATGTCACTGTAAGGTAAGCCTGATACAAGTCATGTCACTGTAAGGTAAGCCTGACACAAGTCATGTCTCTGTAAGGTAAGCCTGAAACAAATGATGTCTCTGTAAGAACAGCCTGATACAAGTCGTGTCATTGTATGGTAAGCCTGATACAAGTCATATCACTGTAAGGTAAGCCTGATACAAGTCATGTCTCTGTAAGGTAAGCCTGATACAAGTCATGTCTCTGTAAGGTAAGCCTGACACTAGTCATGTCTCTGTAAGGTAAGCCTGATACAAGTCATGTCAAGTGTAAGATAAGCGTGCTATAAGGCATGTCTAATGTAAGGTTAGCCTGATACAAGGCATGACTAATGTAAGGGAAGTCTGATATAAGGCATGTCTAATGTAAGGTTAGCCTGATACAAGTCATGTCAATTGTAATGTAATCTTGCTATAAGGCATGTCAATTGTAAGGTTAGCCTGATATAAGGCATGTCTCTTCAAGGTAAGCCTGATATAAGGTATGTCTAATGTAAGGTATTCTGATATAAGGCTTGTCCAATGTAGGGTAAGTCTGATATAAGACATGTCAAATGTAAGGTAAACCTAATACAAGGCATGTCTTATGTAAGGTAAGTTTGATATAAGGCATTTATAATGTAAGGTAAGCCTGATATAAGGCATGTCTAATGTAAGGTAAGTCTGATATAAGGTATGTATTATGTAAGGTAAGCCTGATATAAGGCATGTGCAATGTAGGGTAAGCCTGATACAAGTCATGTCACTGTAAGGTAAGCCTGATATAAGGCATGTCCACCAATGTAGGGTAAGTCTGATATAAGACATGTCCAATGTAAGGTAAGCCTGATATTAGGCATGTATTATGTAAGGTAAGTTTGGTATAAGTCATGTATAATGTAAGGCAAGCCTGATATAAGGCATGTATAATGTAAGGCAAGCCTGATATAAGGCATGTCTAATTTAAGGTGGGTCTGATATAGGGCATGTCCAATGTAGGGTAAGTCTGATATAAGATATGTCCAATGTAAGGTGAGTCTGATACAAAGCATGTCCAATGTATGGTAAGCCTACTATAAGGCATGTCTGATGATGTAAGATATGTCTGATATAAGGCTTGTCCAATGTAGGGTAAGTCTGATATAAGACATGTCCAATGTAAAGTAAGCCTAATACAAGGCATGTCTTATGTAAGGTAAGTTTGATATAAGGCATGAATAATGTAAGGTAAGCCTGATATAAGGCATGTCTAATGTAAGGTAAGTCTGATATAAGGAATGTCCAATGTAGGGCAAATCTGATATAAGATATGTTCATTTTAAGGTAAGCCTGATTCAAAGCATGTCCAATGTATGGTAAGCCTACTATAAGGCATGTCTAATGATGTAAGATAAGTCTGATATAAGACATGTCCAATGTAAGGTAAGTCTAATACAAGGCATGTCCTATGTAAGGTAAGTTTGATAAAAGGCATGTATAATGTTAGGTAAGCCTGATATAAAGCATGTCTAATGTAAGGTAAGTCTGATATAAGGCATGTCCAATGTAGGGTAAGTCTGATATAAGATATGTCCAATGTAAGGTAAGCCTGATTTAAAGCATGTCCAATGTATGGTAAGCCTGATATAAGGCATGTTTAATGTAAGGTAAGTCTGATACAAGGCATGTCCAATGTAAGGTAAGCCTTATACAAGACATGTCCAATGTACGGTAAGCCTGATATAAGGCATGTTTAGTATGTAAGGTAAGCCTGATACAAGGCATGTCCAATGTAAGGTAGGTCTGATACAAGGCATGTTTAATGTAAGGTAAGCCTGATACAAGGCATGTCCAATGAAAGGTACGTCTGATATAAGGCATGCCCAATGTAAGGTAAGCCTGATACAAGGCATGTCCAATGAAAGGTAGGTCTGATATAAGGCATGCCCAATGTAAGGTAAGCCTGATACAAAACATGTCCAATGTATGGTAAGCTTGATATAAGGCATGTTTAATGTAATGTTACCCTGATCAGGGTTTCCACTGGCCCCATTTTTTTTTTGGCCACCATAAAACGAAAAAAAAAAAAGTATGCGTGGGGGAGGGGGAGCCATTTTTTTAGCTGTATTGATATACACAATTTTAAGCATATCTAGCACTTTTATGGTGTGTTATGTCTTTGACTGAATCATAAGATGCTTAAGGGCTTCAACACAACAGTCAGAAAGTGAGAGACATACAAAATTGAAATTTGAGATACTTTTCAACAGCCCTTGCGCTCTCGCACCCTTGTCTTCACTCAATACACTTACCAATGGACTGTAGTTATCAACAAATTATGTTGATTGTTGCAGATCAGATTGGTGCTTTAGTGCTTACAATTTGATATTATGCAGTGCTCCAAGAAAAAGAACATTTGGGACTAGCCCAGGGCAAGTAGGTTGAAAAAATCTACTTGCCCTGGCTGAAAAATAACTTGCCCTGATCAGCGGTTCACATGCCCAGATTTTTATTACCAATACTCCTTGCGGTATAATATGAAATTTGTTAACATAGACTTAAATGTGTTATTATATGTAGGGTTAGCTCCCCTTAACATTATGCATGTCTAAATCACAGTTTGAATAAGACCGGGAGAAGTGAGAGAATTGCAAGAGAACTGACTATGTATCTATCAGTATGCCCAACTTATTATGTTGTATTTAATCTTTGTTCTTTATTGACTATCCTTTCTGTTCTGTCGATTCAGTATATTTAAAACATTATTTTAACTATCTTTCTCTTCTTTTCTTATTATTGCTGTCATAACATACAATAATGGCAATGTCAAGCCTACAAAGCTATTCAATCTATCCAAGAGAACTTGGCAATATGACAAATAAATGCAGTCTATGATAGTCTTCAAATATCTAGAAAGTGCAACTAGTCAACTATATTTCACATATTAAAAAAAAAAACCACAAAATTGATCTTAATTGTTGTTTTCAATACTATATTTAAATCATGCCAAAGAAAATTATACGCTTAAACTACACAACCAAAAAACATAAGTTTATTACTATAATACCCCACCCACATTTGTCTTTACCGTAAACTCAATTTAAATATCAACTTTCACGTTTTCACAGAATTTTTTTTATATACATACAGTTCCAATAATTGTAAATCTACGAAATATTTATAAAATTACCAAAACCTAACGCTGACATTTTACATAACGCGATCAATCGCAACTTATCTGCAAAAACCTAATCAGCTTTTAGAAATCGTTACCATTTTGGCAAAGGGAGATAATTTTATACTCTTCCTACTGGAGAATTTGAGAGACACCCGCGAATTACGTCATCGTCTATTTTTTGTCTTTGCTCGGGTAGGTGGTAAGAAACGTGTACCTTGGTCGTAGATATCCGACCAATCAGAGCGGTTATTAAAAATAGGTTAATTTATATTCAAAGCTATCCGCCAATCACATTAGAGGAATAAAAATAGATAAATGAATATGCATGAGAGGTTTTCCAAAGTCGCATTATCGGGCATGTAGTATGATAAACACTGCGGGGGTCAATTGTTTATACTGATTAGTTACGGTCTTAAAAAAGTGCTACCTCAATGTTTTTTTACCTGCATAATTAGTTTTGATTGACATATTAATAATAGCATCATAGGTGCAATTTCATTTATTTGTTACAAACTGTAAACAATCATCATCACGTGTCGGTGTTTCAATCAACCATTAAAGATCTAAGTACAACCGATGTTTATTGTTTTACGAGGAGGTGATAAAGATAAAAGGTGCCGCATTTTACCTCCCCTAGTCATGCTACTACATTGGCATGTCACACGTGGGTTGTGTACTGTGTACTGTGTACAAGCTGTGTTTTCGGCTGTGTGATATTGATGTTTAGGCCAGATCGAGGTGTTTTGGAAAGGGAAATTTCGTGTATATAAAAAATTCTTCTTACGGCAAATCATTTTTTCGCCATTTTTTTTTTTTTTTTTCGCCATTTGCGAATTTGGCGAATGACAGTGGAAACCCTGCTGATACAAGGCATATCCAATGTAATGTAAGCCTGATACAAGGCATGCCCAATGTATGGTAAGCCTGATATAAGGCATGTTTAATGTAAGGTAAGTCTGATACAAGGCATGTCCAATGTAAGGTAAGCCTGATACAAGACATGTCCAATGTACGGTAAGCCTGATACAAGGCATGTCCAATTTAAGGTAGGTCTGATATAAGGCATGTTTAATGTAAGGTAAGCCTGATACAAGGCATGTCCAATGAAAGGTAGGTCTGATATAAGGCATGCCCAATGTAAGGTAAGCCTGATACAAAACATGTCCAATGTATGGTAAGCTTGATATAAGGCATGTTTAATGTAATGTTACCCTGATACAAGGCATATCCAATCTAAGGTAAGCCTGATACAAGGCATGCCCAATGTATGGTAAGCTTGATATAAGGCATGTCTAATGTAAGGTAAGCCTAATACAAGGCATGCCCAATGTATGGTAAGTTTGATATAAGGCATGTCTAATGTAAGGTAAGTCTGATACAAGGCATATCCAATGTATGGTAGGTCTGATATAAGGCATGTCCAATGTAAGGTAAGCCTGATACAAAACATGTCCAATGTATGGTAAGCTTGATATAAGGCATGTTTAATGTAAGGTAAGCCTGAAACAAGGCATATCCAATGTAAGGTAAGCCTGATACAAGGCATGCCCAATGCATGGTAAGCTTGATATAAGGCATGTCTAATGTAAGGTAAGTCTGATACAAGGCATGTCCAATGTAAGGTAAGTTTGATATAAGGCATGTCCAATGTAAGGTAAGCCTGATACAAGACATGTCCAATGTATGGTAAGCTTGATATAAGGCATGTTTAATGTAAGGTAAGCCTGATACAAGGCATATCCAATGTAAGGTAAGCCTGATACAAGGCATGCCCAATGTATGGTAAGCTTGATATAAGGCATGTCTAATGTAAGGTAAGCCTGATACAAGGCATGTCCAATGTAAGGTAGGTTGATATAAAGCATGTCCAATGTAAGGTAAGCCTGATACAAGGCATGTATTATTTCAGGTAAGCCTGATATAAGGCATGTATTATGTAAGGTAAGCCTGATATAAGGCATGTCCAATGTAAGGTAAGCCTGATACAAGGCATATCCAATGTAAGGTAAGCCTAATACAAGGCATGCCCAATGTATGGTAAGCTTGATATAAGGCATGTCTAATGTAAGGTAAGCCTGATACAAGGCATGCCCAATGTATGGTAAACTTGAAATAAGGCATATCCAATGTAAGGTAAGCCTGATACAAGGCATGCCCAATGTAAGGTAGGTTTGATATAAGGCATGTCCAATGTAAGGTAAGCTGATACAAGACATGCCCAATGTATGCTAAGCTTGATATAAGGCATGTCTAATGTAAGGTAAGTCTGATACAAGACATATCCAATGTAAGGTAAGCCTGATACAAGGCATGCCCAATGTATAGTAAGCTTGATATAAGGCATGTCTAATGTAAGGTAAGCCTGATACAAGGCATGTCCAATGTAAGGTAGGTCTGATATAAGGCATGTCCAATGTAGGGTAGGTCTGATATAAGGCATGTCCAATGTATGGTAAGCCTAATATAAGGCATGTTTAATGTAAGGTAAGTCTGATAGAAGGCATGTCCAATGTAAGGTAAGTCTGATATAACGGTGATATTTCTATAACTCAAATTGCGTAGTTCCATATTGCTTCTTATTTTTCAACAATTTATATCCACTCCAGTAACAACCTCTCAGTGTAAACTGCATATCACAGGTGGGAAATTACAAATTCACTTAAATGACATTTTTTTTACTGATATGTGTGTGAAATGCATGTTGCAACTTGGTAGTCACAAATTCACTTCAATCAAATTCTAGCTGTTTGCTTTTATATAATTGTGTCAACTTGTTGTTGTATGGTGTTTAGCATCACTTTCAACAATTTTTCAGTCATATTGCAACGGTGTCTACTTGAGACAGTATTCTGAGCACTGTCACACTGGAGTATCATGCCACAGACACATGGTATGATACCCCACCCAGTCACATTATACTGACACGGGACGACCAGACCTAGAACAATCCTCTAAATGCTGAGCATCAAGCGAGGAAGCTTCTTATACAAGTCTTTGGTATGATCCAGCCGGGGATCGAACCCGCTACCTTGCACATGCGAGGCAGACACTCTACCACTATTGTCAACTTGTATAAATTGTATATTGCATGTTATAGTATTGTTTTACTACAGAAAAAGGTTTAAAGTGTGTAATATATCAGGAAAAAAACTCTATGAATGTCTTGTAAATAAAATAATTAGGCCTAAAAAAAGTTCCGGTATCCCGACCGACCCTATTTTTTAGCCCTGGCCCTAATATTTTTTTACCAATTTTGAGAGGAATTTTTTTTTTTTTTTGCTTCACATTCATTCGGTGCCTTTTCTTCTCATTCATTAAACATCATGGAGATATTTATAAAATATATATACATTCAATGATGGATATAATTACTGATTTCATTATAAAGATTCAGTTGTTACATGTACATATGGCATATTAACATATGTGCTAGTTTAACAAACACTGCACCACTTTAGTTTCTGTGTGATAACATATTTATATTGAAAACAAATGAACTGATCAAGTACTAATATAATGATTGGGTGTATATATATGTATATACATAGTCTTAATGTATGTAGTTGCATGAAGATTGATTGATTGAAGATTTAGCATCATTTTTATGCCATCGAGGCTAACATATGATCAGTTAACCTAACCACTGTTTCCTGGGATTAACCAGTACTCAAGCACAGCCCATTTCCGCAAGTAACTGATTACTTTCCCACTTGAATCAGTGGTGAGAGACAAATGATAATGAGACACAATGTTGTATATCAATCATCACGGAGACTGTTGCCGGGCGGGGGATTTGAACTCACGACCCCTGGATTGATAGTCAGACGCGTAACCGACTGAGCTAATGGGCCCAGCTTTTGCATGAAAAAGTCATTATCTGAAAATGTTAATGTATAACAATATGTATTAGCAAAAAATGATACTGTGTACTCGTTATTGAACACCCATCCAGTACTGAATGACCATCTCCATTTTCACAGGAAATAAGAGACTTTTGAAGAAAAGGACACAAAACATCACTTTTCAGTTGTTAGAATAAAGGTATTGAATCAGAAGTGTGAAAGTGTTTTATAAGAGAAGTGTGGATTACTGAATTAAATGCCATTTTTTGGGAAAGTTAACATCCTGGAGTGTTTAATTGGGATTATACGAAAATTGTAGTGTTAACAAACACCAGAGGTTGTAGAGAAAAAGAGCGGAGAAGAATTTGGTCACAAACAGAATGAAAGGGCGATAATTCCGTGAAAAATCATCGAACAGGAACACAAACATAGCAAGTTTCATAAAATTCCAACCCGAGGTCGCGGACAAGAATTTGGTCACAGACAGAATCGAAGGGCCATTACTCACTGAAAAATCATCGAACCGGAACACAAAGACAATATGTGCATCTGCACTTATTAATGATGCATCCTAGCAAGTTTCATAAAACTCCAACCAGAGGTTGTAGAGAAATAGCCTGGACAAGAATTTGGGAACGCACGGACAAACGCACCCGCACACACATGAAGGTAAAGGGGGCATAGTTACTGATATATCAGGGTGAAATACTTGGGAAAACATTTCCAAGCCAGGTGCAATGGAAAAGTCTATGGGATCTTGAGGTTTAACATAAGGAAATGTAAATAAATGAGGAATGTAATGAAAACTTTTGGGAAATTTTTAATATTTATGATTTTTAAGGAAGTCTTCTACAAGAAAGTCACATTTTCATACATTAAACAAATATTGTGATGTATCTTGAAGGACCCTGTGCCATGTAATTTTCCCAATTTCTTTTAAAATAAAGATAATTTTTTCCAAAGTCAAGGGCTCCAAACTCATTCCCAAAAGTGCAAGCAAGAGCCCGTCTGGATTGTGACTTCACAGCTTACAGTTACATAAAAATGTATACACTTGCTTCTCTGGTCATTTAATTAAAGAATCAATGTCATACACAATTCAAAATGGGGAAAACTTTGTTTATTTTATCAAGGAATTATGGCAGGTTTCAATTTACAATTATTGAAACTTACAATTGGGAATTTTTACCACTTAATTGGTATTTGCCATTGGGAATATTACCCAATGATGGCTATAAAAATGGCCAAAAAACCAACAACACTTCTTCCTTTTTCCTTACTGTAGGAGCAGTCGTTTTTTTCAAAGTATCAGCATTTTAGCCGCCTAGTGACTTAAATTCAGAAGCGTCAATATTACTTACTTGTAAATTCTAAGTTTAAAATTATGACTGTCTCTAAATTTTACATTATTTCATGAAATTAAGATGATGACAGAAGTAGCTTGCAAACTTTATTCACACTTTCGAACCAACTGTAACATTATAGTGAATGCAATTTTTAAGTTACAAGTTGCAATATCAAATACACACATGGAAGTAAGAAATTGGCATTTGAGTAAATGGAATTTTATAATTGCCCAGTTGCAACATACAATTTACAGACATGGAAGTTAGAAATTGTCATTCAAATGAATGTCACCAAGTAAAAAAATACAATAACTAATCTGAATTATGGCGAATTTTACAAATAAGAATGTATTTCAGCTACTTGTCTGTACACCTACAATTTGATACAAATTATTGATAAAATTGAACTGCATCTATGTTTTACCTTCATGTGCTATTATACAAAGAAAGCCAGTTCCTGTTGATTCACAACGTGCATCAATGAATATGATAACGTCTGCTATAGTTAATTCTGCCCCACATGTCCATGTACGAATCAATCCAAGGCATTTTTGCTATGGAACAATTTCCCAACATTGTTATGCAATTTGTTGTATTCTGTTGTGTTTTCCTCCACCAGTTCTTTTAAATGTTCTACCAAGAATATAAGATAGAATTAACTATACTTCTTTAACTTTTTAAGAAAATCAACCAATCATAACCGCATTAATGTTTAGGTCTTGTCTATAATGAGCCATCAAACTAAAGTAGAGTAATTGCATTGTTTGTGATACAAAATCAAAGCTCAAATTCAACAATTTAATTTTTAAAGTCACAATGGCAAGTTTAATTAAATAGAAAACCTGGGTTTCCATTTACATTTTAATCACCACCACCTCAGATTCATGATTGAATATTTTCAGATATATGTAGAAACTAGAATTAAGGGTTGTCCAATGATATGGTGTAAGCCTGATGTAAGGTTTCTCCAATCTCCAATACAGGTTGACCAATTTTGCTCCCAGGGTCACGGTTTTGATATACGGTCACACCCCATTTGTAAAACATCTAAGCTCAAGGCCTTTAACCTTCTAAAAAGCTCTAACAAAAGGCAAATAATTCTGCCAAAATGCAATCAAGAGTTATGGTTCTTGTCTGTATGAGTTTCCTAGATGATGCTGAACACGCAAGAGAAATTCATGTCGTTTGTGTCCAATGATAGGATGATGAAATATGTACCAACTCAAAAAACTTTAACCTGCTAAAAATCTCTATCCAAATTTTCTTAGTCTGAAAGGGCAATAATTCTGTAAAAATGCATCCCAGAGATATGCTCCTTGTCACTGCATTCTGTGGGGATGCCGAATACATTTGTGAAGTTTCATTTATATCCTATGATAGGTTGATTAAATATGTACCAACTCAAAAACTTTAACCTAATAATTCTAATAGGGTGACAATTCTGCAAATTGCAAACCAGAGTTATGGTTCTTTTCTCTGTGTTCCACACACATGTGAAGTTTATTTCATAACCAACGATTGGTTGCATAGATACCTTACCTGATAAAAAACTTCAACCTGATTTTTTTTTATCCAAAATGGCCATAACTCACAGAGTTATGGTTCTTATCTCTGTGTTGAACACAAATGTGAAGTTTCAATTATATCCAATGAATGGTTGCATAGATATCTTACCTGTTCAAAGACTTTAAGCTTAAAAATCAACACGATACTGGGATGAGTACGATAACAAATAGTCGAGCTAACAATATGATGTCCTTGTTTCATTTGTTTCAGTCACCAGCGATGAATCTTAATAAAATAAGTATTTACCAGCAATGAATTACTTTTAAATCATTTTTACTGTTGTGACAATTAAGGAAACAAATGTGTAATTACAAAAATATAATTATGCGGATGTGTATTTAGTGTACAGAAGTGGTGGTCAAACACAGTTTCTGTACCAGATTATCATCAGTAACATATGACAAATGTAAGATAAGCCAGATGTAACAAATGATAAAAGTAAGGTAATTCTTATGTAAGATATATGTCCAATGTAAGGTAATTCTGATGAAAGATATGTCCAATGTAAGGTAAGCATGATGTAAGATATGTCAATCGTAAGGTAAGCATGATGTAAGATATGTCAACTGTAAGGTAAGCATGATGTAAGCTATGTCCAATGTAAGATAATTCTGATGTAATATATGTGTAAGGTTAAAGCATAATGTAACATATGTCAAATGTAGAGTTAAGCCATGATGAAATGTAAGGTAATCATGATGTAAGATAAGTAAACTGTGAGGTAAGCATGATATAAGATAAGTCCAATGTAAGGTTAAAGCATGATGTAAGAGATGTCTAAGGTAAGAAGAGCATGATGTAAGATATGTCAACTTTAATGTAAGTTTGATGTAAGATATGTCAAATGTAAGGTAAACATGATGTAAGAATATGTCAACTGTCAGGTAATAATGTCAAATGTGAGGGAAAAACATGATGTAAGATATGTCAACTGCAAGGTTAGCATGATGTAATATATGCCAATTGTAAGGTTAATGTGATCTAAGATATATCAAATGTGAGGGGAAAGCATGATGTAAGATATGTCAACTGTAAGGTTAGCATGATGTAAGATATGTCAACTGTAAGGTAATTCTGATGTAAGATATGTCAACTGTACAGATATGTCCTATGAAGTTTAAAGCATGATGTAAAATTATTCAACAGTAAACTGTAAGATAATTGTAATATAGGAAATGGCAAATGTAAGGTAAAAATAATATTAGATATATATGTCAACTGTAAGGTTAAAGCATGATTTAAGATATGTCCCAAATAAGGTAAGCGTGATGCAAGATAGTAGAAGACAGCCAATGTAAGGTAAGCATGATGTAAGATAGCTTAAAGTAGCCAATCTAAGGTAAGCATGGTGCAAGATAGCCAAAGATAGTCAATGTAAGGTAATCATGAAGTAAGAAATCCAATGTAAAGCATAATTTAAAATACATCCAATGTAAGTTTAAAGCATGATGTAAGATATGTCTAGTACAAGGTTAAAGCATGAAATAAGAAAAGATCATTGTAAGGTTAAAGCATTAGGTAAGATATGTCCAGTGCAAGGAAAGCATGATGTAAGATATATCCAATGTAAGAGAAAAGCATGATGTAAGAAGGTTAAAGCATGAAATAAGAAAAGATCATTGTAAGGTTAAAGCATTAGGTAAGATATGTCCAATGCAAGGAAAGCATGATGTAAGATATATCCAATGAAAGAGAAAAGCATGATGTAAGATATGTCTAGTATAAGGTTAAAGCATGAAATAAGAAAAGATCATTGTAAGGTTAAAGCATTAGGTAAGATATGTCCAATGCAAGGAAAGCATGATGGAAGATATATCCAATGTAAGAGAAAAGCATGATGTAAGATATGTCTAGTATAAGGTTAAAGCGTGAAATAAGAAAAGATCATTGTAAGGTTAAAGCATGAGGTAAGATATGTTCAATGCAAGGAAAGCATGATGTAAGATATATCTAATGTAAGAGAAAAGCATGATGTAAGATATGTCAAATGTAGAATTAAAACATTAAGTAAGCTTATTCAATGTAAGATAATTCTGATGTAACATATGTCAAATATAGGTTATACATGATATTAGATATTTCAAACAAAACAAAAATTTTAAAACAATGGGCCAGAGTGCGGGATGCCCATATGGTCGGTAACAAAGTTGAAAAGAGACAAAGTTTTTAATTACAAATGGGGAGGGGGAAGGGGGGGGGGTCAGAATGACGGACGACAGATGACAGACAATGCACCATCGCATAAACCCTTCTGGCCAGTAGAGCTAAAATACAACAAAATGGCCGACAGGGTGGGGGTCTTCATTGGGCTTGGGCAGGTAGCCAAATAGATATTGGACAATGGGCCAGGCATATTCAAACAATATTTCCAATCTGTGATCTATTTATCAATCTAGATACAATAACAATTCATAAAAATACCAAATAACAGTTTTGGGCTCATAAAACATAACACTTTTAACCCCATAATGCAAGTATTAACCTAGTCCATTAAACAGGTCATGGTCAGTTAACTTTTTTTAGTTTACAGAATCAAAAGTGTAACTGAAAATTAAAATTGATTTTTAAAAAATCAAAAAAAAAAAAAAAAAAAAAAAAAAAAATTCAAACCTGAACAAACACATTTAACCCAAGGTTTTTGAGCCCAAAGTATGGATATTTATGTATGTCTATATACATTGCTTCTATAACATAATATAAATGTGTTTGTGAAGTTTAGTCACCATAACATGAGTAGAAAACAGAAACAGAGAAAAAGCTGAGCTAAACATAAAACTTAAACCGGCCAACAATAACGCTGATGACGCCAGGGTCATGACAACAGCTATTCATTTTTTCAAAGAGATGAGCTAGAAATGTCAACTGTAAGGTTAACATAATGAAATATATGTCCAATGTAAGGTAAGAATTATGTAAGATCTGTCAAATATAAGGTAACCATGATGTAAGGAATGTCAATTGTAAGGTTAGTATTTATAATGTAAAAAATGTCAAGTGTAATGTAAGCATGATGTAAGATATGTCAAATGTTAGGTAAGCATGATGTAATATATGTCCAATGTAAGGTAAACATGATGTTAGATATGTCAAATGTAAGGTCAGTATGATGTACGATAGCCAATGTATAACAAGAGGCCCAAGAGGGCCTGAGGACGCTCTACTGACTCATAGTGGCAATTGCACATATTGAAATTCCACAATATTAACCCTCTTTGGGGGGGGGGGGGGGGGGGTTGTCTTAACAACTTATGGATAAATACCCCCACCGTACCCATACTGAACCAAAATTTCGCTATGATAAGGAAATACTTTAAATTCCCATACAATCCATCTGTAAAAAAAAATATAGTTCCCTGTACATAACCCTTATACAACCCAGCCCCTTAATTTGTCAGACGTTCAATCACCCACTCTTAGTGATTTGTTATGAGCAGAAATGATTCAAATTTTAAAAAGAAGTTTCTTTTGTACACATGGATGCAAAATGAAAACAAGAGGGCCAAGATGAGCCTATATCGCTCACCTGACTGACCTTGAGTCACCCAACTTAAGTAGACTATATATTACATGTACACTCAAAATTCCAGAAAAAGGAGATGGGCGAGTAGTTAGAATTTTGATTTGTTTTGAAGATGTAACAGATGCGTAGAAGAGTTCAAACTTGAAAGAGGTTCACCCATGGTAAATGTCAGTGAAATTACATCGAAATCAGGTCAGTAGATTTTGAGAAGAAGGCTTTTGAAGTTTTTACTATAGCTGCCTATATAGTAAACTAGCACCTCACTGTGGCAGTCATGTTTTTTAACAAATCACAACGGCTTGAACAAACCTGGTAAAGGGTCACCCAAGTAACATTTCTGCGAAATTGTTTTAAAATCGATCCAGTGGTTTCTGACAAGAAGACTCTTTAAGTTTTTACTATAGCTAATATAATAAACTAACCCCAGCCCCTGGCCGCCATGTTTTTTGATGAATCATTACAGTTTGAAAAAACTTGGCGAAGGGTCCTCCAAGGAACATTTCTGTGAAATTATTTTAAAATCGAGCCAGTAATTTCTGATTAGAACATTTTTTAAATTTTTCTTATTAAACTTGCCCCCCTCCCACCCCCTGGCGGCCATGTTTTTTGACGAATCAAGATGGCTTGAGCAAACTTGGTAGAGGGTCACCCAAGGAACATTTCTGTGAAATTATTTTAAAATCGAGCCAGTGGTTTCTGACAAGAAGATTTTTTAAGTTTTAACTATAGCTTATATAGTAAACTTACCCGACCACCTGGCCGCAATGTTTTTGACGAATCACTATGGTTTGAACAAACTTGGTGAAGGGTCCTCCAAGGAACATTTCTGTGAAATTATTTTAAATTCGAGCAAGTAGTTTCTGACAAGAAGATTTTTTGAACTTTTTCTAATTAAACTTGCCCCGCGCCCTGGCGGCCATGTTTTTTGACGAATCAAGATGGTTTGAACAAACTTGGTAGAGGGTCACCCAAGGAACATTTCTGTGAAGTTATATCAAAGTTGGCCCAGTGGTTTCTGAGGAGAAGGTGTTAGAAGCTAAAAGTTAATGACGGACTACAGACGACGGACGACGGACACCAGGCGATCACAAAAGCTCACCTGTGACCTAAAAATTAGTTTTCCCTATAATATTCCTATGTAAAAGTCCCATTACAGGGCCCCAATATATCCCAGCACCTTGATATGCAGAATCTTCAATCATTGCTGATTCAAGGATAATTTATATCAAATATGAACTAGTTTGACTAAAAGGTTATTGAGAGGAAATTTGTGAAAATTCCCAATTTTAACCTTATTGGCCCATCCGCCCCCTGGCCGCTTATGGAAATTCAATCCTCTTTATTGAGCAAAATCTAATTCATTTTTACTAGACAATGCTTTAGATCTCAAATTGAACAACATATTTATCCAAATGGACACAAAAATGAGAATTTTCCATTTTACCATAGTATTTGATACTTCAGAACTCCAATTGAATAATAATTTTGCCTAAATAGATGAAAAAAAAAGAGAATTTTCTGTTTTCACATAGTATTCCTATGTAAAATTCTAAGGGCCCCTTTAAATTTAGTCCCTAAATTCTTATCTGCAATCAAACCCCTACACATAGGGATAATTAATGCCAAATATGAACAAATCTGACATACCGGTTCTAAAGAAAACGATTTTTGTAATTCCCAATTTTTACCCTTTTGGGGCCCCTCCTGACCCCTTAAGACAATGGAACCCAGTCATTTTTACAAGTCTGAACCGACTTCACCAAACAATGCTTCTGTGAAGATATAGGCAAAATCATTTCCATTTAAAAAAAAAAAATATTATGACACCTGTCCCCTAATTGAACCCATGGGGCGGGGTCATTTTTAACCCTAGGGACACCATTTGGACAAATCTAACAAAACTATAGTTGGTTATCATTACTACATAAACATTTTGAAAATCTGTTTGGCCGTTCATGAGAAGAAGATATTATAAGTTTTGAGTATTTTTAGTAATGATGGCCATCTTGAATTTCATATCGATAAAAAAAATCTTCTGTATAGTCTTCTATGCAATAGAAATGTCAATATGAAGTTTCAGTTTAATTGGCATAGTTGTTTCAGAGAAAGTGCTGCTAACACACTTCAGAAACCACGGACAACGCGCCATGTAAGATATGTCAAATGCAAGGTTATGCATTGTGTAAGATATTTACAAAGATATGTCGAATAAAAGGTAATTCTGATGTAAGAAATGTCAACTGTAAGGTAAGCATGATGTAATATATATTAAATGTAAGGTTAAAGCATGATTAAGATATGTCGAATGTAAGGTCAAGCATGATGTATGGTATGTCAAATTTAAGGTAAGCATGATGCAAGATATGTCGAATGTAAGGTTAAAGCATGATGTTAGATATGTCAACTATAAGGTTAATGTCAGGTGGAAGACATGACAAATGTTAGATTAGAATGTAGCAAGGTATGTCCAATGTAAGGTTAAATCATGATGAAAAATATGTCAACTGTAGGGTCAAAGCATGCAGTAAGATATGTCCAATATATGGTTGAAGCATGATGTCAGATATGTCCAATGTATGGTTGAAACATGATGTAAGATATGTCCAATGTATGGTTGAAACATGATGTAAGATATGTCCAATGTATGGTTGAAACATGATGTCAGATATGTCCAATGTATGGTTGAAACATGATGTAAGATATGTCCAATGTATGGTTGAAACATGATGTAAGATATGTCCAATGTATGGTTAAAGCATGATGTAAGATATGTCCTATGTATGGTTAAAGCATGATGTAAGATATGTCAAATGTATGGTTAAAGCATGATGTAAGATATGTCCTATGTATGGTTAAAACATGATGTAAGATATGTCCAATGTATGGTTAAAGCATGATGTAAGATATGTCCTATGTATGGTTGAAACATGATGTAAGATATGTCCTATGTATGGTTGAAACATGATGTAAGATATGTCCAATGTATGGTTAAAGCATGATGTAAGATATGTCCAATGTATGGTTAAAGCATGATGTAAGATATGTCCAATGTATGGTTAAAGCATGATGTAAGATATGTCCAATGTATGGTTAAAGCATGATGTAAGATAGGTCCAATGTATGGTTAAAGCATGATGTAAGATATGTCCAATGTATGGTTAAAGCATGATGTAAGCATACATGTGATCCTACTGCAGGTTAGTAAAATTTAACTCCATCTACCACTTTACCGTTTTAGGTAAAAATCTACCACTTTGAAATATCTGCAAAATATTCATATACAAAGGTCATACATCTTGTTTCCAGATGTGTTATATTGGCTTGTCCCTGTCACTGTCTCCCTTGTCCCAATAAACAATTAAAGAAATTATCGGATTAGTGGCACCACGGTGTTTTCCCTCAGAGAGTCACTTGATCTAAAAATAGCAGGTTCCCAAATGTTTAAAAATCGAATAGGTAATAGTCTGGTTCCCTGACCCACAAAGGAAGTACTAACATTGTCATCTCCTTTTGATAAAGATGGTACCAATTTAGAACATCCAAATACATGTTTGTAAAAGTTCAAGATAAATCAATTTATGTATAATGTCAGCGCTAGAATTTGGTAATTTTATAAATATTTTATACATTTACAATAATTGGAACTGAATGTATACATGTAAATATTTTTCTGTAAAAGTGCAAATATTAATCATATTTACATCGATATATGTTGAAAATAGTGGTTGGGGTAAGGTTTTGATTTTTAAGTTTCAGAGTATCATTTCCTAAATCAAGTCATATCATGATTCAGTTAAACTCCCTGCTAAGAAGTAGCCAAGTAGGATGCTAGGAGAAATCTAGATATGAAGACTATTATATACTAGAGTGCCTTTAGATGAGCTGTGAGCTCAACAGTGAATATCACTGAAATTATAGACTAAAACATGAATAGAAATAGGTTATTTTTCTTATATTTTTATTGTATTTTCTAAATAGACCGCAAAAATATATTGATGCCAAAATCTACTGATTTTTTATCAAATCAACTGATTTTTATTCCCAAATCTACTGATATAAAAGCTCAAAATCAGCAAATCTATCACATGTATTTGTGTAAGATATGTCAACTGTATGGTTAAAGCATTATGTAAAATATGTCAACTGTAGGGTAAAAGCACGACGTACGATTTATCCAATGTGTGGTTAAAGCATTATGTAAGATATGTCAAAAGTAGGGTCAAAGCATGAAGTATAATATGTCCAATGTATGGATAAAGCATGATGTAAGATGTCAACTGTAGGGTCAAAACATGACGTACCATATGTCCAATGTATGATTAAAGCATTATGTAAGATATGTCAACTGTAGGGTCAAAGCATGACGTATCATATGTCCAATGTATGGATAAAGCATGATGTAAGATGTCAACTGTAGGGTCAAAACATGACGTACCATATGTCCAATGTATGATTAAAGCATTATGTAAGATATGTCAACTGTAGGGTCAAAGCATGACGTATAATATGTCCAATGTATGATTAAAGCATTATGTAAGATATGTCAACTGTAGGGTCAAAGCATGATGTACCATATGTCCAATGTATGGTTAAAGCATTATGTAAGATATGTCAACTGTAGGGTCAAAGCATGATGTAAGATATGTCCAATGTATGGATAAAGCATGATGTAAGATGTTAACTGTAGGGTCAAAGCATGACATATGATATGTACAATGTATGATTAAAGCATTATGTAAGCTATGTTCAATGTAAGGTAAGCATGATGAACGAATGTCCAATGTAAGGTTAAATCATTATGTTAGATATATTCAACGTAAGATTAAAGCATGAAATAAGATATGTCAAAAGTAACGTCATTCTGATGTAAGTAATGTCAAATGTAAGGTAAGCATGATGCAAGATATATCAAATGAAATGTTAAAGCATGATGTAAAATATGTTCAATGTAAGGTAAGCATGATGTACGATATGACAAATGTAATGTCATTCTGAAGTTAGTTATGTAAAATGTTAGGTAAGCATGATGTAAGATATGTCAAATGAAAGGTGAAAGCATGATGTAAAATATGTCTATTACAAGGTAAGCATAATCTAAGATATTTCAAATATAAGGTATGCATGATGTAAAATATGTCAAATGTAAGTTAAGTATGATGTAAGGTATGTCAAATGTAAGGTAAGCTTGATGTAAGATATGTCAAAATTAATGTAATGTATTAAAGCATGATGTAATGTATGTCAAATGTAAGGTAAGCATGATGTAAGATATGTCAAATGTCAGGTTAGCATGATGTTAGGTATATCCAATGTTGTTGTATGGTATTCAGTTTCAATTTTTAACAAGCAAGCCAACATATTTTTTACTTTGTCCACATACACTTACTCATCATCCTTGTATCAGGAATTGTCCTATCCAGGAATATCTTGTCTTTCACCATGTTGATGCCATACTCTCATATTGTTTTGACAGCTGGTGATTTATTCTCCATTGATGTAAAGACAGCACGTCTTCTCTCTCCTGAAATTAAGGTAACAAATGTGTTACTACACATATATAATTATGCAGATGTGTATTTAGTGTACACAAGTGGCAGTCAAACACAGTTTTAGTACCAGATCATCATCAGTAACACATGTCAAATGTAATGTAAAAATGATGTAAGCTATGTTAGCATGATGTAAGGTATGTCAAATGTAAGATAAGCATGATGCAAGGTTTGTCCAATGTGAGATTAAAGCATGATATAAGATATGTCAATTGTAAAGTTAAAGCATGATGTTAGATATGCCAACTATAAGGTTAAAGTATGATGTAAGATATGTCAACTGTAAGGTAAGCATGATGTAAAATATGACCAATCTCTGGTTAGCATGATGTAAGATGTGTCAACTGTAAGGTAAGCATGATGCAAGATATGACCAATGTCAGGTTAGCATGATGTAAGATATATCAACTGTAAGGTAAGCATGATGTAAGATATGTCAACTGTTAGGTAAGCATGAGGTAAGATATAACCAATGTAAGGTTAGCATGATGCAAGGTATGTCTAATATAAGGTTAAAGAATGGTTTAAAATATATTATCTGTAAGGTTGAATAAAGCATGATGTAAGATATGTACAATGTATGGTTAAAGCATGATGTAACATATACCAAATATATACTAAGCATGATGCAAGTTATGTTAAATGTAAGGTTAAAACATGATGTAAGGTATGTAAATGGTAGAGTTATTATGGTGTAGGTTAGGTCAAATATAAGGTAAGCATGATGTAAGATATGTCCAATATAAGATATGCATGATGATATGTCCAATGTAAAGTAAGTATTATGTAAGATATGTCCAATGTAAAGTAAGCATGATGTAAGATACGTCCAATGTAAAGTAAGTATTATGTAAGATATATCCAATGATAAGTATGCATGATGTTAAATATGTCAAATGTAAGGTAAGCATGATGTAAGATATGTTTAATGTAAGGAAAGCATGATGTAAAATATGTCCAATGTAAGGTAAGCATTTTGTAAGATATGTCCAATGTAAGATATGCATGATGTAAGATATGTCCAATGTCAGATATGTCCAGTGTAAAGTAAGCATGATGTAAGATATGTCCAATGTAAAGTAAGCATTATGTAAGATATGTCCAATGTAAACTAATCATGATGTAAGATATGTTCAATGTAACGAAAGCATGCTGTAAGATATATCCAATGTAAGGTAAGCATTATGTAAGGTATGTCCATTGTAAGGTATGCATGATGTAAGATATGTCCAATGTAAGGTAAGCATGATGTAAGATATGTCCAATGTAAGGTAAGCATGTTGTAAAAAAATGTCAAATATAAGGTAGGCATTATGTAAGATATGTCAAATGTAAGGTAAGCATAATGTAAAATGTCCAATGTTCGGCAAGCATGATATAAAATATGTCAAATGTAAGGTAGGCATGATGTAAGATTTGTCTTATGTAAGGTTATCATGATGTAAGAAACGTCCAATGTGAGGTAGACATAATATAAGATATGTCCAATGTAAGCATAAAGTAAGATATGTCCAATGTAAGGTAAGCATGATGTAATATACATCAAATATAAAGTAATCATGATGCAAGATATTTCAAATCTAAGATAAGCATGGCATAAGATATGTCCAATGTAAGGTAAGCATGATGTAAGATATGGCCAATGTAAGGTAAGCATGACATAAGCTATGTGAAATGTAAGATAAGTATGGCATGAGATATGTCCAATGTAAGGTAAGCATGATATGAGCTATGTCAAATGTAAGGTAAATATGACAACATGTATGTTAAATGTAATGTAATTATGATGTAATGTGTGTCAAATGTAATGTAAGCATCACATAATGTATGTCAAATGTAATGGAATCATGATGTTATGTTGTTATGTATGTCAAATGTAATGTAAGCATGACATAATGTATGTCAAATATAATGTAAGCATGATGTAATGTATGTCAAATGTACTGTAAGCATGACATAAGATATGTTTAATGTAAGGTAAGCATGACGTAAGATATGTCCAATGTAAGGTAAGCATGATGTAAGATATGACCAATGTAAGTTAAGCATGATGAAGGTTATGTCCAATGTAAGGTAAGCATGATGTAAGATATGTCAACAGTAAGGTAAGCATGATGTAAGATATGGCCAATGTAAGGTAAGCATGATGCAAGCTATATCAAAGGTAAGGTAAGCATGATGAAAGCTATGTCAAAGATAAGGTAAGCATGATGTAAAATGTCCGATGTAAGGTAAGCATGATGTAAAATATGTCAACTGTAAGGTAAGCATGATGTAAGTTATGTCTAATGTAAGATAAGCATGACGAATGATATGTTCATTGTAAGGTAAGCATGATGTAAGATATGTCAAATGTAAGATAGGCATGATGTAAGATATCTCATATGTAAGGTAAGCATAATGTTAAAATGTTTAATGTAAGGTAAGCTTGATGTAAAATATGTCCAATGTAACGTTAGCATGATATAAGATATGTCAAATGTAAGGTAAGCATGATGTATGATATGTCTAATGTAAGGCAAGCATGATATAAAATGTGTCCAATGTAAGGTACGCATGATATAAGATATGTCAAATGCAAGGTAGGCATGATGTATGATATGTTCAGTGTAAGGCAAGCATGATATAAAATATGTCCAATGCAATGTAAGCATGATGTAAGCTATGTCCAATGTAAGGTAAGCCTGATGTTAGGTATGTCAAATGTTAGGTAAGCATGAAATAAGATACGATGTCCAATGTGAGGTAAGCATTATGTAAGATATACCCAATGTAAGCATGATGTAAGGTATGTCCAATGTTAGGTAAGCATGATGTTAGATATGTCAAATGTCAGGTAAGCTTGATGTTAGGTAAGTCAAATGTAAGGTAAGCATGGTGTCAGCTATGTCCAATGTAAAGTAAGCATGGTGTAACATATGTTAAATGTAATGTAAGCATGGTATAAGCTATGTCCAATGTAAGGTAAACATGATATAAGATAGTTCAATTAGTAGGTAAGCATGATGTTAGCTATGTCCAATGTATGGTAAGCAAGATGTAAGATATGTCCAATATAAGGTAAGCATGATGTAAGATATGTCAAATGAAAGGTTAAAGCATGATGTAAAAATATGTTCAATGTAAGGTAAGCATGATGTAAGATATGACAAATGTAATGTCATTCAGAAGTTAGTTTTGTCAAATGTAAAGTAAGCATGATGTAAGATATGTCAAATGAAAGGTGAAAGCATGATGTAAAATATGTCCAATGTAAGATTAGCATGATTTAAGCTATGTCAAATATAAGGTAAGCATGATGTAAAATACGTCAAATGTAAGTTAAGTATGATGTAAAGTATGTCAAATGTTAGGTAAACTTGATGTTAGATATGGCAAATGTAAGGTAAGCATGATGTAAGATATGCCAAATGTAAGGTAAGTAAGATGTAAGATATGCCAAATGTAATGTAAGAATGATGTTATGTATGTCAAATGTAAGGTAAGCATGATGTAAGATATGTCAAATGTCAGGTTAGCATGATGTAAGGTATATCCAATGTTGTTGTATGGTATTTAATCTCACTTTTTAACAAGCAAGCCAACATATTTTTTACTTTGTCCACATACACTTAATCATCATCCTTGAATCAGGAATTGTCCTATCCAGGAATATCTTGTCTTTCACCATGTTGATGTCATACTCTCGTATTGTTTTGACAGCTGGTATTTCTTCTCCATTGATGTAAAGACGGCATGTCTCCTGTCTCCTGAAATTAAAGTAACAAATGTGTTACTACACATATATAATTATATAGATGTGTATTTAGTGTACACAAGTGGCAGTCAAACACAGTTTTTATACCAGATCATCATCAGTAACACATGTCAAATGTAAGGTAAAAATGATGTAAGCTATGTTAAACGTCAGGTTAGCATGATGTAAGGTATGTCAAATGTAAGCTAAGCATGATGCAAGGTTTGTCCAACATTAGGTTAAAGCATGATATAAGATATGCCAACTATTAGGTTAAAGCATGATGCAAGATATGTCAATTGTAAGGTTAAAGCATGATGTTAGATATGCCAACTTTAAGGTTAAAGTATAATGTAAGATATATCAACTGTAAGGTAAGCATGATGTAAGATATGACCAATCTCTGGTTAGCATGATGGTAGATGTGTCAACTGTCAGGTAAGCATGATGCAAGATATAACTAATATCAGGTTAGCATGATGTAAGATATGTCAACTGTAAGGTAAGCATGATGTAAGATATGTCAACTATTAGGTAAGCATGATGTAAGATATGTCAACTGTAAGGTAAGCATGATGTAAGATATGTCAACTGTTAGGTAAGCATGATGTAAGATATGTCAACTGTAAGGTAAGCATGATGTAAGATATGTCAACTGTTAGGTAAGCATGATGTAAGATATGACCAATGTTACATTAGCATGGTGTAATATATGTCAACTGTAAGGTAAGCATGATGCAAGGTATGTCTAATATAAGGTTAAAGAATTATTTAAAATATGTTATCTGTAAGGTTAAATAAAGCATGATGTAAGATATGTACAATGTATGGTTAAAGCATGATGTAACATATACCAAATATATACTAAGCATGATGCAAGTTATGTTAAATGTAAGGTTAAAACATGACGTAAGGTATGTAAATGGTAGGGTTATTATGATGTAGGTTAGGACAAATGTAATTTAAGCGTGATGTTAGATATATCCAATGTACGGTTAAGCATGATGTAAGATATGTCCAGTGTAAGACCTAATCATGTTGTAAGAAAGGTGATTTTTTAAGGTAGTTCTGATGTAATACATGTTCAATGTAAGATTAAAGCATGATGTAAAATATATCCAATGTAAGGTCAGCATTATCTAATATATGTTAAGTGTAAGGTGAAAGCATGATGTCAGATATGTCAAATGTAAAGTAAGTATGATGTAAGATATGTCCAATGTAAGGTATGCATGATGTAAGATATGTCCAATGTAAGGTAAGAATTATGTAAGATATGTCCAATGTAAAGTAAGCATTATGTAAGATATGTACAATGTAAGGTAAGCATGATGTAAGATATGTCCAATGTAAGGTAAGCATGATGTAAGATTTGTCCAATGTCAGATAAGCATGATGTAAGGTATGTCCAATGTAAAGTAAGCATGATGTAAGATATGTCCAATGTTAAGAATGCATGATGTTAAATATGTCAAATGTAAGGTTAGCATGATGTAAGATATGTTCAATGTAAGGAAAGCATGATGTAAGATATGTCCAATGTAAGATATGTCCAATGTAAGATATGCATGATGTTACATATTTTCAATGTAAGATACACATGTTGTAAGGTATGTCCAATGTAAAGTAAGCATGATGTAAGATATGTCCAATGTAAAGTAAGCATGAAGTAAGATATGTCCAATGTAAAGTAATTATGATGTAATATATTTTAAATGTTAAGTATGTATGATGTTAAATATGTCAAATGTAAGGTTAGCATAATGTAAGATATGTCCAATGTAAGGTAACCATGATGTAAGGTATGTCCAATGTAAGGTATGCATGATGTAAGATATGTCTAATATAAGGTAAGCATTATGTAAGATATGTCCAATGTAATGTTAGCAAGATGTAAGATATGTCAAATGTAAGGTGAAAGTAATGATGTAAGTTATGTCAAATTTAAGGTAAGCATGATGTAAGAAATGACCAATCTAAGGTAAGCATTATGTAAGACATGTCCAATTTAAAGTATGCATGGTGTAAGATGTCAAATGTAAGGTTAGCATTATGTAAAATATGTCAAATGTAAGGTAAGCATGATGTAAGCTATGTCCGTTGTAAGGTAATCATGATGTAAAATATGTCAAATTTAATGTGAAATCATGATGTCAGATTTGTCCAGTGTAAGGTATGTATCATGTAAGATATGTCAAATGTTGTTGTATGGTATTTAGTCTCAATTTTTAACAAGCAAGTCAGCATATTTTTTACTTTGTCCACATACACTTACTCATCATCCTTGCATCAGGAATTGTCCTACCCAGGAATACCATGTCGTTCACCATGTTGATGCCATACTCTCGTATGGTTTTGTCAGCTGGAGATTTCTTCTCCATTGATGTAAAGACAGCATATCTTTCCTCTCCTGAAATTAAGGTAACAAATGTGTTACCACACATATATAATTATGCAGATGTGTATTTAGTGTACGGAAGTGGCACTCAAACACAGTTTTTATACCAGATCATCATCAGTAACATAAGTCAAATGTAAGGTAAAGATGGTGTAAGATATGTCTAATATAAGGTAAGCGTGATGTAAGATTTGTTCAATGTAAAGGGAAGCATGATGAAAGCTATGTCAAATGTCAGGTTAGCGTGATGTAAGGTATGTCAAATGTAAGATAAGCATGATGCAAGGTATGTCCAATGTGAGGTTAAAGCATGATATAAGATATGCCAACAATAAGGTAAAAGCATGACGTAAGATGTGTCAACTGTAAGGTAAGCATGATGTCAGATATGTCAACTGTAAGGTAAGCATGATGTAAGATATGTCAACTGTAAGGTTTGCATGATGTAAGATGTGTCAACTGTAAGGTAAGCATGCTGTAAGATATGTCAACTGTACTGTAAGCATGATGTAAGATATGTCAACTGTAAGGTTCGCATGATGTAACATATGTCAAATTTAAGGTAAACAATATGCAAAATATGTCCAATGTAAGGAAAACGTGATGCAAGATATGTCAAATTTAAGGTAAGTAAGATATGTCCACTGTAAGGTAAGCATGATGTAAGATATGTCCATTGTGAGGTAAGCATGATGTAAAATATGTCCAATGGAAGGTAAGCATGATGCAAGATATGTCAAATGTAAGGAAAGAATGATGTAAGCTATGATAAAGGTAAGGTAAGCATGATGTAAGCAATGTCAAAGGTAAGGTAAGCATGATGTAAGCTATGTCTAATCTTAGGTAAGTATGATGTAAGATATGTCCAATGTAAGGTAAGCATGATGTAAGATAGGTCTAATGTAAGGTAAGCATGATGTAAAATATATCCAATGTAAAGTAAGCATGATGTAAAATAGTCTAATGTAAGGTAAGCATGATGTAAAATATATCCAATGTAAGGTAAGCATCATGTAAGATATGTCCAACGTAAGGTAAGCATGACGTAAGATATGTCCAATGAAAGGTAAGCATGATGTAAGATACATCAAATGTTAGGAAAGCATGATGCAAGATATTTTAAAAATAAGATAAGCATGACATAATATATGTCCAATGTAAGGTAAGCATGATGTAAAATATGTCCAATGTAAGATAAGCATGATGTAAATATGTCCAATGTAAGGTAAGCATGATGTAAAATATGGCAAATTTGAGGTAAGCATGACATAAGTTATGTCAAATGTGAGGTAAGCATGACATAAGATATGTCCAATGTAAGGTAAGCATGACATCATGTATGTCAAATGTAATGTAAGCATGATGTAATGTATGTCAAATGTAATGTAAGAATGACATAATGTATGTCAAATGTAATGTATGCCAAATGTACTGTAAGCATGACATAAGATATGTTTAATGTAAGGTAAGCATGACATAAGATATGTCCAATGTAAGGTAAGCATGACGTAAGATATGTCCAATGTAAGGTATGCATGGTGTAAGATATGTCCAATGTAAGGTAAGCATGATGTAAGATATGCAAAAATGTAAGATAGGCATGGTGTAAGATATATCAACTGTAAGGTAGGCATGATGTAAAATATGTCAAATGTACTGTAGGGATTATGTAAGATATGTCAAATGTACGGTAAGCATTATGTAAAATGTCCAATGTTAGGCAAGCAAGATATAAAATATGTCTAATGTAAGGTAAGCATGATATAAGATATATCAAATGTAAGGAAGGCATGATGTATTATATGTCTTATGTAAAGCAAGTATGATATAAAACATGTCCAATGCCATGTTAGCATGATGTAAGCTATGTCAAATGTTAGGTAAGCATGATATAAGATATGTCTAATGTAAGGTTAGCATGATGTAAGATACGTCAAATGTAAGGTAAGCATGATATAAGATATGTCCAATGTAAGCATGATGTAAGATATGTCCAATGTAAGGTAAGCATGATGTAAGATACATCAAATGTAAGGAAATCATGATGCAAGATATTTCAAATCTAAGATAAGCATGACATAAGATATGTCCAATGTAAGGTAAGCATGACGCAAGATATGGCCAATGTAAGGTAAGCATGACATAAGCTATGTCAAATGTAAAGTAAGCATGACGTAAGATATATCTGATGTAAAGTAAGCATGACATAAGCTATGTCAAATGTATGGTAAATATGACATCATGTATGTCAAATGTAATGTAATCATGTTGTTATGTATGTCAAATGAATGTAAGTATAACATAATATATGTCAAATGTAATATAATCATGATGTTATGTATGTCAA